>CM067370.1:170532598-170895098 GCA_034401795.1 Chaetoderma sp. LZ-2023a
ACGACACGACGATGTTGCAAAGTGGAACGGAGACACACAAATACATGCCGCGGGAATGGACGAATTTCTGACCATCAGCGAGTTGGAGAAAAGCTTGAAAGTTCTGAAATACAGGAAGTCTCCTGGACCAGATGGAATAACCAATGAGATGTTGAGGAATCTGGGTACTATTGGAAAGCACAAGCTTTTGGAGATTTTAAACCACAGTTGGTACACAGGAGAAGTTCCCCAGTCTTGGAGAGAGGCCAACATGATCCCTGTACTGAAAAAAGGCAAAAATAAATCCAAACCGGCAAGCTATCGACCTATCAGTCTGACTAGTTGCACTGTCAAAGCCATGGAATGAATCCTCAACCAGAGACTTCTCCGACATCTTGTAAGCAACAATCTCTTAGCGGATGAACAAAATGGCTTCAGAAAGTGTAGATCTACTGAGGATCAAACAACGTATCTGACACAGTCTATTGAGGAGGCGTTCCAACAGAAAAAGCATACCATCACTGTGTGGGTTGATCTGCAGAAGGCATTTGATAAAGTATGGAAGCATGGACTCCTCCAAAAGCTCAGGACCAGTGATATTTCTGCAAAAATGTACAGCTGGATATGCCATTATCTCCACAACCGAAAGGCATCAGTACAGCTGAATGGGACGAGCAGCAAGAAAGTCCTGCTACGACATGGTGTACCTCAGGGTGGTGTAGTCTCTCCCACCCTCTTCACAATATTCATCAATGACCTGGTGAAGAACCTTCCAATGGGAGTCAGAGCTCATTGTATGCTGACGATCTTGTGATGTGGAGCAGCGAAGAGTATGTGTCAACAGGCAATTACTGCATGCAACTCGCAATTGATCACCTCAATTCTTGGGTTACAAGATGGTTTGTCCAGATCAACAAAGAGAAGACAGTCGCAACTCTATTCACACTATCCACTAAAAAGGAACACAATACAAGTCTGAAATTTGGTGACTCAGTTCTGCACTTTGAGGATGAAGTAACTTATCTTGGTCTGATATTTGACAAAAGACTAACTGGAAGGCGCAAATCAGAAAAGCTGAAGGTATAGCCAAGTGAAGACTGGCAGTTATGCGGAAGCTCTCTGGAACAAAATGGAGAGCTAACATGAAAATTCTGAAACAGGTTTACTCCAGATCAGTTAGGCCAATCATCATATATGGCTCATCATCATGGATGACAGCTGCTACAAGCACCCTTCAGACATTGGATAAGGTACAAAATCAGGCTCTTCATATCATAACAGGGTCTATGAAGACCACTCCAATTGCAGCGATGGAAGAACTTACCAATATCCAGCCACTCCAGCAGAGACGAGAAATCAAGGCCGAGATTCAATATGAGAAATTCAATTTGATGCCTCACCATCCCATGCATATGCTGACTCACCAAATATCTAGAGGAAGGCACAAAAGGAATAATTTCTTATTAACATCAAAGAAAATTGAAAGAAACAGAGCGTCAGACATCTTCCCCAGATGTAGAAACATAACTGCTATCTTTGAGAGGGAACCGTGGAAAGCTTCTGAAATAGAAAACACAATTTCAATCTGGCCCTCGATTCCAGGGATTGAAAGCAAGGGAGATCAAGCAGAGGTGACAAACAAAGTTCTTGCATTGAGTCATATTGCAGAAAACTACCCTGAGGAAGAATGGATACATGTTTATACAGATGGATCAGCTATCCAGGCTGTCAAGAATGGAGGGGCAGGTGCTCACATTCGATTTCCATGTGGAGATATAACAGACTCATGCTTGTCAACCAGGAAGCACTGTAGCAATTACACTGCAGAAATCCAGGCACTGATCTTAGCTGGCCAAATGCTGATACAACGAAAAACCGGAAATGAAAATATTGTGTTCCTGACAGACTCCCTCTCAGCGCTCCAGGCGCTGGAGAGTGGAAAGTAAAGTACAGATTTAATTCATGCAAATCTTACGCAGCTGGCTAAGGAGAACAATGTCAACTTACAGTGGATCCCCTCGCATTGTGGCATATTAAGAAATGACAAAGCTGATCAACTGGCTAAGGATGGGTCAAATAAAGAACAATTCAACCGTGAGGTTGACTTTTAAGAACTGAAGCATATCATTAAAGCCACAAGAACCACCAGCAGGCAGCATAATGATGCAATACACAGTCTCAGTAGGGAGGATCAGACATGTATCTTCAGATTGAGGACATCTATTTTCATTAATTTCATCAATGCACATCTTCACCGTCTCAAGATTACAGATTCTGCACTTTGCGAGTGTCAGCAGTCAGAAGAAACAGCAGAACATCTCTTGCAGCACTGCCAGCGATATGAGCAGGCTAGAGAAGCCTCTGGTCTATTGAAGTATCTTTTGAAGAGAAGATCAGAGGAGACAGAGACAGTTTGATGACCACGTCAGTTTTCATGCACCAAATAAGGAAAACAGTCTAAGATTACTGTCATGAGAAAAATGAACGCAAGAAGAATAATAATTTATGTTCAAAATGTTCAGTTCAGTCTGTTTTATTTTGTTTTTGAAACATATTATGTTGTTCAGGGGTAGATTTTAAGGATTTTTTCTACTAACCCAGGTGGGATAGTGCATCATTGTTTTTACTATTCTGCAGCAAATTTCACTAACATAATGTTTGTAAGTTCAAAGCTGATGACTTTTTTAATCCATTCACTTATGGATCCCTATAAAACTGATTTCCAAGGCAACCATACAGAGAAGCTGTTGAATAGTTTGAAATTAATTTGTCCGGAAAGTCTGACAAATAAATTTCAAAATATTCATATTTTGAAATTAATTTTTCCGGAAAGCCTGACAAATTAATTTCAAAATATTCAATAAAGCATTGAAGGTTACGCAGAAAATCTGTTCTTTTATCAACTTTTGGTGGGTACTGAACATAATGACATTATAACTGTTTTTTCGTATTTCGCCTTTTGAGAGCATTAGGTAGTGCAGGTATCTTTGGGTTAGTGTTAAAATCGAGACCTTATTGTTTCTGATCAGTACCATATGGTAGGATATGATAGTTTGTGGTAGGATAGAATAGTGAATCGTGGGGCTAGGCTCTAATGCTTGATTGTGTATCTCAGAAACCATAGGACCTAGCCACTTTACCCATCAAATAGGTCTCAGTGGCAAAAGTTGCTAGACATCTGCCATCTATCAAGATAGACCTTTCTCACATTAGCGTATTTTGGGAAAATACCTTCCCAGAATGCTTTGCGCATACGACTTCCGGCTGGTAAACGTGATAGCCGACTCACAAACAGCATTACTTTACTATTGGACTCGGATACAACACATTTTAAGCAGGTTATATAAAGAACTAATTGCATACTATTATTGAAGTCGACCATCATTGGAAAGCGTAGCCAATTTTCTATTCATATCTGTATTAATTTTTATAGTTAGGTAAAATTTAATACACTTAATAGTAATTTTAAAATAGCCCCTGTTGTCAGCTTAATTTTATAAATCTAGGTGTCTTTTATTTACACAAATAACTCGGTGAATATTTTACAAAAATATTAAGAATGATTCATTAATGTTTAGGCAATTGAATGATGTATGACTTAAATAATATAGTGATTTTAATTTATCATGGGAATGTCTTAAATTGCAGTGTATTTTAGTGCAATAGTAACTCAATGCCGGTCAGCTGCTTGTTGACGGCTTTACCAGCCAACAGTTTTTCTCTGAGCATTGATTTAGGGGAATTGCGGCATAGTGACATCAATGTGGGAAAGGTGTATTGTAGGAGAAAACATGGTTCAATCATCGCTCCCATGTAACATTTCCTGCGTGACCCTAACCTAGGCTGCTGCGCGATATACCAATCTCACACCGTAAACCTGTTCAATATGGTAATGGTATGCAAACCGTCGTAATCATGCTCAAACCAAGAAACTGAGTTTAATTAAATTTTTGGTTTATCCAGTACTGATCAATCCTTTTTAATCACAAAGTCAGCCTCTGTAGTGGTCTTGAGAACTGTCAATTTGCCGACCTAAACAAGTCTATTTTTGACATTTTACCACTGCAATGACTGGCTCGATAAGGAAACCAGACACTTGTTAAATTTTCAAAAAATAATCTTCCTATGTGTGCAAATTCCATGAGAAAATTATAAATATATTGACGAAATTTGTGGATTAAATGGTTGAAACGTGAACCCATTTGAACATACGAAAGTCTACATTTCCTTTACTTTCTATTCCCACTAAATTGCTTAAGATGAATTGCACTGTGTCTGTAAACGTTACAATATTTTGAAACTAATGTGACTGCAAGATGCTGCTGTTGTTTGTAGCACCAAATCTCAGTCAAATTTCTTTCAAAATATTTAACATACACAATAATATTGGTCTTATTGGTTTTAAAATGATTCCTCTCCTTAATTCTTGTATGCATGATTAATGCGTGGTCGGTGGGTAATGGATGAGTCTCATTCTGCGTGAATAATTCATTATCACAATTCCGTTCAAATCATACGATTACCTATATTATTCAAGACTAATTGTTCAAACCCGCTAATCTAAACAGGTAGCCCACATCATGACTTTCGAGGGATTTTTAAATTGTCGCACTTCGGATACAAACTAAACATGTTTATTGCCTCTGTATTTCTGAGCGAATGAGTTATCTAAACATGGGGTAGGTTACTTAGCTTTGTTGTGATAAGTCTTTAAAGCTAAGATCACAAGTTAACAACCATCTTGACCAGTGGGGGTCAGTTTGCGTTATATACCGGTAATAATTTTAATTCAATAGACGTATACTCTAATCATGCCTACATCTTGTAACAGCACATCGTCATTACGGGGATGTCTAACCAATGTAATATAAATGACATGACTCGATGGCCAAATGTCATCAGAATGTTAAAATGAGAGTAATTGATTGAAAGTTTACCATCTGTCTGTGACAACAACAATTTTCAACAAGCGGTATAAAAATAATAGCACATTCTTTAACTGGTTAACAAGAATTAAGGTGTATATCCCGTTGTTCAACGCACGATGATTAAATAAACGATAAATTTGGCACATTAGGATTAATCGATTGTAAATGGAACACAAAGTATTGTTAGTCGGTAAGAAGCTAGATTTTAACAATTACTGGCATAATCAGAAATTAATTTTAGTACAGCCTATTCCGTGCTTATAAAGAAAGTGAGTCGTGAGTGTGTGTATTCTGGGCTGGAGGGTCTAGACAACACATGTATACTTGCCATATGCTTAACGAAAAAAATATTACATACAGTAATTGTACTCACTCCATAAAACCGATATACAGTTCAAACCGGTTTGAAAATTGACATTATTAGGACTTGAAGACCCTTGTTTTCTATTTTTCTGGACACAAGAATTTTTTTCTGCCAGAAATGAAAAGTAGTACATTTGAGCAAATTGTATTCCTTTAAGAGATGTCATATGGTCGTGTCTAATGTGCCCACAGGACTTGGTGTAAAGGGGAGTTCATTTCTGCCAAAAAATTAAAAACTATTATCGTTGATCCCATATCCACTTCTTAACCCAATTGTGTGACCTTGATGGTACACAGTGACATAGTGTGTCTTCAAGTATGTCCAATGAACTTTGATCAAGGGGATTTAATTTATGCCAACAATAAAAACTGACCTATGTTTGACCCCTATCAATTGACTTTGTTGATACCCCAACAGTACGAGCCTCCTAGCCCAATATTATTGTGTTCTGATAACCACCTTAGCATTATAGTCACACTTTAACCCTTTAATGGTCAAGCCAGCCAAAACCGGCCTCTGCAGTGGACTTAAGGAATGTCCATTTGCAGGCAATGAGAAGACTGAGCCAGTCATTCCAGTGGTAAATTAAAAAAAATATTCCTCTTTTGTCCTGGAAATGGACATTCAATAAGCAAATAATAGGATTTTCTTGACCAAATTTGACCATTAAAGGGTTAAAGATCCACACTGAAAATCCCATTTACTTTGGGAATATTTGGAACACGGATATTTAGCAAACTCATAAAAAAAGCATTAGCCCGATAGGTCCCAAAGGGGTGCTCCAATTTGGCCAAGCTTGGAGTTGATCGGATGAAAATTAGGAGATGCATAGGAAAGACTTTGCCAAGAATAAGAAATCATAAGAAGGAATAAAAGAAGAAAGTTCCTGTAAGAACAATAGTTTTGTAACACAAGAAAAATACTAAGCCACTCAATTCACTGTTTGCTATAAGTCACCTGACTTAGATATTTCAGAAAATTTTAACCTATTCATTCCCATGGTGTGGGTTCCCTTGTAAACAAGGTTAGCATAGATACATCCCTCCATTGGGTAGTCTTGATAGTATCTCTTTAACTCTAAAGCAGTCATTGCTCTAGGGAACCGGTTCCTCTATTCCTATAGAGAATATATAAACGAGTCTGTGAGCATGCGCACTTATGCTACTATGCATGCGACCGAGTCCAAGCCTTCATTAATTAATTTTCTGTATTACAGGAAACACCTAACTTTTATCTCAACAAATCCTATTCATTCCATAATCTTGTTGAGCTACATCCACATTTGATTTTTCATGAATACCACAGAACAAGCAGTCTGTTGAATAAGTCATAGTACTTATGTAAAATGTTTATAATTTACGTGAATATGAACAGAAAGTTCGTTGTGACCAAGTTGAAAGAAAATGGCGTCAGCTTCACATTACAAGCCATGCAGGTGAAGTCAATAACTCTGATCCTATTTTAGCCACGAGGCTCGTTGTTACAAAAGGTATACTATATACCGGTTTGGAACATCTCCTACGAAAGGTATCCTACATAACATATGTAACATACCGGTTGGGAAGTTAGTGGATCAATTAAGAGTTTTGACTAGGTACGTATTTCCGAGCGTCATTCTTTCCTACATAAGGTATACTACATACCGGTTTGGATCGAATCCTACGTAAGGTATCCTACATAACTATGTAATATAACTGTTGGGAAGTTAGTGGATCTATTATGAATGTGACAGTGGTGCAAACAGGCGTGGTGGACCGGATGAACACCACAAGGATACACCATGATCATCCCCTGAAGAAAAGCGAGTGGTCCTTCTAAGGACCGTTACTAACCAACTAACATGAAACTCGCAATTACTTCATGATGATCAGTCATGTCAGTCGTATTACAATAAAGACAAGAGCATCATATTAATTCGCGATTCGGTCTTCGCTTTCAATTGGCGGCGTTTTTGCAGGCTAATTTAACATTACTTTTTTTTTATGCCCTTAGTTTCATGAAAAATGTAAACATTGCGTTGCTATGGGATATCCTCTTTAGTGTGTCGTCAATTGGCAAATGTCGGATGATCTCGGAATGCCCGGATGTTCAAAATTACCATACTGATTTGAATCCTCGTAATCACATAAGCCCTCTTTTGTTAGATAGGCTATTAAGCCTGTGTCAGATTATCAGGTTCACTTGATTTGAAAATCTAGCGAGAAACTTGCATTCACTTGATTTCTAAATCTAGCGATAAAATTTATCATATATATTACTGGTTATGTTGTAATGTAAGTGACCAACATAAAATGAACTAAAACGTAATGCGTTGTTCGAGAAAAATTGCTTGAACGCCAGATAATTAAACTGGGTAGCCCGCTTCTAATGTTAGCAAGCCAGCCAGTGGCAAATTAAATCTCCGTTTGGAGGCGCTGACGAGAAATGTAGATCTCATTGCCAAATTTCCGATTCCAGGATAACTATATCCGAGTACTCGCTTAAGATACTTCATTAAAATTTGCTTTAACCGGATCTGGTCAGATAATATCACGTGATTTATATATCCTGTGATTATCACGTGATTCTGATTTATATATAAAGACGACATTTATGTCAAGTTAGGATTAATTTTGATGGAAAAAACAATCTTTATTAAAGGAATACGCAATATTTGGGCTGTTCAGTTTAATAATTTCACTTCTGCGAATGATGTTTTGAGGTACACATTAAGCATACTTTTGTATTACATTCCTCTAGTTTTGTTGTAAAAGGGTCCAGATTATGGAATTCCTTAGAAATACCACTTAGAACAGCCTCTTCCTTGACTGCTTTCAAATCTCAATATATGACATATCAACAAGGAAGACAAAGAACAAAGTATATGCATTAACCCTTTCACTCATGAATTCCCAATATCTAATTTTCAACGCTACCATACATGAAAACTGTTGAGTGTTTTGAAATTAATCTGAATGGAAGCCATTGCTGTCTTAGGCAGCAAATGGCTTCTGGTCGGGTTAATTTCAAAATATTCAACAGAATACAATTTAAGTTTTACATTATAAAGAATATACTTTTTCAGGGACTTGTAGGTGAAAAAGGTAAAATGTCTCCCTGCTGAATTCCTGTAGACTACATTTTCCATAGGGTTTAACTCTGGATATGTTGAATGATTTGGAGACAGCTCATCCTACAGTTGTTGGGAGATAATTAAGCCACCAACAACTTTTGGTTGAGTTGTTTCCGAGATACATTCAGCAGGTCTGGAGTTGCTGCCTGTTGAAATCATGGCCTGGTGGCTTGCAGCAGACAGACAGTTACATATCAGATAGTTAATTCATCGTATAAAAGTAATTCCTATTTTAATCCTCAGGCTGCTGAGCTATAAATGTAAATTATTTCATTAAATACAGCATGGTAGCTGGTGTTCATTTTGAAAACTGTTTTTCTGGAAGCAAGATACAACAGCTTTGATAAAGGAGTTTTCAAAATGTACACTTGACTTCCATCAGCACACTTATTACTATTTTGACATCTTAGAGAACAGCACCATAAGCGTTAAAATGTTGTATATTTGTATATTGTGTAAATAAATAAAATGTGTATATTGTATATATCATAGTTGTGTACATAAATGTAAATTGTACTAAGTATAGTCTGAAGGCCCCGGGGAAGACCAGCTACCTGTAACTGATCGGTTTACCTTCGTTAAATAAAGCTTATTATTATTATTATTATTTATTATTATTATTATTATTATTATTATTATTATAGCCGGAGGTGACAAGATTTGTGCAGGGGAGTTTTCGTGGTATCTTCAGACGTTAAGATGTTTAAAAATTCAGAGGAAAATAAGTTTTACCCTTGTATATAGTGCGTGCACATTTTTTAGAACGTGTAAATTGATCATAAATGTGCGACCTATTTATGGGTTTATAAGGAAATACGCCACTCCCATATTTGCTGGTACTCATTCAGATTCAACTTATTTCATTTGCAACTTATGACTAATAACTTTGAGAGTTAAATGGTTAATATTTTCATAGTAAACACTACAAACATTGATGACCAAGTTTTACTATATCAGAGATGTGTGTTGATCTCAGTGTTTTAGTAGCAAGCATAGCCTTTGGATCAGGAAAGTTCTTGACTATCAGCCACTTTTATTAGCCCTAAGATGGGGTTTTTCCCTACTTAATGTATAATCTAATCTCTCATCATTTTGTAAATTCTTTCTGCGGGTACTTAACTTGGGTGAAATTGGATATATAGAGCACGTACCCAGGCTATGAGGGATCATTCTATCGGCTCTCAATCGATTAATTGTTATAGTCAAATATAACATTCTGCTTGCAAATGGACTATTACTCATGGAAATCTACCAGAAGAGGGGGAGAACTAACCTAGTTAGAAAAATTTCTCTCTAAGGGGTGTGCAAACTGTGAAATGTTTTGTCTGAACATGTTGTTTCCACACCATCTCTTAAAACATTTGAAAATGGTTTAGGTAGGCTTTGGCATAGTCAAGAGGCAATGCATGACTACACTGTATGCGCAACCCATGACCAGAAGTGACGGCACAGGCATGGCAATAAATGAAGAAGAGATGAACATAAGGCCTAATTGTCCTGTGCTCAGTATTATTACCTAGATTATAACTCAATTTTTATGGTATAGCAACTGATTATAATTAAACTTCTGGTTTAGGTATGACAAATCAAATCACTTCTGTTGTTTTGCTGGTATTGTTTGTTTCTAAATCACGTTTGACGATCTAAATGCCCTATTTCAGGGGCTCTTATTTTTAATTCTTTAATTCTTTATTAGTTGCTCTTAGGGCAATGGCTGAACCATCCAATTATCCTCATCCTTCGAAACCTTGTGTACAGCCAACTCTTCACATTTGTCTTCTAGGAATAATTGTATTTTTTCTTATGATCCTAGCAGTTCTTTTGTCGTTTTGATTTCACTAGATTTCGTTTTGCTCCTGAATCTTCTCATGTATTAGTCTCTTCCTATCAGCCTCCATCTTTTGACCTGTTCTCTCAACAAATTGGAATCGATCATCTTTCGATTCTCCTAATATCAATATGCAAATAAGTGCGTCAGTCTTTATTATTTTAATTGTGAATAGTAGTTTGCTATCTTTTAGTATCATATCTGGCCTGATTTATTTTTAACATAGTTTTTCAGTCTTTCTTTTCTATCAGTAGGATCCCTCGCCATGATGAAGCATATCTATGGGTGAATGTAAGCTTGTCACAATAATAAAATCCTTTTTGTCTTATCAAGATTTACACCGCTCCTTTCTCGAGTTCAGTAGAAATTTTGATCTTTTTCTTTGTCTAGTGATATGTCTATTTCTGTTATTTTCATATGGAGCTGTTTTCTCAGCCTTATCTATTCAAGCCTATTTTTATTCCTCTAAATTCTATCTTTCCCAGGCATTATTAAATAAATTCCTCAAGGGGGGCCTAACCAGGATGATTGGGTCATTGCCTTTGCATGGATTGTGGAATATGGGTTTTTTCCTTTCACCCTTCTGTGTAGTTTCAGTCCTTTGTCCTTATCCATCATTGATCTGGTCACAGGTTTGATGGACTTCTTTCCTGTTTAATCATCTGTTAAAGATATTAACAATTGGGCTCATATCATATTAGCTTTGTTTTAAAATTAGATTTGTAAAATATGATTCTGCAGGTTTATTCTGGTCCTAAACTGTCATGATTAAGCGCTTCTATATAATCTCTACTCTATCAGGGGTGGGGATGGGTATAGCTAGCCTCATGCATGTCTTAGGTAGCAGATTTCCTACATATAAGGTACAATCAACGTAGTCATTGAATCCCCCTTTTTTCTATCAAACCATGTTGGTCTCCTCTGACATTAGTACTGCTTCTGTTCCTGATCAATAATTTTCTGCTCTTCAAGTAGGATACAGTGGAGGAATGGCAGAATCCAAAGACTTTAAGGATTATGAGGTGCTGGCAGATCATCTTTTATAGGGTCTCGGCTCTTATCTTCAACTCATATATTTATCCTTTTCTGACAACTTCCAAAAAATTTACACTTCATGTCCTTATGGTTTAATACTAATTCTGTTGTATATTTTGGAATTATTTTGTCTGGAACCCATGGCTGCTTTGATACTGTTTGAGACAAAAATGACTTAGTCAAATTGTTTTATAATATTCAACTCTTTTCCTGATATGTTGTCTCAGAAATGGAGTTCATTAATGAAAGGAATAATATGGACATGGAGTCATTTTGGCCAGTCATCACTGGTCTCATCAAGGTTAAGGGACAGTGTTTTCTGATATTTCCATACATTCAGAATTGATCCTAACGGGATCTGGGTTCTTTTAATTACATCATGGCCAATCTGGGATTCCTCTGGCTTGGAAGGTTCCTTAATTGTGTTAAAATTTGGGCCAAATGGAGTCAGTTTTGTGTATGACGGTCAAGTCTGGTAATTCAGAATTTTGTCCCTCAACATGACCGCATACACTGCATTTTCATTCGCTGGGTGTCATCGGTACCAATTCACCAGTTTATCCATCTGCAGGTCCAGTTTCTACTCAGTATAGTGTCCAGATTTGATGTTCATATTCTTCCTCCAGGCTAGGCTCTGGCGGTAGATGCTCTGGCCCAGTCATAGACTCCACATTTTGTTTAAATATCTTCAATTTAACTTTCTAGTGCCAATTGTCTTTAAGAACTTTTGTCAGCGGTTTCTAGTACAATTGTCTTTAAGAACTTTTGTCAGCAGAATGTATTATCCCTTTAATCACTCCTGCTTGGCCCAATGAGAGTTATTCAGTGGATCTCGTAGTCCTCTGTGGAAATCCAAAGCGTCTTACCAATTTGGCTGATTTTCTATCTCGTTTAACAGCAGCTTCTAGTTCTTCATTCCACAAATCTTCAATATGTATATATGGTATTTTCCAAGAGACCTGTTTTTCAGAAATTGATTTTTTTGTCTGAATTTTAGTATTCTTAATCAATTCAAACTATCTGTTACAGGAGAATTTACCAGAGTATATTTGAGGTTTTCAAATGGTTGTTAGAACAACACATTATCACACCCGATTCTGCATCCCATCATCAAGTCATAGATTCATGGGATATTTTTTGATGACTTAAATCTCTGTATGCTGGGGTGGTATTATTGTTTTCACTAGCATCTATCCTTCTTTATTTTCTAGAAGCCAGTTTGAGAGTTATTAAGTATTTACATCATTTATCCATGGTACAGGTATTTTTAGGGTATAGCACAAAGACAAATACCTATAATAAATTTCTCTATTAATTCATTCTTGGGTCCATCTGTTTAATGGTATAACTCTGAAATCATTCTTTTTCTACTGGCTGCCGCGTTTGTTAAATGGCATTTTGATATTCATATTCTTTTTGTGAATGATCTTTTCTAGGTGGTAGGAGATCTGCCCTCATTCTTTGCCCTTGAAGAGATCTTATTTATATATAAAACCTAATTAATTGGTTTCAATCCTTTCCGAAAACTATACCCAATTTAAAAGATCTTTTTGAAGCACAGTTCAGGTTACTTATGCAAATTTGTTAAGTAAGCGTGCATCTCATCAACTGGATTATAGACACCATTAATCGACACTAGAATGTATCTCCAGGAGACACTCCGTAAGTGTTAAGGCACACAATGTTCGTGGTATGGCCTTCTCCTTCGCATTCTATGCAGATCTACTGTTCAGATTACTTATGCGAATTTGTTTAGTAAGCGCGCATCTCATCAACTGGATTACAGACACCATTAATTGACACTAGAATGTGTCTCCAGGAGACACTCAGTTTGTGTTAAGGCACACAATGTTCATGGTATGGCCTTCTCCTTCGCATTCTATGCAGATCTATCAGTGGACAACATTATGTAAGTTGCAGTATAAATGTCAGATTCTACATTATTTTTATCTGAAAGATCAGATTCAATTCACAATCTGACATTTCTAGTTTCGCCACTCAAACCTAGGCTCAATTGCCTAGATTATTTAGTCAGCCGTCTTCTTCACCATCTCACGTCTGTTTTTAAATTCTCTTTGCTGAGATTTTCTAATTATCATTATTTTAGTGTATTTTATTTAGAACATTTGTTTGTTCGTGCTCTTTCAGCACTTCAGCGATTTAGTTGGTTTTAGTGTTTTTGGTGATTAACCTTTCATTCCTGATTTGCAATTTACCAACCCACCTAGTATTTGGGCTCTGACCAATTCTATGTTTTAGCAAACAGTGAATTGAGTGGCTTAGTATTTTTGTTGTGTTACAAAACGACCCGGACGTATATACTGGTCTGGCGTTTTGTTAGCTTACTAAAATACTTACCACTCAATTCACTGTGGCCCATCTCGGCCACCCCGCATCGTTAAATTGCAAATCATTATTAAAATTTGTGGAATTCATTAATGACGGCTTGGACTCGGTCGCATGCATAGTAGCATAAGTGCGCATGCTCACAGACTCGTTTATATGTTCTGTATAGGAATAGAGGAACCGGTTCCCTAGAGCAATGACTGCTTTAGAGTTAAAGAGATACTATCAAGACTACCCAATGGAGGGATGTATCTCTGCTAACCTTGTTTACAAGGGAACCTACACCATGGGAATGAATAGGTTAAAATTTTCTGAGATATCTAAGTCAGGTGACTTATAGCAAACAGTGAATTGAGTGGTAAGTATTTTAGTAAGCTAACAAAACGCCAGACCAGTATATACGTCTGGGTCACTTTGTAACACAACAAAATTACTAAGCCACTCAATTCACTGTTTGCTATAAGTCACCTGACTTGGATATCTCAGAAAACTTTAACCCATTCATTCCCATGGCATGTGGGTTCCCTAGTAAACAAGGTTAGCAGAGATACATCCCTCCATTGGGTATTGTTAATAGTATCTTATATATGTTACATATGTCATGTAGGATACCTTATGTAGGAGATGTTCCAAACCGGCATATAGTATACCTTATGTAGGAACAAGCCTCAAAATTACTAAGCCACTCAATTCACTGTTTGCTATAAGTCACCTGACTTGGATATCTCAGAAAACTTTAACCCATTCATTCCCATGGCATGTGGGTTCCCTAGTAAACAAGGTTAGCAGAGATACATCCCTCCATTGGGTATTGTTAATAGTATCTTATATATGTTACATATGTCATGTAGGATACCTTATGTAGGAGATGTTCCAAACCGGCATATAGTATACCTTATGTAGGAACAAGCCTCTGTGGCTAAAATAGGATCAGAGATTTTGACTTCACCTAGCTTAATTGTACACTGAAGCTGATTGCTGGCACCATTTCTTTGTAGTCATGGAAACTTCCCATTCTGTCTCATATCCACGTAAATTATAACCATTTTACATAAAGTACATGACTTGTTCAACAAAGACTGCAAGTTCTGTGACATTCATAAAAAATCAAATGTGGATGGAGCTCCACAAGATTATGGAATGAATAGAATTTGTTGAGATAAAAGGTGTTTCCTGTAATACAGAAAATTAATTAATGACGGCTTGGACTCGGTTGCATGCATAGTAGCATAAGTGTGCATGCTCACAGACTCGTTTATATGTACTCTACAGGAATAGAGGAACCGGTTCCCTAGAGCAATGACTGCATTAGAGTTAAAGAGATACTATCAAGAATACCCAATGGAGGGATGTATCTCCGCTACCCTTGTTAACTAGGGAACCGACACACCATCGGAATGTATGGGTTAAAATTTTCTGAAATATCTAAGTCAGGTGACATAGCAAACAGGGAATTGAGTTGTAAGTATTTTAGTAAGATAACAAAATGCCAGACCAGTATATATGTCTGGGTCATTTGCTTTTGCACACAGACTAATTATCCGTAATAATATGTTGATGAGACAAAAGTGACATTTATATCTGTTAGGTAACTTATTTTAAGTGTTAAAGGATTTCAACGCCGTTGACAAATTTTGCTGCTTATCGTGAAAGATTTGACTAAAAGTTGTTGCAAAAATATTCTGTCAAAGGTAACAAACAATAATTTATATTTAGATATATGTCAAACAAAAAAAAATGTTAGGATTGTTGTTAAAAGTATTTTTCACTGGTTGTATGCTGCAAGCTACGCGACGATTTAAATAGGCAATAATTCTAGACCTGTTGAATATTTTGAAAACTATATGACTGAAAGTTGTTAGTCAAATTATTTTCAAAATATTCAGCATATCTAAAGTAAAATCCCGTGGAAAATACAGTCTGCACAAATTCAGTGAGTCGGTTAAAGCGCTGTCTCTCAGCGGAATATTACCGCTAGCAAAATCATGAAATCATCATTGAATGTCTAAGTGACTTGTCTCCTGGCACTAAGTGATCGTATCATGAGTGATTGCCATCATGCCAGCAAGGCAACATAGAAACACCATTTCCTGTTTCAGTCTGCGGACACAATAGCTAGTTTCCCGATGGACATATTATCAAGCAGTCAATTGATATCTGAATAGAAAAACATGTTGCAGGTTTCTTAACCAGTCGCTATTAATTCTGAAATTCAATTTTTATGCAGTAGGTGGAAGAAACACATTTTTGTTGCTAATGACTGTTGCCCAATTAAACTTGCACAATTTTGTAATGAAACATTGTTACCTCACCTGGAAAGAATGGCCAAGTGAGCAAAATTTGACGTGGTGACTGTCAATCATCTGTCTGTCTGGCCAGCATTCTGAGTGCGGCTCAGAATGAAATTAACATTTTTCCAAAACCAAATAAAACCTGCTGTTGAACATGTGGAACATAACTGGATTGGAAGACATTGCTGCCTTATTACATCACCTGGCCAGAATGGCCAAGAGACCTTATGCTGTGATGACCATCGATCATCTTGAAGAGTTTCGGTACTACTTTCTGTATACTACGTTCCCAACTACGACCGCAAGAAGACTTATGATGTAAATGATTGCTGCGACAATCGATCTTCTATTAGCTGCAATTGGACAGTTACCGCTCGCCTCTTCAAAGATGAACTGAAGATATTTTTATGTAACTGGGCCTGATCTGACGTACTGAAGATTCGTGGTAAGGTACGGTGTTTCTCCGTACTTTCTTAGGAGTTCTTTTAATAACGACCAAACTCGTGCCTTGTATTTACAAGGTTATGATTTTATTCTTACGTCTAACTTTACAATAACTTATATAGCAATGTGACTTATACTGTCACTGTAATAGATTTATACTTTATAATGATACTGATAATATAATATTGGTACTAACTACGTTCTTATATTCTAACTCTGACTACTTTACTGCTACTGATTACTCTCAACACGGCGGTTGATATGTTATCTAGCTAGCTTAACAATTCTCTCTTACTCCAATTTATTCGGAGAGAATTCGGTACACGACACGATACGTTTGGGGCACAGCACCTGATTCCTTTCTCAATAGACACAGTGCCTATTATATATCTTTTGCAGTCTCCTAACCTGCATATCTATTATGATATATATATCTATATATATTATAATACATAGATTTCTGTTCTCATTATACTTCTAGGCTCGCTATAGTCATAGTTTGATTGGCCAGGACAATCTTCCCTCCAATCAACCACTGCCTATCTCTTCCTAGAAGTTTCACGTAATCCTCTTGGTCCTTCTGACCAATCCCGCTTCTTCTACCATTCGATTTTACTTCGAAACCTTATTCCTTTTGTTTCTCTGCCACAGAGTTTGACTAGATGCTCATTGATTATGACGTCATCTCGGCCAATCAACCTCTGGGCTTCTCTTCTAGGGATTCATTACTAAACACGGTAGATCTACTATTCAATCTGGCAAAGCGGTGTTGGCTGGTTCTGATTTGATGCGATCTGTCAGCTAACTAACAACATTACGGAATGTGTTGCTGTAGCATGCCTTTCTTTGATTGACATATAGTTGATATACAAATTTCGATTGTGTTATTAATTCCTACAGGACGCTACAATGCCTCTGTCCTGTCCCTTGCCTATCTTGGATAAGCCGGTAGGAAACGAACGTTAATAAGCACATGAGCTGTGTGATCTCATTGCCAGCTGGTGTTGGTGTACTTGCTTAAGGGAGTCGGAATGCCGACCGTCAACAACTAAATGTCAGTCTGTCACCTATATTCACATCGATTCCTACCGATTCTTTTCACTCGAATATTTACTAAACTAACGGCCGAAACGACTGCTGAACATTATAAAGGTGTGTGCCGATCCCACAGCAACAACTTTTATCTTCAACTATTGACAGATATCATCAACTCAGAACCGTCGGTCCTATTACATTTAATTCTTTATAACTGCTCTCAGTATCGCATTGGTTTCCATCCTGTTTCGCCTCTGTTTCTGCGAAACTTCATAGCAGTAGCACTGGTCGATGTCAACTAGTGCAGCGCCCTACTATGTACATAAACTAATACACTGCTGCCTCAGCTCCCTGGCTCACCTGGTACTTTCAAATATGAATTTCACTGAGGTCTTACTCGCAAATATAAGACGTCTAACGGGGTCATGACTCCCCACAAGACAATCCGATATCTACAATCTGTTCGTCCATTTGTCTGTCCATCAACATTTTAAATGACTTCTAAAGAACCATTGGCCAATTTCAGTTATATGTGGCATGAGACATCGTTAGGGCATGGAGATTCAAGTTTGTTCAAATAAAGTCAATCGGCCAATTTGGCCGGGGGGCCATCTTAGATTTTGGCACATTTTTAGAAATGTCTAAAAATCTTCTCCGAAAGCACTTGGGAGATTGATTCAAAACTCATGAAATATCTAGGGCAAGAGCTGAAACAAGTTTGTTCAAGGGGACTTGATTGGCCAAATAGTTCACTGGCCATCTTGGATGACCTAGCTTTCGCGAAAATGACTTCTCCCGAACCGCTGAACTGAATGGGCCAAAATTTTGGAGATATGCTAAGAGACTAAGGCCCATTAAAGTTTGTTCAAGGAAAGTTGATACGTCAAAAAACATGGCCGCAGTCTAAATGTAGCGTGTTTGGCAGCCATATTGAATTTTTTTATTTGAAGGATTTTGAAGCTGAAATTGGTTTTATATATGTTTTTGGGTATTCTGATTTCGAATTTACCATTTTGGAAACTGTCCGATAAACAGCTTAGCGGCCATGATAGATCTTTTTAATGTAGAAAGTCGGCATACTAATGCAATGGGAAATTCAAAATGTCTTATCGCGAACCACGGGACCGATTTCAATCCTAATTGGATCTTGTCCAAAACCATTTGGGAGATTGATGAAAACCCTGTGAAGTATTGTTTAGGGAAAGTGCTGAACCAAGTTTGTTCATGGGAACTTGATTGGCCAAATTACTTGGTGGCCATCTTGATTGACCTAGTTTTCGCAAAAACGACTTCTGCAGAACTGCTGAATTGGATTGGGCAGAAATTTGGTTGATATGATTAGGGAATAAGTAAGGGGCATTAAAGTTTCTTCAAAGGATGTTGATATGTCAAAAAACATGGCTGCCATGGGACAATCAATATGTAGTGTGTTTGGCGTCGCATATTTGATTTTTTTATTTGATGGATTTTGAAGCTGAAATTGCTTTTTATATGTTTTTGGCTATTCTGATTTCAAATTTGCCATTTTGGAAACTGTAGGATAAATGGTTTGGCAGCCAACATGCATCTTTTTCATGCCAAAAGTGCCCATACTAAAGCAATAGGGATTTAAAAATATCTTCTCGAGAGTCACTTGGCTGATTCCAAGTATATGTGGAACACAGCCTCCTTATGGCACAGAGATACAGGTTTGTTCAAACAAAGCTGATCGCAAATTTGCCTGGTGGCCATCTTGGATTTTGGCTGCCTTAAAAGCCTTTAAAAATCTTCCGAATCTGCTTGTGGATCGGTACAAAACTCATGAAAGGATATCTGGGCAACAGCTGAATGATTGGACTAATGCTGTAGCAGCTATCTTTAATGACCTTAGTTTTCATGAATGCAACTTCTACAGAATTGCTAAACGGATCAGGCTGAAATTTGGGAGATATGATTACCCTTACGAAAGATTGCTTTGTTAACAGTCTATTGTCAGTCTATTACCAGCTTATTGTCAGAGTGAAACCAGTGTAAAAGCAGTCTGTTGTCATACTATTGTCAGATATGGTAATAAACTGGCAATAAATTGTCAGATGATTGTCAGTGTATTGTCAGTCTGTTGACAGTTTATTGTCAGATGTCATCCTGTACTCTGACCCACTGACAATAAGCTGGTAACAGACTAACAACAGACCAGTAATGATGGTTTATGAAACTCAATATTTGAAGACACAAAAAATTTACAAAGTCCTACATATATCTAATAGGAGAAATTGATCTGACAATAGACTGACAATACACTGGTAACATTTTAACATCTGAAAACAAACTGGTTATACACTGACAATGCACTGAACATCTGAAAATAGGAGGGATTTGGAACGGTTTCAGTGTATTGTCAGCTATATTGTCAGTGTGTTGTCAGAAGTTTGTCCCAAATATTTTGTTGCCAGTTAGCTGACAACACACTGGTGATACGTATGACAATACACTGGCAAAAATCTGCCACCGGTTTTGCTTTTTATTACAAGTCTATTGTCAAATTATTGTCAGTGTGATACCAGCTTCCTATCAGTGTATTGCCATTTGCATACCAGTCTGTTGTCAGATTATTGTCAGCTTGTTGTCAGCTACAAATTAGTTTCTTACCAGTCATTGTCAGCTGCTTATTACCAGTCTGTTGTCAGCTATATTATTGTTTCTTGCCACATTAACCTGGTAATAGACTAACAACACACTGGCAATAGACTGACAACAGACTGACAATAGGCTGACAGCAAAATGGTGGGAAATGCTTATCAATATTACTGTTGGACAAAGAAGGTATCATGACATGGAGATGGCACCTGAAATGCTTTAAAACTACTTGAAAAAGCATCATTTTAATATTCAGTACAGACGTATTGGGCGCTACAGTATAAACAAGCATTTAACTAAATATTCAAATGGCTGGATCACTTCAATTACACAGTTTAATAAATTCCGAAAACAGGTATCACAAGACCAACATAAACATTATCAGTCTACATACCAAACTGATAATGATTGTGCAGTTCTTGGGTTACGTGACATCATTATAATTAAATAAACATGATCATAAATATATTTTCTACAATTTATGCAGAGCTTAAGGAGAGCTTCTGTTGAATCTTCAAAAAAGGAAGAAAGAGATAACTTCTTCTTATTTTAGCATGTAGATTTCCCCACATAGTGGAGAACCTCTTTATCAGAGTATCGAATAATACAAATACTGCCAAAAGGTTAATTGCACAATTACGGATGTGTGTGAGAACAAATACAGTAGCGCAATTCTAACATTTTGGTATTATCAAAAGAATGACACAGATCAAGCTTTAAAATCATTGTTATAAAGTTGCAAGTTATATTTCTAGGCATAGGAAAAAATATCAACTCAAATATTATTTTTATTTCACACCTTCCAAGTCTATTGTGAGACATGTTCTCTGATAGAAAAATTGTTAGATCCTTTGTTGCCAGTCTATTCTCAGATATATTTTACTATGTTCTTTCTTGCCAGTCTGCTGTCAGTCATATTCTTTATAAAGTTTCCCAAGTCCTTTCTTGCCAGTCTATTGTCAGTTGAGATTTTGCATGCCAGCTTATTGTCAGCTATGGTTAAAACAAAGTCTTTGTTGTCATATTAATGTCAGACTGGATAAATTTGTTTTCAGTGTATTGCCAGATCTCCAACAAAATTGCCAGTCTATTGTCAGATTATTGTCAGACTTACCAGGTCTGACAATAAACTGGCATTAGTGCCAGTGTATTGTCAACTCTTCTTTAATTAATGGCAGCTTAATTAGTAATGGTAGGGACTAAGGGCCATTAAAATTTGTTCAAGGAAGTTGGTAAATCAAAGAAACAGACCTGGCCGCTGTGTCCTTGTTGAGCTCACCTGGCCTGAAGGGCCAAGTGAGTTTATGACGTGGCGACCGTCCGTTGTCTATTTGTCCATCCGTCGTCCGTCCGTCAACTTTTTCTTTAAAACACAACTCCTCATTAACCACTTGGCTGATTTCAACCAAATTTGGCTGGAAGTACCCTATGGTTGTAGGCTCCAGAAGATCTATTGAGATTTTGATTCATCAATTTTTTGGGTGAAAATCTTAGATTTTATGAAAAATATATCGGAAATTGACAAATTGTTTCTCCTTAACCATTATGAGCGATTTCCACCAAATTTGGCTGAAATAATCCTATGGCCATAGACTCTAGAACATCCATTCATAATTTTGATTCATCACTGTTTTGGGTGAAAATCTTAGGTTTTTATGAAAAATGTACCGGAAATTGTTAAATTGCTTCTTCTGCTTACCATTCTGAGCGATCAAACAATTTTGGCTGAAAGGATCCTGTGGTGATGGGCTCTAGAATTGGCCTACAGAATTTTGATTCATCAATTTATTGGGGTGAAATCTTGGATTTTATTTTAAATATACTGAAAATTTTTAAATTGCTTCTTCTCCTTAACATTCTGAGCGATTTCAACCAAATTAGGCTGAACAGATGGCCATAGGCTCTAGAGCTTCCATTCAGAATTTTGATTCATCAATTTTTTGCTTGGAAATCTGAGATTTCATGAAAAATGTACCGGAAATTGTCAAATCTCTACCACTCCTTGGCTTCTTGACATAATTCAACCAAATTTCACTAATGGATTCTATGGTGGTAGGCTCTAGACATATTATTCAGAATTTGATTGATCAAATCTTTGGGATGAAAATCTTAAATTTTAGGAAAAATTTACCAGAAATTGTCAAACCGCTGCTTCTCCTTAGTTGCTTGACATATTTCGACCAATTTGGCTACAGTGAACCTATCTAGGTAGACTAGAATTTCTATTCAGAATTTTGATTGGTCAATTTTTTGAGTGGCCATCTAGGATTTTCCAAAAATTATCCATCCTATCTATTAAATACAAATGGTTCAAATTCTAATGGTCCAGGTGAGCACCACAGGCCCTTGGGCCTCTTGTTTGTTTTGGAAACATTTTAGCTTATTTCTGAGCTGTACTGTACATGTATATTTTTACTAATTGACACGTAGGACGACATCATAATCATTACGTCATGGATGACTTGATTTAGTCCGTTTAATCGCTTAATACTCCAAGTTGTATGAATTGTATGTCTTTACTATTTAAACACATGCTGTTGAATGTTTTAAAACTAATTTGACTGGGTGATGTCGCTGCCATTGGTCATTAGTCAAATTAGTTTCAAAATATTCAACAGCTTACCTGTATAGCTTTCTGGAGATTGATAGTCAGAGGGTTCAGGGATCGATCAATCCCAACACTGGCGAAGCATGGGCGGAGCTTAATTAGGGATGGGCGGGGAATAGCTAAAACTGAAAAGGTCCATTTTCGGACATTGAATGCCATTTAGGTCAATAACTTGAGCTACTTATATCCTCCACTCCATTTACAGGCTGGACAAAAAATGGCCAAGACATATGTTCCGTTCAGTAAAGATGATTGACGTTATAAATGTCATCTTTACTTGTGTGATTCGCTAATTGTCACACTCTAAATTATATCATTCAGCCTTATTAGTCATCTTCTTTGAATATGAGGTGTCTGCACAAATTACATAAGAAATCCATAACTTCTGTCGTCTAGACAGGATGGCAGCCAAGATATCAATATCTCCAAAGTAGTGTTTACTGGTAAGTTTTTGCAGACGACCGTTTCCATGTGTTATATCTGCGGAACTGCAAAATATTTTGAAAACAATTTGACTGAAAGTTGTTGGTGGCGATGCCACCAACATCTTTCAGTCAAATTGTTTTCAAAATATTCATCAAGTCAAGACTTAGTGCTCTTTGATACTATTGTCCATTGGCTTCCATCAGTGAGACAGTTAATAAAGGTTCAAATCTGTCACTTAAGTATCTGACATAATAATAAAATATGTCACATGTTAGCTGATGTCACATTCAAATTTCAAAGTTACAATCCATCACAAAGGTATATAAATTGTATGTCTTTTTACTATTAATTTAATAACCATTCTATTGAATATTTTGAAACTAATTTGACTGGAGATGATGAAACTTTTTCCAGAATCTAAATTTCAAGGTAAACTATTAATACAGGTATGCTGTTGAATATTTTGAAACTAATTTAACTGGGAGTTTTTGCTGCTTTAATGGCAGAACAAACTCCTCACCAAATTAGTTTCAAAATATTCAACAGAATGTTTATTAAATTGTAAATTCATCAGCGACACAATCTGTACGCTTCTGACATATATTTGGGATTCTCCTGATGGAGTTATAATAAGTCATTTGTTTGTGACATCAGCTAACTAGTGATGTAATTGATTATGACATCTGAGTGACAGATACACTCCATTCTAAGTGAAGCCTTTTTTTTTTAAATGCTCATCAATGCAAGGGATAAGTTTGATTATGCTAGCGAAGTACTCCGATTGAATGTAATCAATCACATTGTGTGCGCCAGGTATACAGGTATACCACCTGTATACCTGGCGCACACTTTTACTCTCACTTGAAGCGGGCGTTAAACCGAGTAGAATTTTGTACCACGTGATACCGTTATACGATTATACTCTCTGATGTTCGGATATCCAATCGGGGTAATCGCGGTACCTCGATAACATATCCGAACGTAGCCAAGATCATTATAAATATACATTTCCCATAATGCACTAATCCAATGTCCAGCAAGGAAAAGTAATGAACAGCAATTATTCCATGTAATCCGCCAAAATCAAGCAAGCGTTAAATATTCTTGTTTAGTACCTCATCAGCGAGTACAGTAAATAAGAAAATCCAATTTCCTTCTAATTATCGTGGACAAACTGGCAATAAGCTTCACCGTTACTACAATAAGACGATTGCGGTGAATTAGAGATTTGTCGCCGACAATAACACACTTAGCGATTGGCCTTGAGATTGTAGGAGATGCAAACCCATCATTAATCCTCTTGCCGATAAATACCTGAAAAAATAAATTCTTTACAATATAAAACTTATTCTGTTGAATATTTTGAAATTAATTTTACTGGAACCCATTGCAGCCATAGGCAGCAACGGCTTCCAGTCAAATTAATTTAAAAATATTCAATGGTTTTCCGGTATGGTTGCTTTGAAAATGAGATACAGATAATGCATTGATGACAGGTTTAATACTGGGTCTTTCTCACATTCATTCTTGTTGTTTCATTTGTATGGTTGTCAATCTTAAGATATGAATCTATCCCTTGCTATCCTGAATACAATAACTGTATTTACTGTAGTTAATAAACATTTATGAGATATAGGATGAAAAGGGTTAACCCTTACCACTCTGATATCAAAATTTTTAATTTTCAAATTAAATTGAATGATGAACTGGTGTTCACTTTTCAACAAATTGGGTGGAAGATGTTGCCGTCGTAGACAGCAAGAGCATCCACCAAAAATGGTTGAAAAATGTACACCAGTTTCTTTGCTATTGGCAGAGTAAAAGATAGAATATTGTCAACATAGTGGTAATGGTTAAATGTTTCAATCCTAAATGTACCTAATGCGGCAACATCTAACATTCTGTGGTGAAATGGAGCGATCCGATCTGTCGCTCACTTTCTGATGTCATACTCAAATTCAAGCTATACCTCATCCGTTTTAGCTAGTGCATGCCTGCTTAATCTTAAACGCAATTGTTTATTGTTTTACACATTGAACCCCGAATACCCTGAGTCCCAATTTCAAGTTAAGCGGCTGGATATTTTGAAACCAATTTGACTGGGGAAGTTGGTGCATATATGGCTCTCAGACAAAATCTGCTTCAAAATATTCAACAGAATTTTGTTTGTTAAATTCAGCAAAGACATATGCGATTTAAACACTAATTCGTGATAGACTAAATTGTCACTTTGATTGACAGATCGACTTCATTTAGATGGTGATGTGAGCTTTAACAGTGATGTACCAGTATTTTATTAGGATGTCAGATGCTTGAGTGACAAATCTGATTCCTCCATTATGGGGTGATGTTGGGGTGGTTAGTCATATCCAAATCATGTAAATATACAATATCATTTCTCGAATGCTGTAGTTCTTTAATGGTCATGCCGGCCCAAACTGACCAGTGGTAGTGGTCTTAAGGCATGACCATTTTGCAGGCCAAGAGAAGACTGTATTTGAAAGTTTACCGCTGGAATGCGTGACTCGATAACAAAGCCAGTCATTCCAGTGGTAAATTAAAAAAATCTCTTGGCCTGCAAATGAACATTCATATGCAAATATTTGGATTTTCTGGACCAAACTTGACCATTAAAGAGTTAAGAGAGTGATTTAATAAAATAAATATCTGTAATATCTTTTTAGCGCTCAAGCTGTCAAAGACAACTTCTGGTCGATAATGGACCGTTCCACTTTTAGCCATGCCCCGCCCATCACTAGCTAAGCTCCACCCACACCTCACCGTTTTGGGATTGATCGATCCCCGAATGCCCTAACTATTAATTTCCTGAAAATTATACAGGGAAGCTGTTGAATATTTTGGAACTAATTTGACTGGGTGCTGTTGCTACCTTTGGCAGCAACAGCGCCCAGTCAAATTAGTTTCAAAATATTCAACAGAATATTTATTAAATAGTAAACGCAAACAGTTTGTACAACAACGCATAGACCATCTTCAAATATGCGTTCGTGACGTACTTATCGACGTCATTCATGACGTCATTCATTATGATGTCATTGTACACATCAAGCAGTTCATTATGACGTCATATGATGGGTGGGTACTCTGGAAAGGTGAATTGTACATTAACAGACCAAAAAATAAGTATTTTTGAAAACTTACCACTGGAATGACTGGCTCGGTTAACCGAGCCAGTCATTCCAGTGGTAAATTTTCAAAAATGATCTGCAAACAAATATTCTTTATGAGAAAGTTTAAATTTTCTTGATCAAAATATGAGGGTTAAAAGGTAAATAAGAATGAAATACTTCTGTCCTAAGCATATGCTATGGCAAATGAAGCGTAGTGACACATCTAATTGAAGGACGTCCACTGTTGTTACTTCATTTGCTCTGTCTAATGCGCATCTTCAATGCTCTAAGGGATTGAGATGTTGACGCGTAGAGGAATGCTGTATTCAGTTTATTCCAATGTGGGTGTTATAATCGGTTTGAATGTGAGTAGAGAGTACTGATTGCTTAACGCATTTAACCTTTTAACTCTCGAATTTTGTCAAGAAAATTTCAATTTTGTCATAGAAAATGTAAATTTGCAGACCAAGCCAAGATTTTATTTGAAAATCTTTCACTGGCATGACTAGCGCGGTCATCGAGCCAGTCGTTCCAGTGATAAAATTTTGAAAATAGTTTTCTCTTAACCTGCAAATGGACATTGGTCAAGACCGCTGCGGAAGCCGTTTTTGACTGATATGAGTTTTAAATGGTTAAATAGTTAACCCTTATCGCCAAAAATTTAATTCTTAATGTGCCATTACCAGATGAAAAGTTTGTATAATGTTGGGTAACAATGTTTTAGAAAGTGGTTGTTGTCAAAGGTGTATGACTTACAGCAATGGAGGGATCTATTTCTAGCTATGCCACGCCCATTTCCTGCTTCGCTCCGCCGCCTTTAATGCATGTTGAAATCGATTTGAAACTTTGAAACATGAATTCCCATAATCTAAATTTCAGGGTAACTATACGGGTAAGCTGTTCTATATTTTGAAACTAATAGGACTGGCGGCTGTTGCTGCCTATAGCCAAATGAACTGTTTCTGTGGTCTTGAGAAATGTACGTCCATTTGAAAAGCAATTTTTAACAGCATGCCATTGGAATAAATGGCTCAATAAACTGAAGCAATCATTCCAATCGTAAATTTACAAAAAATAGTCTTTTCTTTAGGTCTGGCAGTGGAAATTTTCTAAGAAAAAAAATTTTTTGTACCAAGAAGGTGTTAACACTAAGCCTTAAATTCTCTCAAGAAAATTACCATTTTCTCAAAGAAATTGTCAATTTACAGATCGAGAAAATCAAGCCAGTCATTTCAGAGGTAAATTAAAAAAAAAAAGTCTTTGTCTGCAAGTTGATATTTCTCAAGACCTCTGCAAAAGGTGCTTTTTGGCTGACATGAGTGTCAAATTGTTAAAATCAAAATGTGCAGTGACACACACGCGCATGCACGCACGCACGCACGCACGCACGCACGCACGCACGCACGCACGCACGCGCACGCACGCACGCACGCACGCACGCACGCACGCACGCACGCACGCACGCACGCACGCACGCACGCACGCACGCACGCACGCACGCACGCACGCACGCACGCACGCACGCACGCACGCACGCACGCACGCACGCACGCACGCACGCACGCACGCACGCACGCACGCACGCACGCACACGTTAACATGTGTCTAAAGTCAAAAACAGAAACACAATTGGCACAATTTTGAAGTTTTTCTACCGGGATGTAAGAAATGTTCATTTGAATATTTTGGACTTAATTTGATTGGAAGCAATTGCTGGCTCATTTCAATGGGCAATAACTCTGGATATGCTGAATATTGCGAAAACAATTTGGCTGAAAGTTGTTGGCAGCTAACGGCCAACAACTTTCAGTCAAACTGTTTTCAAAATCTTCAGCATATTCAGAGTTAAACACCACGTAATATGTTGTTTACAGAAACTCAGCAGGGGGACAGTTAATTTTGAAATGATTCAACAGTACATTTTGTTTTGTTTTGGAAACATTAAAAATGAGCTGTACTGTAATCATGATTTCAATATATTGAGCTGAAAACGGAAGACGAAAATGAGCTCAGAGTAAATCCCCCTTAGGTGAAGTACTCGGTGTTAAGATTGAATGATGGTTGTCTATATTCTGCGAATGTTTATCCCGTATAACGATGCTATTACCTGAGTTCGCTTACGGTTACAGAGAGTACTACCACCCGTTGTAAGTCATCGTCGGCGTCTTCGGTGTGACACGGCTATAGCTTTATTAGTCCATCAGATTGCGGAAGCATAGGAAGAAGACAATCTTTATCGAGCCCTGGAATTCAGTTAATCATGTACAGGCGAATATATGTATATATAATGGATGCTTGCTTTTGGGGGCCAAAAAATGGTGGTTTGCTAAAATGGGTGGCCAAAAGACCACCCATTTTAAATAACCGCCATCTTGGGGTCCCAAAAGCTGTTTTATTTTGCAGCAACTTATCGTAGGTTGCCATTTGCTGTTAGCGGTGACTTCTAATCGGCCCATGTACAGGGTCTGTTATAGGCAGGTTTTATTGAAGGTGTATTGTTGTTATGCTGTACGCGATGACTTACAATGCAAATGGAATAATGGACTCAGAGTTGTAACGGGCAGGTAGGGCTTGGCGTTGTTTTGATCTGTAATGATATTGTCGATAAATTATTGATAACAAAATCAGATAGCAAAGTATTTAACCCCTCTTGTGTCAACAGCGAGCGTCTCGGTGTGCTGAAAATGCTACTGATATCAATTACCTCGTTAACCCGTTAGCCCTTGAATTTATTCAAGAAAGTTTCATCAATTTTCTCATAGAAAATCTCCATTTGCATACCAAGAGAAGACTAGTTTTAAAAATTTACCACTGTAATGACTGGCTCGGTTATCGAGCCAGTCATTCCAGTGGTAAATTTTTAAAATAGTCTTCTTCTGGTCTGCAAATGGACATTTCTCAAGACCGCTGCAGAAGCCGTTTATGGCTGATATGAGTGTTAAAGAGTTAAAGGTCAAGACTTCAAAATAATTAAAATATTTGCAGCCATGAATAGAATATTTTTCTAAATTCACGACGGAAATTTATAAAGAGTATCTTTCTTTTATCCTGCAGATGGACATTCATCAAAGGTGTAATGGTCAAGAAAATTCTAGCCGATGTCCATTTGCAGACCAAAAGAAGAGTATTTTTGAAAATTTACCATTGGAATGACTCGGGGCTCGGTTACGCTTCATGCAAATGGAGATTTTTCATGATCACACAAAAGACGTTTTTTACCAACTTGTCCATTAAAGAGTTACGTTGACACAAATTAAATTAATAATAACAATTAAAATTAGATTTATATGTTGTCTTTTAAGTATTTTAAGACAAATTTTGGATAATTATAATTTTTAATTCAAATACATATTTCTGTCGGCATAGAATTTAGTTTTCCTTCTGAAATGTAAGTATTTGGAGTATCTTTGTGAAACTTTGTACATATATTTATTATAACGGGTTGTGAAGAAGTCTGTTTGAGGGTGGGTGTTGATCAGTACATCCTTGTTACCCTCATACCCGGTTTAAAAAAAAAAAATTAAATTAAACCATTAACACTTATATCAGCAAAAAAACGTCTTGAGAGGTCTTGAGAAATGTAAATTTTCAGACCAAGAGAAGATAATTTTTGAAAATTTACCACTGGAATGACTGGCTCGGTTATCGAGCCAGTCATTCCACTGCTAATTTTTCAAAAAATGGTCTTCTAGATGTCCTCTGTTGATAGATTACAACCAAATTTGGCAGATATGTTCCTTTTGGCAATATCTATTTGGGCTTGAAGATGAAGTGGTCACGCCCACAAAAAGCAGAGTTATGGCCCTTGCTATTTTTTCAAAGTATTGAAGCCTATGGGGAAAATATGTTTTTGGCGCATTTATCAATTGATTAAAACCAAATTTGGCAGATATGTTCCTTTAGGCAATATCTATTTGGGCTATAAGGATGAAGTGGCCAGGCCCTTAAACAAGGGCCATAACTCTGCTTCATTAGTGTGTTTTAAAGTATTGAAGCCTATGGGGAAAATACATTTGTGGCACATTTCGTCATTTATCGATAGATTAAAACCCAATTCGGCAGATATATTCCTTTAGGCAATATCTATTTGGGCTAGGAATATGAAGTGGCCACGCCCACAAATAGCAGAGTTATGTTCATTGATATATTTTCAAAGTATTGAATACATGTTTTCACCAATTGTTGATAGACTAAAATCAAATTTAGCAGATATGTTCCTTCAGTCCATTATCTATTTGAACTATGGATATAAAGAGTATGCATCTTTAAGCAAGTGCCATCATAACTGTTATGTCTTACCCTATGGTGAAAATCTATTTGTTTTGTCAATTGTTGATGGTTTAAAATCAAATTTAGCAGATATGTTTCTTCAGTCAAATATATATGTGGACTATGAATATAAAGAGGCTGCACCTATAAACAAGGGCCATAACTCGTGTTAAGTACTGAAGCCTAGGCGGAAACTATGTTTGTGGCACATTTCGTCATTTATCGATGGATTAAAAGTCAATTTGACAGATATTTTCCTTTAGGCAATATCTATTGGGGCTATGAGTATGAAGTGGCCATGCTCATAAATAGCAGAGTTATGTCCCTTACTATATTTTCAAAGTATTGAAGCCTATGGTGAAAATACGCTTGTTGCACGTTTCGTCATTTATTGATGAATTACAACTAAATTTAGTAGATATATTCCTTTAGGCAATATCTATTGATGCTATGAATGTGAAGTGGCCACAACCTTAAAAAAGGGCCATAACTCAGTTTCATTGATGTGTTTTCAAGTATTGAGCCATTGGGGAAATACATGTTTTCGCCAATTGTTGATAGATTAAAATCAAATTTAGCAGGTATGTTCCTTCAGTTTATTTGAAGTATGGATATAAAGAGTATGCATTTTTAAACAAGGGCCATGACTCTCGTTCATTAAGTCTTAAACTATTGAAACCTATGGTGAAAATCTATTTGTTTTGTCAATTGTTGATGGTTTAAAATCAAATTTAGCAGATATGTTTCTTCCGTTAAACATCTATTTGGACTAGTAATATAAAGAGGCTGCACATATAAACAAGGGCCATAACTCGAGTTCAATGAAACTTTCACCCTTTTGGTTAAAATTCATTTGTTTTGTCAATTGTTGATGGATTAAAAACAAATTTAGCAGATATGGTCCTTCAGGCAATATCTATTCGCCCTATGAATATGAAGTAGCACGACTTGAAATAAGGGCCATAACTCGGGCTCTTTAAAGCATTTTAGGTATTGAACCCTATGGGGAAAATAATCTATGTCACATTTCGTAAATTGTTAATGGACTAAAACAGATTTGTCAGAAATGTTCCTTTAGTACACTTCAATCAAATGGCAATAGTGTCAGGGATGGCTGGCCCATTGATTAATGGTACTCTTCCTGTTGGTGAATCATGCCAATATTCCTGCATTTAGCTATCCAAATTTGTGACTGTAACCTCACCATTGCCCCTTTGGTGAATGTCAGTGTTGTGACAGTTGAACTATCGATCAATAGTGTCTGTGATGGCTGCCTCATTGATCAATGGTACTTTTCCCGTTAGTAAATAATGCCAATGACACCAATATTCCTGCATTTATTCATCCACATGTTTTACTGTGACCATTGACCCATTGATAAATGTCATCTGCTGGGGTCAGTGATGTCAGGGAATGGCTGCCCCACTGACCATGGTGCCTTTCCCGTCGGTCAGTAATGTCAATGACACAAATTTTCTTGCATTCCCTCATCCAATCTTTTTTACTGTGACCATCGTCCCGTGGGTTAATTTCATCTGCTGGGTCGATAATATCAGTGATGGCTGCCCCATTGGTCAATGGTACTTTTCCCATTGGTCAATAGTGTTAAGGACACCTATATTTTGGCCAGATATGTAATGGTGCCATCCGGACAGGCAGTCGAGGGGTTTCCGCATGATAACACTGTTATTGTTTATCGGATCACTTTGAAACTTCATAGGGTGGTTGGACTAGGTCTGTAGAAAAAAATCTTTCGAAATTAACAATGATCTGAAATCCAAGATGGTCGCCAGGCACTGTTATATGGTGGTTGGACTAGGTCAGGAGAAGAAATCGACGATAATCCAAAATCAAAGATGGCTGCCAGCCAATGGTGTCCATATTGAAAATTGGTTTCCGGATGATAACTCCATTACTGTTTATCGGATTGCTTTGAAACTTGATAGCATGGTTGGACTAGCTCTAGAGAAAGAAACTATTGAAGTCGACGGTGATCCTAAATCCAAGATGGCCCCCCCCCCCAGCTACTGGTTGCCATCTTGAAAATTTCTCCATTTCTGTTTAGCGGATTGCTTCGAAACTTCATGGGATGACAGGACTAGGTCTGGGGAAATCCAATTTGACCATCAGCCACCGGCGGCCATCTTGAAAATTTATTTCCAGGCAATAACTCTATGACTGTTTAGCGGATCACGTTGAAACTTCGTAGGATGACTTGTCTACTGATAGTGCTCATTCATTGATTTGTCATCATGTTGTGGTATTATGCACCATTTGTGTTGCTCTTGTTGTATTAGTGTTAAGGATGGGTTATGGTTGCCTGATGGACCAATGATGCTTGTTGTGCATTAATTAATCTAAACATGTTTACAGTTCCTTACCCGAGTTAGGTGAGCACTATGGCCCTTGAGCCATTTATTAATTTACATTTTTACTTATTGAATGTCTATTTTCAGGTCAAGAGAAGACTTTTCGAAATTTGACCGATGGAATGACTGGCTCTAGACCCATTATTAGCTCACCCAGCCAGAATAGTCAAGTGAGCTTATATCATGGTGACCATCCGTCCTCTGTCCATCTGACCCGTCCATCCATCCATCAACTTTTGCTTTAAATTGTATCTCCTAAACCGTTTGGTTGATTTTAATCAAATTTCACTAGACCGTATGGTGGTAGGCTCTTGATTGGTTGATTTTCTTGGGTGATAATCTTAGATTTTATGATGAATTTATCGGAAATTGTCAAAATGCATCTCGTCCTTATCCACTTGTTTATTACTACTATGCATGTGTGTCTTTGGATGTAAATGCTGGCCTTCATGGTTAACTCAATGCCAATGGTCCAGGTAAATGTTAAAGGCCCCTTGGGCATCTTGTTTATGAAAGCTGTCGCCATGGCAACTACTTTTAGCAACATTTTCTGTGAATCACAGAATTCATATGAATCCTAACATTTCTGGGAATCACAGAATTCATGTATATAAATAACAGAAATTACACGTTTTTCACTCTGTATTCATTTCCTGTTTGCATATGCTTTACCCAGAGGCCCTGTCCAGTTCTTGATAAAGTCATCCTTATTAAAGTTAGTCTTTTTCCGCCGGTCAGTTTTAAAGGTCCTAAATGTCAGAAAACAAATCTGATTACATTGCTTCTATGCTCTATTGAGACGATGTCTGCGAATGTTCCGCTAGCCGGTGGCATTCTGTATGCCGTAAGATAAATTTTATAATATTGATTACGTAATCATTTTAAACTGCTGCTGATTATTTTGAAAACAATTTGACTGAAAGTTGTTGTAGGCAGCAACAACCTTCATTCAATTTGTTTTTTATAAATCAACAGACTGTGTTTTACAGTCCTATTTATAAACATGTTCCTTGTGAATCAGTCTAGCAATAGTTTTGGTATTTGTCTTTTGCGATGTCTAATAACATTCTCTCTAGACTCAGCGTCGGCATCGTGAACTTTGACGTTTAAACTTCTCGCTGTCTCTTGTCTTCATCATGAAGGTGTCTGATAATAAGAGGTGTGTAGGAGGGGGATGTCGATCATAATCATTTCGTTAAATTAGCCAATAACAATGTCAGACTTAAACGTGGTGGAGAGCATCTCGGAGTCATTATCGTGGTCATGATTAGAATGTTGAATAAATAATAAAGATGTCTCTATGATTGCAAATTGAAAGCTATCTTTTCATCATCTATTTTAGTCAAAATTGTTTAAATATTAGTGCACAACGCATGGTTTTTGCGTATTTTACAAAGACCATAGAATTTATGGATGATCTCTGCCATGATGAATAGAGCCAGAAGACATCATTGGTTTGATTGGCGTCTATCGAGTCCCTGATTTCAGGTCCCATTCACACCATAGCAAGATGGTTTTATTAGCTCACCTGGCCAGAATGGCCAAGTGAGCTTATGCCATGGCGACCGTCCATCGTCTGTCCGGCTTCCGGCCATCCGTCCATCCATCCGGCCCTCCACCTTTTTTTTTAAACGACTTCTCAAGAACCACTAGGCCGATTTCAATTATATTTGGCAGGAAGTATCCTTAGGACATAGGGATCCATGTTTGTTCAAACAAAACCGATCGGCCAAATGGGCCGGTGGCCATCTTGGATTTTGGCCGATTTTAGGAAACGCCTTTAAAAATCTTCTCCGAAACCGCTTGGTGGATCGATTCAAAACTCACAAAATATCATATAGGGCAAGAGCTGACCCAAGTTTGTTCGAAGGAACTTGATTGGCCAAATGGTTCAGCGGCCATCTTAGATGACCTAGTTTTCATGAAAACGACTTGTTCTGCAGAACCGCTGAATGGATCAGGCTGAAATTTTGGGGATATGATTATGGACTAAGGGCCATTAAAGTTTGTTCGTGGGAAGTTGATAGGTAAAAAACATGGCCGCCGGGGACCAATCAAATTTTAGCGTGTTTGGCTGCCATATTCAATTTTTTTATTTGATGTATTTTGAAGCCGAAATTGGTTTTCTTAACTCTGCTTGCTTGTCAGTTAGCTGTCGTATAGTGATGACCCCGTCCGTCTTCTGTATATCCATCCATCCATCTGTCTGTCCGTCTCCATCAATGGTGGCTCATTTTGTTATTTCTTAACGGATTGACACCAAACTTGGTCACAATGTTAATGTCGGCATCTAATATCTGTGTTGTGAAAATTAAACTGATAGGACGTCAAATGGCAGAGTTATCACCCCTTAAATATTTGCAGTGTCAAATTAGACTCAATTAACAGATTAACCTTTCCATCACTGGCTAAATATTTAACATATGTATTATGTGCTCTGACATCTATGCTCGTAAAAATGTTTTGAAATGTATTTGATTGAAAGTTGTTGCTGCCTTAGGCAGCAATGAAAGTTGTTGCTGCCTAACAGCAATGACTCAGTCAAATTATTTTCTAAATCAACTCCAGCTCACCCTACCCATGCTGCTAACTTGGTGATTCAGCCAGATGCACATGTGTTAAATGGAATGTGTGGTGGTGGGGGAATAACCCGCTATAAAGACCACCTACCTGCCTTTAGAGACCATTTTCTTCAATTGTATTTAAACCTCTAGTAGCCGTCTGACTGCTGAGTTTTTGCAGACGACAAATTCTAAAGGTTATATCTCTGAACCTGATAAATTTTTTGAAATCAATTGGACTGAAAGTTGTTGGTGGCTAGGCTGCCAACAACTTTCAGTCAAATTGTTTTCACAATATTAAACAAGTCAAGAGCTTTTAAAAATTGAAATTATTGTCTGCACTGGCTTGCAGCAGTGAGACAGTTAAGAAACCACCTGTTGTTAGCACTGATATCATCTATTTTCGCTTAAACATTGTTCAAAATCACTAATGCAAAAAACAGTCCAGAGATTGTTGTCAATATCTCGAAAACTAAACAATTTGACTGAAAGTCATTGGAAGTGACACCGATGGATGTAAAACTTATGTAAGATTAGTTGAAATGCCAATGTTCCAGGTGAGCGATACAGGCCCAATGGGCCTCTTGTTTAAGTCTAGAATTGGTATCCGGTACCAGCTCAGCTTTTACACTGGTACTCCTCAGGGTGGATAGAGCCAGTAAAGAAGTTTATCATTTGTGCATATTTCCTTCATTCAGAAGATTGATAAGTTTGTTTTTGATAATGGTCTAGTTGAATCAGCTGTCTTTACTATTTAATGCTGTTGAATATTTAGAAACTACTTTGACTGGGCACTGCTGCCTATGGCACCAACAGCACCTAGTAAAATTTGTTTCAAAATATTCAACAGCTTAGTTGTTTAGTTTTCTAGAAATTGAGATTGGGGAAGTTCAGTGTTCGATTGATCCCAACACAGGCTATTCAGGTGATCTAACATGCCACTCATAAACTGTGCAGGTAATTTTAAGCTTTTTATCATGCCGCTAGGGAAAGATATTCAGTCTTTAGTAGCTAAAAGTTGGTGCATTTCTATTACCCTATGATGGCTGCCATGATTTACATTTTGACCAATCAGAAAAAAAGTGGCGTGACTGCCTCGGTATATATGTCCAGTCATCGAAGTGCAAGCTATAGTTTGGCAATTTCGTAGAAAAGCAATCAAACATGTAAGCTGTTACATATTTTGAAACTAATTTAACTGGAAGTTGTTGCTGCCATAGGCAGCAACAACTTCCAATCAAATTAGTTTCAAAATATTCAACAGGATAAGCATTACATAATAAAGAATGTGATGCATTGGCACTTGCATGACATCACACATTATCGTTTAAGGAGACAAAATGATAGTGATCACTGTTCAACATTTACGCAATATTACAAAGCAGATAATTATGATTCAGATTTGGGAATGTGACAGGATATGAATGATATGGAATCTGTAAACCTTAAAATATCGGTACAATGCAACATCTGAGATGAGATTAGCATCCCTTTAACTAGAAATGGGCGAGGCATAGCTAAAGCTGGATTCATCCATTGCTTTGAGACAATCATATAAAATCATTTTAACGCTTTAACCCGTTAACTCTTAAATTAGTTCAAGAAAGTTTCAATTTTCTCAATTTTCTCAAAGAAAATGTCCATTTACAGACTAAGAAATTACTATTTATGAAAATTTACCACATAAACGTCTGGCTCGCTTAACGAGCTAGATATTCCAGTATTAAATTTTCAAAAATATTATTGCCTTAGCCAGCAAATGTACATTCTTCAAGACCACTGTCGAGGCTGTTTTTAGCAGGCTTGACCATTAATGGTCAAAGTTTGTCAAGAAAATAAAATTATTTATTTATTTAAAGGTCCACTTGCAGGAATCGAGCCAGGCATTGTAGTGGTAAATTTTCAAAAATAGTCCTGCAAATGGTCATTCCACAAGAACACTCCAGAGGCTGGTCTTGGCCGACTTGACCATTAATTAAATTGAGGTTGAACATTATGTAATATGCCATTAGTAATGGTCAGTAACAAATTAGATGCATACGCAATTCGGCAAATAATGTCAGTTTTCATCAATATTTGATGAAATAACGAAATAACTGATGACATTTAACAGTTACGACACATTTTTGTATCATTATCTTTTTCCCTCCGGAACCTGCCAATATTAAATGTTTGGTTCTCTCATGTAGCTTGAAGCTATTCATGCAGTACACATATAAGGTTGCAATAGGACTGACAGATTTCACGATAATTGTAATTTGGGTAATAATTGGAGAAAAGGTCTCTTATTCGCCTTGGGATAGATCCATCATTCTTGTGCTCAGAATGGAGGAATCCTGGGTTAACTATGATGCCCCGCCCATCTCTAGTTATAAGCTCCACCCTCGCTTCTCCCGCATTGGGATCAATCGATTCTTGCACACCCTAAATCTCAATTTCCAAAGAAGTATACAGGTAAGCTGTTGAATATTTTCAAACTAATTTTACTGGATGTTGGCAGCAACAACGGCGAGTCAAATTAGTTTCAAAATATACATCAACATGTTTATGAAATAGTAAAGACATGATTTGTACAACAATGCTTAATCCGTCAACAATAAAAAAAAAAGTAACAACAAACAACGAGCAATTAAGCGTTTGTGATGAACTTAGCTACATCATTCGTGATGTTATTGTTTATGACATCATCCTACGCGTCATGGAGTTGATTATGATGCCATATGATTGATGGATAAACTGGAATGGTCCATTATGAACAGTAGAAATCATAAATAAGTTAACATGTTTCCAAAACAGAAACTGAAACGTGTTGGTTTTGAGTACAATTTTGAACATAATGTAAAAAATATTCTGGTGAATATTTTGAATTTAAGTTGATTGGAAGCCTGATTGCTGCCATATTATTACCCCCCCCCATATTTTAAAAATACGTCAGGGATATTGTAATCGCCTCTGTCCGTCTGTCTGTCCATAATAATAGTCCATTTGTAACGAGCCAAAATCCATGCGCAGCATGCTCTAGGCGCTTAGAAAGCTTATCTAGATTATTCTAGAAAAAATACATATCAAGGTGTTGGATAACATTTTTGAAAGTAACATGTCTTGAGTCTAGATTTAAATGTGCTCAGGTTTGGGGATGTTTTGATGTCCAAAGGCAATTTATTCCATAGGATGGGAGCTGAGTAAGAGAATGTTTTTTGGCCATATGTATTCATTCGGAATTTAGGAATGTTAAGTTGTTTTTTGCTTTCCTTCATTCGTTCGCCTCCCAAACCCTTGAGTGGAATTAAATCAAATTTGGTATGTGGGTTACTCATATGATTCCGCTTTGCAAGACAATATTTAGATTTGGCTCCCCCCCCCCCCCCCAGGATGGCATGGCGGAGGTCAAAGGGTCAAATAAGTTGTAACACAACTCCTCTGACATCGCTAGATGGGAAGGGGTGGGTGTGGGAGCCACCAAGGGAACATGTTGGTGTGGGAGCCACCGGGGGTCGATGTTGGAGCCACCATCAGGAAGGGCGGCTGTGACAGCTACCAGGGTGAAGGAGTAGGTCTGGGAGCCACCAGGGTTGGATGTGGGAGCCACCAGCGGGAAGGGGTGGGTGTGTGAGCCACCATAGGGAAGTAGTGGGTGTGGGAGTCATCAGGGGAAGAGGTGGGTTTGGGAGCGACCAGGGGGAAGGGGTAGGAGTGTGAGCCACCACGGGAAGGGATGGGTGTGGGAGCTAACACAGGAAAGGGGTGGGTGTGGGAACCACCAGGGTGAATGGGTGGATGAGGGAACCACCAGATGGAAGGGGTGGGTGTGGGAGCCAGCATGGGAAAGGGTGGGTGTGGGAGCCACCAGGGGGAAGGGGTCACCTAACTTTTTTGTTACCCATGGATGGTTAAGGTGGCCAAAACTGGTCCTACATGCAGTGGTCCTAAGCCTTTAACCATTAAATTGTTCAAGAAAATTTTATCTGATAGAAAATGTCCATTTGCAAACCAACAGAAGATTATTTTTGAAAATTTATCACTGGAAGACTGGCTCAGTTATCGAGGACAGGACTCATTCCAGTGATACATTTTCAAAAATATTCTTCTCTTGGTCTGTAAATGAACATCTCTCAAGACCACTGCAGAGGCCATTTTTGGCTGATATGAGGGTTAAAGGGTTAAGAAGAGTCCATTTTAAGCTAAAAGAAAACTTATTCTTTAAAAATTTACACTTGAATGAGATACACAGTACTAGAGCCCTGGCCCAGTGGTAAATTTTCAGAAATTATCTCTTAGCCTGCAAATGGTCATTCAATAAGCGCATAATTAGATTTTCTGGAGAAAATCTAACCATTAAAGGGTTAACTAGTGACATTGTGACCAGTGTCCATTATACAGTACAGCTCAGAAATAATATAAAATATTTCCAAAGCAAAATAGAATATGTTGAATATTTTGAACTTAATTTGAGTGGAAGCCATTGCTGCCTAAGGCAGCAATGGCTTCCACTCAAATTAAGTCCAGTATATTCAACAGAGCATTTCTTAAATTGTTTTCAAAATTGTACTAAGTAACATGTTTCTGTTTTTGTTTTGGAAACAGCTTAACTTGTTTATGATATGTACTGTAAAGAAGGAAGTCTAGCTTTCAAATGTCCTTTCAGCCATGAATAAATTGTCACACATAGTTACGCGTTCACTTCCGTCTTATTCACGCTAGAATCACTTCATGATTTCCTGGCATTCGTACGACCATTGTATCCGTTATTTAGATTCCATGCAACGCTCGAGTTACGTCTAATAAAAGAATTGTGAATTTGTCTGGAGATATCTCTCAATGTAATTAAGAAATGATGTCTCGATTGTCGTGACAATTTTATTTGGCAACAAGAACTTTTAAGACAAATGCTTTCACAAATAGTCTGAATTTGTGTCTAAAATATAACGGTTATATAATGCATATTTTTCGAGGACATATGGAGTGAATTGTGTTTCAGAATCTTCATTGACAAAAAGGTTCTGATATGGTTTCCATATGATTCTTAACCCTTTCATCGATAAATTTGGGCAAGAAAATCTAAATATTTGCTTATTGAATGTCGATTTGCAGACCAAGAGAAGAGTATTGTTTTACATTTACCACTGAAATTACTGGCTCTCTTATCGAGCCAGTCTTTCCAGGTGGTAAATTTTCCAAAATTATCCTCTCAGCCTGCAAATTGGCATTCCACAAAGCCACTGAAGAGGCCGGATTTGGATGGATTCCATCTGGGTTAATAGACATCATAAATATGGACTCTTCTGCATTAAAACATTGAGGGGTTTCTTGGTCTGCTTTTAGAAACAACATCATGATTACCAGAATAACAAGATGTTTTTACAGTCTTTCTGTCGGACATATGTATGATATGATTTTTCAGACAATGAGGGCACGACAAAACTGATATTGATGGTGGTGGCGGTGATGCTAAGGCCATTAGTGCACTTGATTATTCACAAATTACTCTTAATCAAATTGATTATCGAGCCAGTCATTCCAGTGGTAAAAAAAAAAATATATAGTCTTCTTGGTCTATGAATGGGCATTCCTCAAGACAACTTCAGAGGCTATTTTTGGCTGGCTTGAGTATTAAAGGGTTATATAAATTTTGCTGCATACAAAGGGAGGCTCCCGAACTGCTTGGTCAATGGATGAAACCAATCTGTCACTCCAGTATATGACATCATAATGAATTATGCCACATGTATAGGCTGATGTCACAATCAGAATGCGTAATGAATGACCTAGCTAAGTCCGTTATGAACTTTTAAAAGTGTGTAATGTGTATGAATTGTATGTCTTTACTATTTAATAACGATTCTTTTGATTGTTAGCTCACCTGGCCACAGAATGGCCAAGTGAGCTTATGGCATGGCGACCGTCCGTCATCTGTCTCCGTCTGGCTGGCATCCGTCAACTTTTGCTTAAAACGCTACTTCTCATTAACCGCTTGTCAGATTTCAACCTAATTTGGCTGGAAGGACCCTATGACAGTAGGCTTCAGAACATTTATACAGGATTTTGATTGGTTAATTTGTTCAGTGGCCATCTTGAATTAAAAAAAAAAATGTGTGGGAAATCGTTTAAAACGCTTGCTCCTCATTAACTCCTTGGACTACTTCAATCAGGCTTAGCTGGCAGGATAGTACACTGGTATGTTTCAGAACATGTATACTGAATTTTGATTGGTCAATTTTTCTGGCAACCATCTTGGATTTCTGAAAATTTCTGGAAATCACTTAAAGGCCTACTTCTCGATAACCATTGGGCTGATTTCATCAAACTTAGATGAAAAAACCTTCGTGTGGTATCCTTCAGAACTTGTATACAGAATTTTGATTGTTCCATTTTTCCGCCGACCATCTTGAATTTTCCCCAAAATGGTGGGAAATCGTTTAAAACTTCTCCTCATTAACTGCTTGAGCAATTTCAATCAGATTTGGCTGGAAGGATCGTAGGCTGGTTGGTTTCGAAACTTGTGTATAGAATTTTTATTGGTAAATCTTTCCGGCGGCCATCTTGGATTTTCTAAAAATTTCTGCAAATCACTTAGAAGCCTACTCCTCGATAACCAGTGAGCCGATTTCAATCAAACGTGGATGGAAGAACCCTAGCGTAGTATGCTTCAGAACTGGTATACAGAATTTTCTGCATCCATCTTCAATTTTCTTGAAAAATGGCGGGAAATTGTTTAAAACGCTACTCATTGACTGCTTGAGCAATTTCAATCAGTCTTGGCTGGCTAGGATACTAGGCTATTACGTTTCAGAACTTGTATACAGAGTTTTAATTGGTTAATTTATCCGGCGACCATTTTGGATTGTCTTAAATATGGCGGGAAATCAAATAAAACGCTACTCCTCATTAACTGCTTGAGCAAATTCAACCATGCTTGGCTGGAAGGATACAAGGCTGGTAGATTTCAGAACGTGTATACAGAATTTTGAGTGGTCCAATTTTCCGGTGGCCATCTTGGATTTTCTGAAAATTTCCGGAAATCATTTGAAAGGCTACTCATTAACACGAGTTCATCCAAACTCGGCTGGAAGGACCCTAAATTGCTATGCTTCAGAGCTTGTATATAAAATTTTTATTGGTCTATTTATTCGGTGACCATCTTGAATTTCTGAAAAATGGCTGAAAATTGTTTACTCATTAACTACTTGGGCGATTTCAACCAGACTGGCAGTAGGCTTTAGAACTTGTATATAGAATTTTGATTGGTCAATTTTTCCGGTGGTCATTTTTGACTTTCTGAATATTTTGGGAAATCAGTTAAAAGGCTACTCATTAACTGTACTTGGCTGAATTCAACCAAACTCAGCTGGAATATCCCTAGGCCGGTACGCTTCAGATCTTGGATTTTGTGAAAAATGGGAAATCATATAAAATGCTACTCCTCATTAATCACTTCGGCAATTTCAACCAAAGTCATACGCTCTAGAAATTCTATTCAGAATTTCGATAGGTCATTGTTTTGGCAGCCATCTCTGATTTTCCGAGACTTTTCCAGAACCATTTAAAAATGGTACTCCTTCAATCAATAGCCCGATTTCAATAAAAACTTTGTTGTAATGATCCTATGACAGTAGGCTTCAACATATTAAACAAGAGTCTTTATTGGTCAATTTTTTGGTGGCCATCTTGGATTTTCCGAAAATCATCCATGGCATGTCTATTTAAATGCAGATGGTTTAAATGCTAATGGTCCGGGTAAGGGCCTCTTATTTTGAAACTAATTTGACTAGGCTCTGTTTCTGCCATAGGCAGCAACAACCGCCAGTCAAATGAGTTTCAAAATATACAACAGCTTGCTTATATAGTTTTCTGGAAATTGATCCAAACACGGGCAGAGTGATGGCGGAGCTTAGCTAGAGATGGGCCAGGCATAGCTGAAAGTGCATTTATCCATTGGTGCTGTATCTTTGGCCAGCTTGAAATTGAGCACAGATTTGAGAAGAATCGGATAAAAGTATTTTACAAGAAATATATACATCCTGGTTTGCTTCATAATAATCCAAGTTTCATCCATATCCAATCAAGATGGAAAATTCAAGTTTATGGGAACAACTTTTCTTATATATTTTTTGCAAAGTTACATATGCCACAATTATAGCGAGCTTACGCTTTTTAGTCAAACTACCTTTTTGGCCCTGACCGATCATAACTGTATAAATTCAGTCAATCTCAAATTATTTAACTTTTTTGACAAGATGGCCTATTGTCGCAATAATAGTGCGTCACATTTCTTGTGCCTATAGGTGAAATAAACACGATTTTCCTTTGATGTAAGTATGGACAGAGAATGTACTGACATGTATGACTTTATTTCTCATCTTATTAAAGTATAAATATCCTGCATAGAAACAATCAGATTTCGACTGTTGGAATTGACTGAATTGATGGATAATGATATTATCTCACAGTACGGTCATAAAGGGTGGATGTAAAAATTGGACTCATCAAATTCGACGCATTTCCTGCAATAAATGTCGCCAATTATTGAAGGCAAGATTGTCAGACAGATAAGGAAGATGCTTAGAGGGAGAAAATTTCCCAGAACTGTTGTATTCGTAATCTTGAAAATCAAAATGAAGCAACAGTACACAATGCGCTCATTGCGAATACCCAGTACACAAAGATTTTATCAAAATTGGTTAGGAAAATACACATTTTTTCTTGTAGCGGCGAATACCCCTTTGCATGTAGAGATGACTCTACTTTTGAAAATTTATAACTAGAATGACTTGCTCGGTTATTATCATAATGTCAGTCATTCCAGTTATAAATTTTCACAAATAATCGTATGTTTTCCTGAAAATAGACAAGCGTATCGTCAAGAAAATCTAAATTTTTGCTTAGTCATTGTTAGTCTGTTACCTAGCCAGCCATTCCAGTGGTAAATTTTCAAAAATAGTCTTATCTCTACCTGCAAATGGACATTCCTCAAGACTACTGCAAATGTTATTTTTGATTGGTTTGAACTTTAAAGGGTTAAGGTTTGGCTGACTTGACCATTACACCATTACCCATCAGACTGTTGCCTTTCAGCAGACTACATTTCCAATGAGGTTTAGCTCTGGAAATTCTGACTATTTTGAAAACAATTTGACTGAAATTTGTTGGTGGCTACCAACAAATTTCAGTCAAATTGTTTTCAAAATATTGAGTAAGTCAAAAGTTTTGCTCATTGAAATTATTGTCCAGTGGCTTGTAGCAGCGATACAGTTAAGAAAACTGTTAACTGCAGAACTTAGTGTTCTGATGGCTTCACCATAGAGGAGGTTCTTAGAAGATCTGATCATGTTTGGTCAACTGTGTAATCCCCCAAGAAACAACAAGAAACCAGGATTCAAAGGTTGTAAATAACCTTTAAGCCTTTAACTGTTGAATTTGTTTTAAGAATTTTGATTTTCTCATAGAAAATGTCCATTTGAAGACCAAGAGAAGACTATTTTTGAAAATTTACCATTGAAATGACTGGCTCGGTTATCGAGCCAGCCATTACAGTGGTAAATTTTCAAAAATAGTGTTCTCTTGATCTGCAAATGGACATTTCTCAAGACCACTACAAAAGCCGTTTTTGCCTGATACCCATCAGGGTATTGGCAGCAGCAGCGCCCAGTCAGATTAGTTTCAAAATATTCAACAGCTTGCCTTTATAGTTTTCTGGAAATTGACCGACAGGGTGTTCAGGGATCCCAACACAAGCGAGGTGTAGTTGGAGCTTAACTTGGGATGGGCATGGAATAGCTAAAACTGGAAAGGTCCATTATGTCTCTTAGGTAGCTGATGTCACAATCACAATAACGTACAACTCCTTCATGAGGCTGTAAAAGGCTGTCAAGTGTATGAACTGTATATGTCGGATGGATTTATAGTTTAATAAACACTGTTGAATATTTTGAAACTAATTTGACTTGGAAAGCAGCAACCACCCCCCTGGCCAAATTAGTTTCAAAATATACAACAGCTTACCTGTATTAAGTTACCTTGAAATTGGGATTTTGGCAATTCAGGCTTCAAAGTATTTAAATCGATTCCAACACGCGAACAAAGTCGGAAGAGTTTAGCTGGATGGTAGTGGTGTGGGGGTGGTGGGTGCAATGTTATAATTGAATCCCACCATTTCTTAGCTAGATGGTGTTGTGAATACAATTTACAGGTGCATATTTTATGCATGCTTCCATGGAAAACAAGGGCTGCGTGAATCAGCTTTAGACAGCAACATCTTTCAGCAACACTTGGTACACTGAGCGTGATTGAATCACAGTAACAAGACATAAATACAGGAAGTTGAAATAGTGGCAGTGATCAAGTTCAACATCTGGTTCATTTATAACTGAATGAAATAAAACGTCTTCCAGACCTTGTATTTGAATAGACCATGATTAAAACTAAGTTTTCAATTGGAATGATTTGATTTGTAATTTTAAGCCTAATGCTTACTCCACACTTAAACCCTTTAACCCTCTAATGTGTTCAAGAAAATTATAATTTGACCATAGAAAATGTGCAGTAGCAGAGCAACTGAAGACTATTTTTGAAATTTTACCACTGGAATGTCTGACTCAGTTATTGAGCCAATCAATCCAGTGGTAAATTAAAAAAAAAAGTCTTCCCTTGCTCTGCAAATGGCTATTTTTCAAGACCACTGCAGAAGCCGGTTTTGGCCGATGTGAGGGTTGAAGGGCTAAGTGAGATCCAGAGTCTTGTATTTGAATAGCACTTAAACATTTAACACTCAAGCCAGCCAAATGTCTTCTGTAGCGGTCTTGGCAAATGTCCATTTACATACAAAAAGAAGACTTTTTTGAAAATTTACCACTGAATTGACTGACTCGATAAATGAGCCAGTCATTCCAGTGATAAATTTTCAAAAATATTCTTCCCTGCATTATGTTGAATATTTTGAAACTAATTTGACTCGAAAATTCCTGTTGAATTAGTTTTAAAATGTTTAAACTGCGTACTCATATGGTTGCAGTGAAATTGAGATACTGGGTCTCTAGGGTGGAAAGGGTTAACCCGTAAACCCAGTATCACAATTTTAACCCTTTAGCGCTAAAGGCGGCTAAAAACGTCTTCTGCAGTCATCATGAAAAGTGTCCATTTACAGACCAAAATAAGTTTATTTAAAAAAATTTATCATAGAAATAACTGACTCGGTTATCGAGCCTGAGTGTGGCAAATTATCAAGAATATTCTTCTTTTTTCCCGTAAATGTGCATTTCTCAAGGCCACTGCAGGAGCTGTTTTTTTACCTTAGCTTGAGTCATGTTCAAGGGTTAATTAATCCGGTAATGAGGCAATTATAGTACAGCAATGTAGTCAACGGTCAGCAACACTGTCCAACACATGCCTCGCCTTTATATCCCAACTCATTTATTCCACAATTTCTTTTATTCAATCAGTCTTTTAATAGCTTTTAGTCGGAAACCAGTAGCCACTGATCGACATCTTTGTTTTTATGATTTTGACGGAGTCATCATCCCGAGGTTTTTATTCTTGCTATGGTATTGGATGAGCAAGTTTTAAGTGTGACAGAAAACCTTGTTATAAATACGGACAAATACGGTTGTTAGAGGTATTAATGTAGATCGGTTCAAGAACTGAATGAATATATATATCATCATCATTTGGCGTTCTGATTAAGGAAACGAAAATCAGGTAACAGTTAATGCTTGCCACTCCGGTATTCTATCTTTTACTGTGGCAATATCAAAGAAACTGGTGTACATTTTTAAACAATTTTGGTGGACGATGTTGCTGTGTACGACAGCACCATCTTCCACCAAATTTGTTGAAAAATTAACACCAGGTCATCTTTTAATTTATTTTGAGAATTTACAATTTGGACATCAGAGTGGTAAGGGTTAAAGGGACATTAACTCATAGATATTAATAAATATATTTTCGAAAGTTCATTTTTTGTCTCACCCCGAAGGGAAAAGCGAGACATAGGGATTGCAACTTTGTGTTCAATGAAACTTTGCAGACTGGTTTTATCCAAATGCAGGGATGTGATCTTATTCATTACTAAGCAGATTTTTGGGGAATTTCTCATGTTTTTTTGCGGTTTTGAACTTAGAATATATTGGATGATTTTTGCGTTAAAGTTTTTCGTTAGCCTTATTAGTCAAGAATGACTCATCCGATTTTATTAAAACTTAATTACTGACTGGTTCTATCCAATGCATGGATGCAATCCTCAGCATTACTAAGCAGATTTTCTGTGAATTTCTCATGTTTTTTTCACGGTTTTCGATGATTTTTGTGTTAAAGATTTTCATTAGCCGTAGTAGTCAACAATGGCTCATCAGATCTTCTTTTGGGGTGTATTTCTCATGGTTTCTTTTCATGCTTTTGGACGTTTAAGTTTTTAATTGCCTTATTTTACAACAATGGCTCATGGGATATCAAGGAAACTTTACAGACGGGCTCTATGCTATATATGGATGCATTCCCCAGCATTACTATTTTGATTTGTGAGGAATTTCTGCTGTTTTCTTCAGTGTTTTGGAAACCGTGTAAATGGAATAGTAGTTTAACAAATCCTAATATTTAACTTCTTTTAGATAAAATATGCAAAATTAGCTTGATTCCCTTACAATTAACATATTGCTGATCATCAATTCAGAGATCCAATTTGCATCATTACGTTTTTGGACTTAGATGATTATTTTAACATTTTTAAATTGATAATAGCTCGGTTTTATAGGCAATGAGGACTCCCAACAATTACAAAATATGCGACCATAGGAGGCAGTGTATGGACATTACCAAAATTCTCTCACCCCATCCATGTCGCTCTTTAGTTCATAATTATAATGATTATGCAAGTAGTTTGCCTTTTAAGTATCAAAATATGTATCCAGTGGTCAATAATATCAGGGGTGAGCCATATCACGTTTTAGCGTTCTTGTATTTTGATAATGTTAGGATCTTGATGTATTGTTACGGCTTTGCTATGTTTTATGCAGAAATTCTGGACTGGTCACCCATATCTTTTGATTAGCTAACCCGGCCTGAAGGGCCAAGTGAGCTTATGCCATGGTGGCCATCCATCCATTTATGATTTGAGTGATTTCAACCAATTTGCCTAGAAGGATCCTATGGGGTAGGCTCTAAAGCTTTTATTCAGAGTTTTCATTGGTCAATTTTCTGGCGGCCATCTTTAGAGTTTCCTAAATTTTCTGGAAATCATTTAAAACTGTACTCATCCAATATAGATGGCCCGACTTCAGCGAAACTTGGGTGGACTAATTCTATGCTGGCAGGCTTCAATTCTTAATTCTAACGAGAATTCTGACCATCTTGGATTATCTGAAAATTTCTTACTACGCCTCATTAACCTCTTAGCCGATTTCAAGCAAACTTGGTTGGGAGAAACCTTGAGTGGTATGCTTCAGAACTTATATACAGAATTTTGATTGGTCTATTCTTTTGGTGGCCATCTTGAATTTTTTAAAAATTGGCAGAAATTTTTTTTAAATACTACTCATTAACTGCTTGGGCAATTTCAACCAGACTTGCCTGGAAGGATACTTAGGAGGCTGGTAGGTTTCAGACCGTGTATACAAAATTTTGATTGGTTAATGTTTCTGGCAGCCATCTTGGATTTTCTGAAATTCTCTGGAATACGCCTACTCCTCATTAGCCCAATTTCAAGGAAACTGGGTTGGAAGGACCCTAGAGTGGTATGATTCATAATTTGTATACAGAATTTTGATTGGTCTATTTTTTCGCAGACCATCTTCAATTTTCTGAAAAATGGCAAGAAATCGTTTAAAACGCTGTACTCCTCATTAACTGATTTGGCTATTTCAACCAAACTTGGCTGGAAGAATGCTGGGCATGAAGGTTTCAAAACGATTATATAGAATTAAGATTGGTCGGTTTTTCTGGAGAGCATCTTGGATTTTCTGAGAATTTTTTGAAATCGGTTGAAAGCTGTTAGCCTCCTCAGGAACCACTTGGCTGATTTCAAGCAAACTTGGTTGGAAGGACCCAAGACTGATATGCTTCAGAAGTTGTATACAGAATTTGGATTGATCAACATTTTTGGCAACCATGTTGAATTTTCCAAACAATGGCGAGAAATCGTTTAAAACACTACTCATAAACTGCTTGGGTAATTTCAACCAGTCTTGGCTGCAAGGATATTAGGCTGGTAGGTTTCAAAACTTGTATGCAGAATTTTGATTTGTCAATCTTTCCCGCCGGGTGGCCATCTGAGATTTTCTGAAACCTTCATGAAATCAGTCAAAATGCTACTCTTCATTAATTACGTGACTGATTTCAAGCAAACTCGGCTCAAAGAAGCCTAGAGTGGTGTGCCTCAGAGCTAAATGTATACAGAATTCTGATTGGTCAATTTGTTCGATGGCGATCTTGAATTTTCTGAAAATGGCTGGAAATTTTTTAAATGCGACTCCTGACACTAACCACTTGTTAGCTCACCTGGCCAGAATGGCCAAGTCAGCTTATGGCATGGCGACCGTCCGTCTGTCCGTCTGTCCGGCATCCGGTGTCCATCTGTCCGTCAACTTTTGCTTAAAAACGCTACTCCTCATTAACCTTTTGGTGGATTTTAACCTAATTTGGCTGGAAGGACCCGATGGCGATAGGCTTCAGAACGTGTATACAGAATTTTGATTGGTCAATTTTTCCGGTGCCCATCTTGAATTTTCCGAAAAATTGCGGGAAATCGTTTAAAATGCTACTCCTCATTAACTGCTTGGACAATTTCAACCTGACTTAGCTGGGAGGATAATACGCTGGTATGTTTCAGAACTTCTATACAGAATTTCGATTGGTCCATTTTTCCGACGGCCATCTTTGATTTTCTGAAAATTTCTGGAAATCACTTAAAAGCCTACTCCTCAATAACCACTTGGCCGATTTCAATCAAACTTGGATGGAAGAACCCTAGCCTAGGAATGTATATAGAATGAGTCTAGGGCGGTAGGTTTTAGAAGTAGCATATAGAATTTTGATTGGTCAATTTTTCTGGTGACCATTTTGGATTTTCTGAATATTTTGGGAAATCAGTTAAAAGGCTACTCCTCATTAATCGCTTTGCCGATTTGAACCAAACTCAGCTGGAAGAACCCTAGGCCTGTACGCTTCAGAACTTATATACAGAATTTTGACGGCTTGATTTTGATGGTGGCCATCTTGGGTTTTCCGATAAATGGGAATTCATGTAAAATGCTATTCCTCATTAATCGCTTGGGCTATTTCAACCAATTTTGGCTGGAATGATCCTATTGTCCTAGCCTCAGAATTTCGATAGGTCAATGTTTTGGCAGACACCTCTGATTTTCTGAAAGTTTTTTGGAACCATTTAAAAATCAATAACCCGATTTCAACAAAACTTGGGTGGAACGATCCCATGACAGTAGGCTTCAACATATTAAAGCGAGAGTCTTGATTAGCCAATTTTTTGGTGACCATCTTGAATTTTCCGAAACTGATCCATCATGTCTATTTAAATGCAAATGGTTTAAATGCCAATGGTCCAGGTGAGCGCCACAGGCCCTTGGGCCTCTTGTTCCAGTGGCCATCTTGTTCTCCAAAATAAATGACATCTCAGGAGCTGCTGTACAAATCAGGATGAAACTCATTAGATTTACTTTCATCGATAACTATGGGTGATTCAAATTTGTTCAGGAGAACTTGATCCGGCCTTGGTAAAACGTGGTTCAATATCAAAATTGTGTGTTTGATGGCCATATAGGATTTTTTTATTGCCTGGATAAAACCTAAGTTTCAATCTGATTGTGTGGTCAGAGTTCATCATTAATTTCCCACTGAATATTGATTATACTGAATTCCCAATTTTGTATTTTATGTCTTGTTTCTGCTGAATTTGAAGTCTGTTCAAATGCTAATGGTTCAAATGCTATTAGTCCAGGTGAGCATTAAGGCCCTTGGACCTGTTGTTGAACAAATCTTGATAAAACTTGGGTGGGGGGGGGGGTTCTAATGGTAACTATTTAACGCATAGAGGAGTTGATTTTCAATTCACTTCATGATGATCTTTAGCAGGGTGCCCACACCTTAAACTTTACAATCTCTATACATATTGTCGAATGCTCCAGAATTTAGCTCATTTTTTTTTCTAGTTGATTACGGCAGTCAATGTCCATTTCAGTTATTGCGCCAATGATTTCAGTTGTAAAATTTTCAACATCACTTAGTCCACAAATGGTCATCTCTAAAGACAAATGCAGACGGGTTAATAAAGGAAAACAAATTATGAAATGTTAATACTATTTTTGAAAATTAACCACTGGAATGGCTGGCTCGGTTACTGAGCCAGTCATTCCGGTGGTAAATTTTCAAAAATAGTCTTCACTTGGCCTGTTAATTGACATTCCTCAAGACAACTACAGAGGATGGTTTTGACCGCCTTCATCATAAAAGGGTTAAAGGCCCCTCTGCCTCCGGACCCATCCGTCTATACGATGTTGTTGTTGTTTTGGTTTTATTGGCCACTCACGCCTAGATGAGCCAGGACATTCTTCGGGGTGCTTCCCAGAAGAGTTGCATTGCTTCCCAGAAGGGATGCGTAAATAAGTCAAAACTGAAGTAATAAAAAAATTAAGAGGTTGTATGGTTTGCCTGTTGCTACTTAATGAGCTGTTGTTGGCTGATGTAGGTGTTGTAAGCGGTGTAAAGGAAGGGTGGGAGGCGTAATTACTTTATTTCTCTCGGAGGTGGGATGGGGTGGAGGGCAGTCTGTGAAACGAAATCTGAAAACGGAAATTAGGCAGAAAGTTTTGAAACAAAAAATATTAAGAGATGAAACTGAAAGACAATAATATCAAATAAGAATAAGTAAGTTAAATGATTAAATAAACAAGAAATAGGAATAAAATCTAGCGTTTGCAAACGAAAAATCCAAAGTTAAAACTTTAAATTATAACCCGCTGCTGTTAGAAATAATAAGTTGAATGCAGAGGGTGCCAATTGGGATTAAAAAGAGCATACCATGGCATCCGGTCACTAAAACGCCCTTTCATACTTATGCTAAAATGTTTATCTATAGCGCTGGACAAAGGAGAGCAAAGCAGAGCGCCAGCATCTATACCAAAGGTGAAACTACGCCAGTCACGATTCACATGTCCAGTTTTCCTGTTTCCAGTGCCATGCACCAAAGGCCATGTCTGCTGCATTGCATCATCGGGCGAGTCGCCAACAGGAAGACAGCAGCAAGCAAGCAGCACCAGCAGCGCCTTAACATGACCAACAGCATCTTTCCAGGGCGGGTTGATTGCATGGATTGAAATTTCATTTCCATGAGGTTTAAATGTGGATATGCTGAATATATATAGAACAATTTGACTGAAAGTTGGTGAATAAGCTATAAACAATTTTCAGTCGGATTGCTTTCAAAATTTTCACCAGGTTCAGAGTTACTACCGATTAAAATTATTGCTTGGTTACTTTCAGCAGTGACAGTTAAAATAGTGTATTTATATTCAAGGGAGGAAACTCTTCTATGAATTATAAAATTTGCGAGGATGGCTAGCCCTTTAACACTCATATCAGGCAAAAATTACTTCTGCAGTGGTCTTGTGAAATGCCCATTTTCAGACCAAGAGAAGACTATTTTTGAAAATTTACCACAGGAATGACTGGCTCGATAACTGAGCCAGTCATTCCAGTGATAAATTTGCAAAAATTGGTCTTCTCTTGGTCTGTAAATGAACATTGTGTTTGAGAAAATTTAAATTTTCTTGAACAAATTTGGGGCCTAAAGGTTTAAACCCGCTACCATAGTTACAAAAAAAACCCAACTGCTTATTAGCACACCTGGCCAAGTGAGCTTATGCCATGGTGACCGTCCGTCGTGTCTCCATCGTCCATCCGTTGTCCGTCAACTTTTCCTTTAAATGACTTCTCAAGAACTGCTAGGCCGATTTCAAATATATTCAGCAGGAAGCATCTTTAGGGTATAGGGATTCAAGGTTGTTTAAACGAAGCCGATCAACCAATTTGACCAGCGTCCATCTTGGATTTTGACCGATTTTTAGAAACGTCTTTAGAAATTTTCTTTAAAACCTCTTGGAGGATCGATACAAACCTTATGAAATATTATCTAGGGCAAGCGCTAAACCAAGTTTGTTCAAGGGAACTTTATTGACCAAATGGTTTGACGGCCATCTTGGATGAACTAGTTTTAGCGAAAACAACTACTCCGGAACCGCTGCCTGGATCGAGGCAAAATTTGGCAGATATGATTAGGGACTATGCATCAACTTCCATTGAGCAAACTTTAAACATGGCCTCCATGGACCAATCAAAATGTAGCGTGTTTGGCCAAAATTTTTGGGTATGTGCTTAGTTAGGGCCAATACGCACCGTTAAAGTTTGTCCATGGAAAGTTAATACATTAAAAAAATATGTCTGCCATGAATCAGTCAAAATCTAGCAATTTTAGAGGACTTGTATTTTCTGCAGATTTCTGAGAAAATCATTAAGAGACTATTTATTAAACACTGGACCAATTTTAAATAAAACTTGGCTAAACCTTCTTCATTAAAATTAGATTGTTAAGTTTTTCTAGTGGTCATCTTATTTTATCTGGTTGCGCCATTGGCTAACAATTCCAAGTCAGCGATACAGGGGCCTCTTGTTAATAATATTAGATAGCAACACTTTTCAATCAGATATTTTTCAAAATAACCTAGCAGAAGCATAATTATAGTATGTGTTGAATGTGTTTCTCTCACCTCTTTTCTTAAGAAGACGTTATTTTTGAAAATTTATCACTGGAATGACTGGCTCGGTTATCGAGCCAGTCGTTCCAGTGGTAAATTTAAAAAAATGCTTTTCTTGGTCTACAAATAGACAATTCCCAAGCCCACTACAGAAGCCATTTTTACCATCTTGAGGGTTAAGGAGGTTGAATGCAAGAATGTGGTTAAAATCCCATTTCTCCAACACAGGTGACTATATGGCTTTTAGAGAATTGCCAAATGCCATGTGAAGGTTTGTCATAATCTGCGTCCCAGTAGACACTTCCGGACTCGGACAATTGTAGAGAATTTACATAATTTGAATTCTATCACCAGCAGTGAATAAATATAGCAATATTGAACGTGACGTCCATTTGTGATACACATGACAGGCTGTATTGACCCGGTATTGGCTCAGTACTGGCCCACTTAGCTGCATTATCAGGGAAAGATAATGCAAAAGAATTTGACCATCAACCCATTTTAACCTTTTGATTGTCAAGCCCACTTGAATGCCGGCTTCTGCAGTGGTTTTAAGGCATGTCCGTTTTCAAAGCAAGTCAGAGATAATATTTGACAATTTACCATTGGTATGACTGGCTCTGTTATTGAGTCGGGACTTGACCAGTGATAAATCTTCGAAAATCGTCCTCTTGACCGGTATATGGGGATTTGTTAACCCTTCCATCAATGAATTCCCTGTCCCTCATTTTCAAGGCAACCATACAGGATTACTGTTAAATATTTTGAAATTAATTTGACTGTGAGCCATTGATGCCTTAGGCCTTAGGCAGCAATGGGTTCCAGTCAAATTAATTTCAAAATATTCAACAATAATTTAAGTGTTATATCGTAAAGAATGTACTTTTTTAGGGATTTGTTGGTGAAAGTGTTAAAGACCACTGCAGAAGGTGTTTTGGCAAACTTGAGTGTTAAAGGGATATTGTCCCCATAATGTGTATAGACTATAGGCAGAATCAATATTTTTAAAAACATAGATCTGAAAAGCTGTAGATCGCTCATGAGTATACCTTCACTATGTGGCTAGTTGTCTCGACTGCTGGTGACATGAGTTCAGTAAATCACTATCGCGCATGACCTCGTATTTTCAGATCTTAGTGTGCCGAAGCTAGCTGTCAGTAACAGCCATTCAATGGACGTGTTCATTTCATCTCCACAAATTGTCAAAAACTATCAGTCGATCGTGACGCTTCTCAGTTCTCTTCTCATTTTTAGCTCACCTGGCCCGAAGGGGCAAGTGAGCTTATGTTGTGCTGACCGTCCATCATCCGCCCGTCGTCCATCAACTTTTGCTTTAAAACTACTCCTCATTAACCACTTGGTCCATTTCAACCAAATTTGGCAGGAAGGACCAAAAGTCGGAAGCTCCAGATCTTCCACACATAATTTTGATTCCTCAATTTTTTGGGTAAAAATCTGACATTTTATTAAAAATTTACCGGAAATTGTTAAATTGCTTCTCCTTACTACGTTGAGCAATTTCAGCCAAACTTGGCTAAAATTATCCTATGATCATAGACGCCAGAACGTACATATAAAATTTTGACTAGTAAATTTTTCCCGTGGAAAATTTTTTTCCATCTTGTTTATTGTAAAGAATCATGTTGATTTAAATGCAAATGCTAATGGTCCAGGTGAGCGTCACAGGCCCTTGGGCCTCTTGTTAATTTTTATTGTAAATAAAATTTGGTTGCATGTATTAATCTGACATTTTATTCCTCTATGTAAATGGAATTTTGTTAGTAATATGATATTCTCATATAAATACTGAGTGCTGAAATGCCGCCTTTGAGATGGTGCATCACACGATCTACGGCTTTTCAGATCTGTTTGTAAAAACCAGTGAGATAAGGGATGCAATAGCTTTTTTAACCCTTTAGCCCCAACACACCAGAAATAACAAAACTAGGATGTACTAATTTCACTGGAAGCTCTTGCGGGTTCCAGTCAAATGGAGGGATTCATTTCTAGCTATGCTCTGCTCCACGCTTTGCTCGTGTTAGGATCGATCGAACCACGAATTCCTAGAATCCAAATATCAAGGTAATTAAACTATACAGGTACGTTCAAACTGTTGACTATTTTGAAACTAATTTGACAGGGTGATGTTGCGGCCTATGGCAGCAAAAGCATGTCTTGGTCTGCAAATGGACATTTCTCAGGACCACTGCAGAAGGAGTTTTTTGCTGATATAAGTGTTAAAGGGTTAACTAATTAAGTCTGAGCCATTCCAGCATGCTAAATTTAAATAAGTAGCCTTATCTGGAAAGTACGTTTTGTCGAAACCGTGCTAAACCTAGCGAAAGTGGGTCAGATACGGGTAGAAATGGGACAACTATATGAAAGCATATATGGATATTCTGTTAACCCGTTATCACTCATATCAGCCCAAAACGACTTCAGTGCAGTGACCGTGAGAAATGTCCATTTGCAGACCAAGAGAAGGCTATTTTTGAAAATTTACCACGGGAATGACTGGCTCGATAACCGAGCCAGTCAATCCAGTGGTAAGTTTTCGAAAAATAGTCTTCTCTTCGTCTGCAAATGAACATTTTCTATGAGAAAATTTAAATTTTCATGAGCAATTCAAGGGTTAAATTTAATCAGTTTAGCATCATTTCATGTTCTTCATGTTCAAGTTACATGTTAGACTGACATGTTAGACAGATTTTCAATCAATTTATGAAAGCGTGATTACCAGATAATATAATATCAATGACTCACACCACAATTCCACATGCCACACACTGTAACCACGTCGATCACATACACGCAGTATAAGGAGGCATCATATTACACGATTATAACTACACGAGATTGGCATTTACGAAAATAAGAAAATTACGTTATATAGTATCCATATATAAGTTTTATGGTATCCATGTAGAAGTTTTCATATAGGAATTGGCCATTTGTACCAATAGTTGACCCGGTTTCACTAGGTTTTGACCTGGATTCACTAGGTATTGAGCTGGTTTCGCTAGGTTTTGACCTGGATTCACTAGGTATTGAGCTGGTTTCGCTAGGTTTTGACCTGGATTCACTAGGTATTGAGCTGGTTTTGCTAGGTTTTGACCCGGTTTCACTAGGTATTGAGCTGGTTTCGCTAGGTTTTGACCCGGATTCGCTAGTTATTGATCCGGTTTCGTTATGTTTTGACCCGGTTTCGTCAGGTTTTTCCTGGTTTCATTAGGTTTTTCCTAGTTTTGGCAAGTTTTTGGCTGCTTTCAGCGGGCTTTTCCTGATTTTGGCATCTTTTTCCTGGTTTCGGCGGCTTTTGATAAAACATACTTTCATCCTTATCTTTACCAACAAATGGAGATTCACTAAGTAACCATTAAGATTTTCTTTACCATTAAAGGGTTAATATATATGACATCTCAGGAGATGCTCTGCTGACTGAGGAGATGCTCTGCTGACTGAGGAGATGCTCTGCTGACTGAGGAGATGCTCTGCTGACTCAGGAGATGCTCTGCTGACTGAGACACAATTACCTTAGACCAATAATTGTGTAAGCAGTAATCTGAATGCATGTGATTCTAATTGTCAGCAGCTATCTGTCACTGCCGCACAGTATAGTTAGCTTGAAATTTAGATTCTAGGAATTCACTGTTCAGGGGTGGGGGGGGGAGTGGAGGTAGTTTTTAAACGTCTTCTTTTTCTTGAGAATTCTGTGATGCAGCGGTGGTTAACCTCTCAACGATGTATCTGTTTTGTGTCTCAGTGCAGAACTATTGATTGAAACATGGATAATCAATCGCCCCCACCCCCACCCTTGAATATCTATTGGTCGACGGATACTTGTGTAAAAACTCTAATGAAATAAAACCTAATGGCCTGAATGTGCCATAGAAAATAGAGACACAATAATAAGCCCAAGCCATCCAATAACTTCACTATTATAACAATTGAAAGAATTAATTGGTCCAGGACACTTATGGTTATCTTAAATGATGATATTAAATCCATGCTGTCAAAAACAATTTGACTTAAAGTTGCTGCTGCCTGAGGCAGCAACAGCTTTCAGTCAAATTGTCTTCAAAATATTTAACAGGTTTATTATTTAATTCACATAGAAATGAGCAGGTTTTTTAAATATATAATGGCTGTGATTATATGCAATCATGTGTATAATTGACATGCGTGTCAACGGCCATATAAATAAATATATTATTTAAAATATATTATATCAAATCTATAATTGGGGTATAAAATTATCCTATTGATGACATTCCATTTAAGTGGTGGAATTTACTATTTGGATGATTAAATTGTAAATAAATTTTTGTTTGTGAGCGAGATATATTTTTATGCTTTGGTCAGCTATGCGCTATAAACAGCTTGTGTTGTTACTGTGTTTGGTCCTGTGTATGTGATATGTCTTTTATTCCGCAGCTGTTCAGTCAATTATTCATTTGATTACGTTCGGGTTTGTGCTTCGATAAATCAATTAAGTTTGAAATTTTTGCGATTGTATTTTGAAGATTTTCAAATGTAGTACCACGTATATTGTTCGCATAAACTGTTTTGTGTTGTCCATTTAAAACAATTAAGTTATATTAAACTTTTCAAAATATTCCGCTGCTCTCCTGTGTACACATCTCGAAATTTAGACTAAGATTTCAAAGTTAAAGAATTAAAAATTGTTCTTGTATAACATTTTTAGATAACTAAAGATTAACTGTATATATATATATGTATATATATACCCATAAGGGTAGGGAAGTGCTCACCTTTTTAGCGCTACCTGTTTGCGCACTTACCTCCCTCGACTCACTGGCTAAATAAAGTCTGGTCATGCTTCAGACACGGTCAGTCAGTGCCTGATAGAATCACGGCCAAGGCAGCTACTCAATCTAACCTTTGGCGGTGAATGTCAGTCAGTCAGTGTCTGATAGAATCACCACCAAAGGGAAGATATGAAGTTCATGCATATGTATGTGGTGAAAGTCAGTCAGTCGGTAAATTGCCTGAAACACTGTCATGAGCCTGGCGGTGAAAGTCAGTGTCTGATAGAATCACCACCAAAAGTAAGACTGGGTGGAGGGAGGGGTGGGGAGTGAAATTGATTATAGGGAAATATATTTACCAGGGTTTATTTCCTAAGGGGTAGACTGAATTTTGTGATAGAAGATTTTGTGTAAGTTATCATGAATTACGAACCCAAAATGGCTGCGCCCAGCATAGTCACATAAGGGGTTGTGTGGATGCTCTGTTTAAATTACCAGTCAGCATGGATGATACCAATTGGGTCTATTGGAATGGATCCGATGTGATTCATGTTCCCACGAGTGGCCGATATGTTGGCGATGTCATAGGATCATGTGGAAGCGCTGTGATAGCTCTGTCATAGCCCAGGAAGATGTGTTACCACAGGCGGTTATGGCTTGTGGTAAGCATATTATGGACGCAGTGTGATGGAGTGGAGCTGAACAATAGGGCACCCAAGCCCATTAAGATGTTTTGTTCAGCATACCCCATGGTGCTTGATGGGACACAAAGCATAGCAGCTAGGATATAGTATCCATCACTGCTAATCTGTGCCTAAAGACTGACTGACATGTTTGCATCAGTGCTGGCTCATCTTCAGGCTTCAAAGGTGCCTCATCTGTAGGATTAAATCTTCACTTTTCTGGTAAAACTCAAGGGCTGATTTACACCTGACAGTGATCTTGGTGGGGAATTGTGGATTGAGTCCAGGATGCTAGGCCTTCAGGACTTATGTCCTTCAGGTCTTGTACAAGACCTGAAGTCCTACCATCCTTAGAACTAGATCTACACCAAGCTCAACGTCAGATGTAAATCAGCTATTAAGTTCCACCAGACATGTAAAGATTTTTTTTTACTGTAAGAATTTGACGCTCAGCAGCATCTTATAGTTCCCCCTCTCTCTTCCTTTAATTACAAGTTTTGCTATAAATTTATATACCCCTCTATATCTCGCCTAGCTTAAGCTGAGATTCAGCAAATGCGCCCATAAAATAAAGAAATTAATAATGAGATCGATAGAGATCATTCGACCATAACTGTTGCGTAATTTTTATCGTATTTCTTTTTGTAATCGTGGTTACAGCATCCTCAGTGATTTTATTTTAGATTATTTCCAATCACAATATCCCATTTCTTCATTAATAATTGCGTGACTTGATAACAGGATATTATGCCTTGCCCTTATGTAATCTAATTCATCCTATTTTATGCAATAGGTGAATTAACTTAATACAAATTATTGTTGTAATTATCTTGAAAACAATTTGACTGAATGTCATTGCTGCCGCTGGCAGCAATGACTTTCAGTCAAATTATTTTCAAAATATTGACCACATTCCATTTTATAACTCGTGTGACAGCCGCCTGTAAAACGCCAGTAATAAGGTGTTATTAATTCACATTAAATCACTCACTTCTATCCAAACTCGTGGAATATTTCCAGATTTCTAGAGACCGACTGATTGTATGGTTTGATTTCGTAGAACTACAGATTTTGTCCATTTCCAGTCTGTATAAGCTTTTGTTGATATAGTTTACAAAATGATTGTATTTTAACGTGTTAATGGTCAAGCCGGCCAAAGTGAGACGCTGAAATTGTCTCCAGAAATGTCCATCCACAGGTCATTAGAAGACTTTTTTTTTTAAAGATTTAACACATAAATGGCTGAGTTGATAACCGAAACTTAGTTATTCTAGTGGTAAATTTTCAAAAATTCAGTCTTCAGTTGTCGAGCAAATGGACACTCAGTAATAAAGAAAAGTTGGTTTTCTTGATCAATCTTGACCGTTGATGGACTAAATAGCAATAACATCTGTAACTGTCCGACTGCTGCGAACCACTAGACAATAATGTTAATGGGAAATAACTCTGGACCTGCTGAATTCATTTCAAAACAATTTGACTGTTGTTGTTGGCTTAATGACTAACAATTGTCAGTCAAATTGTTTTCAAAATATTAAGTGTATCCAGAATTAAAGGTGCATATTCACAGCAAAATACTTGAAAATAAAATGATCAAAATTGTTAAGTTTTACAGGCTTAAATTGTGGACTTAGATGTCATGAAATGAAATAAATCTTAGCAAATGATGATTTCATTACGTATGAATTAATACAATTTTTTAAGTTGTGAAAGTGAATTAGAGACACGAGTCCGTAAGTCAACATCACAGTTTTAAAAGATTATAATTTGTGCGGAATTAAATCGTCATATGTTAGGATTTATTTCGCTTCATTACATTGAGGTACACAAATTAAGCCTCTAAAAGTAAACAATTTAAACAATTTTATTTCACACATTTAGCTGTGAATATGTACTTTTAACCCGTATCACTTTGATGTCAATATTCTATCTTTTACCGTGTCAAGAAGCCGAGAAACTGGTGTACATTTTTCAACAATTTTGGTGGACGATGTTGCTGTCATAGACAGCAACATCGTCCACCAAAATTGTTGAAAAATGAACACCAGTTTCTCTTTGAACCCTTTAATGGCCATAATGTTCAAACCCGGCCTCTGCTATGGTCTTCTGGAATGTCCACTTACAGGCCAAGAAAATACCGTTTTTGAAAATTTACCACTTGAATGACTTGCTCGGTTATCGAGCCAGTCATTCCAGTGATAAAAATTTGAGTGCTATGGGTTAAACCACTGGAAAAAATGTAGTGTACAGAAATTCGACAGACAGACAGTTAAGAAGTGACAAGAGTATTTCCTTGAGTAACAACAGTACATCTATTCTCAAGAGTAATAAAGATAACGGATTTACATTGGTAATTGTCGTGGTGGATTTATTTCCAATAAACGGTCATCAGGAAAAAATATGGATTTGAACGTCCGTCTTGATTGGAGGCAGCTCAGTGTATGTATTAATGTCATTGTCATCATCATTGTCATCGTCGTTTTTATCGTATGTTATGGAGCTTTAAATAGTCATCAATTTATTCCTGTTATTAGCTCACCGGGCCTGAATGGCCAAGTGAGCTGATGCCATGGTGACTCTCTGTCATCTGTCTGGATTTTTCGGTGAATGAGTTTAATACGTATTAATATGTATGATATCTTAACCATTTCACTGATAAATCCCTGAAAAACTGGGATCCATAATGGTCAAGCCGGCCCAAAAAGGCAATTTTCAGACCAAATTTATCTCAGGAATGGTCTGACCCGATTACTGAGCTAATCATTCCATTGATAAAACTTTATTAAAAAATGTTGTTGGTCTCCAAGAGAAATACACTAAAACAAACATTGTGATAGTGTTTAGTCGATCATATGATCATGAAACGGTTAACAGTTTACATGGAAACTTTCATCTACAAATGGATTGTAAATTAGGCCCGATTTATAAGTCGAACTTCTCATGTGCTGTGCCAGTTAAATCTGCCTGAAAATGACAGAGTCCTAACAAGTTCAACATATAAATCAACCAGTTGTGACTAGCGCGGCGCGGAGCGACAGGAAGTTAGACTTATAAAACGGGCCTTAATGGACTAAAGATTTCTGGGTGGCAGAGAAAAAATCTATATGGGATTTGCATATGTTCTATCAGTATCAGATATGTTCAATTTTCGAAGGTTTTTTTTAAAGTGTTCATTTACAGGTTCTTTCAAGGTATGAAGTTATCTGCCCTGAAAAACTTAAGTTGTCATCATAAAGCTTATTTACATAGTCTATGGTTAACCGTCAAATTTCTTCAAGAAAATTTCTCATAAAGAATACCCATTCGCAGACTAATAGAAGATATTTTTTTGAATATTTCTCACTGTAATGACTGCCTTTGCTATCGAAATAACGTAACTTCATCACAAATAGTGTACAAATTTTATGTCTTTGCTGAATGTACAGTTTAAAAAAGCCTATTATGCTGAATATTTTGAAATTAAATTGAGTGTTCTATTGCTCCCACACCCACACCAGAGGCAGCAACAGCCACCAGTCAAATTAGTTTCAAAATATTCAACAGCTTACATGTATAGCAGTAGTTACCTTGAATTTAAATTCTTGGAATTCAGATTCGATTCCAACATATGTAAAAAAGTGGGCGGAGCCTATTTAGAAATAAGCATGTGAGCGGGTTTGGTGGCGGGAGAGATAGGCTAGACAGGGAGCACTCTATTCACAAGGACTGCGTTAATCCTTATCCTCTGATGTTACCGTTCTGTCCTTTCCTCAGCCAGTACCAGTAGCAAGCAGACTGGTGTACATTTTGGGAACAATTTTGGTGGAATATGTTGCTGTCTAAGACAGCAACATCTTTCACCAATATTGTTTCCAAAAATGTGCACCAGTTCATTGTATAAGAGAATTTGAATTAAAATTTTGAACATCACATTGATATAGTTCATCAAGGACTTGTTTGATCTTAATAAAGATTTGATCTATGCCATCATTGTATCTAGATGCCATCATAATGAAAACGATTGTCAAATGGTTTCCATAGTTCTACGTGGTGTGGACTCAATGGTCTATTGGGGACCTAGAATTAGATATGCTTCTAATTCTTGTGAAGGAGACAAATAACCCAGAAATAGTTTTTCAATAGAGATTTGATTCACCAAGTGGGTATACTATTTTAACCCTTGCCACTCTGATGTCAATATTCTATCTTCTACCATGTCAATAGCAAAAAAACTTGTGTACATTTTCCAACAATTTTGGTGGACGATGTTTCTGTCTTCGACAGCACCATCTTCCACCAAATTTGTTGAAAACTATACACCAGTTCATATTTTAATTTAATTTGAAAATTAAAAAATCTGACATCTAAAGCGTAAGAGATCCTTATTACGTGACACCGCCACACATAATGTGTGATATGCAGAAAAACTAAACGGCTCGACACCCTGGACAAAGTCCATCATGTTAGGAGTACTAATCTATTATGCCAAAATGGGGAGTTCAGTTAACAAATTTGTGACTGCATTTAACTGAATCTTGACAGTCCCACCTACCCAATGTAAGATAATCTAAGATATGTTTAATTGCTTTTATTCCATGTTTTAATCATGCTTGTTTCTTTCCTCTTCTAGTTGAGCTACCAGGAGAAGTCGAACAGCGGGACGATGTATGGGATGCTCTTTGAAAGTATCCAGTATTTCATTCAACACATCTATGGTGAGGCTCGATGGATACAAGTTCTGGAAGCGGCAAACCTCAGAAACATGGTTTTCAGCACACACTCGGTCTACAAAGACGAGTTCATTGCAAGAATCGCGCAAAGCTGTGCCGATGTTCTCCAAGATCGTACTCGCGAAGAGTTCCTTTGTTTCTTCGGTAACTGTTTCGTGAACTTCTGCAGTCATTACGGGTACGACCGAATACTGCGTGTCGCCGGGAGGCACTATCGTGATTTCCTCATAGGCATAGATAATCTACACGAGACTATGCGTTTCAGCTATCCCAAGCTTCAAAGCCCGTCCTTTTATGTAGAAGGCGAAGATTGTAATGGGTGTATATTAAACTATCGCTCTAAGCGAATAGGCTTTACTCAGTATGTTGTAGGTCAATTAAAACAATGTGCGATAAAGTTTTATAAAATTCCTGTTGAGATTATAGTGTTAGAAGAAAAATTAACTGCACAAGGCTGTCATGTGACTTATCGGCTTAATTTTAATAACAAAGGTTATTCGTCACCGCTCATGCCTGAAGCTTCAGCTGGTATTATAGATTATGCTTATCTTCCTGGGAATGCATTCTTTAAGGTGGGTCAAGAGATAATTATGTCAATAATCACCACTAGGTTGTCCATCAATGGCAGGGCCTATGTATGGATGGATTATAGGTAATTTTGTGGTATTGCACAATTTTTATTATGGTAATGAATGGATCTTTCCAGTTTATCCATCAATCATGACATCATAATCAACTATGTGATGTGTAGGTTGTCGTCATGGTCAATGACGTCAGGAATGACTAGATAAGTTAGTCACAAATGCTTAATTGATGACGGACTAAGCATTGCTGTACGAATTGTATGTCTTTACTATTTAATAAACATGCTATTGAATATGTTGAAACTAACTTTACTGGGTGCTGTTGCTGCTATAGCTAACCTGTATAGTTTTCTGGAAATTGATAGTCAAGGAGTTCAGGGATCGATCAATCCCAACATGAGCGTGGCTTGGGTGGAGCTTAGCTAGAGATGGGCTGGGCATAGCTAAAACTGGATTTCTCCATTATTCGACTACCATGAGACTCACTCCGGTTTCAGGCTTTTGGTGCTAATTATGTCAGGTAGAGGCAGTATTTGAACCCATGACCTTTAGTTTCCTAGGCGTCTTCGTTACCAGAGGACCACAGGTGTCGCGTGGTCATCTGGTAATGAGGGTGACTCTTAACACTTTAACACCCATATCGGCCAAAAAAGGCTTCAGCACTGGTCTTGAAAAATGTCCATTTGTAGACCAAGAGAAGACTATTTTTGAAAATTTGCCACTGGAATGGCTGGCTCGATAACTGAGCCAGTCATTCCAGTGGTAAATTAAAAAAAATACTCTTCTCTTGGACTGCAAATGGACATTTTCTATGAGAAAATTGAAATTTTCTTGAACGAATTCAAGAGTTCGAGTTAAGCATTAGGTTATGGATTCAAATCTTCAAATCCTGTCTTTACCAGATGAGCACCAGATGTGTAAATCTGGTCGTTTGTGAGTTTCATTGTACGTGGATAAGTTAAATATTATACAAGAATGGGCACCCAATATACACTAAATAGTACAGACAGTACAATATGATACATTTAGATGATGTTCAATATGTCACAGATTCATTATGATTATAATACTTAGAGATATCCACAGGTAGATATAAATAAATTTTGGAAAATTCTATTTTATTTTCGTAATGTAATGGTCTCGCTGTATTGTTGCTATTTCTTTTTTACTATTTTCTATACAGATGCGCGCTATAGTTTCTTCGGATGATAAATTGTTTTAAATACGAAGCATTTCTATTGAAAAGAACTTGAAACAATCTTAAATGTGTCCTAAGACTGTGAGTTTGACAATTTCAGAAGAAATAGTGACACCACGCATTCCACAATCCTCATTGTTTGCAAAACTACAAAAGATGCTTAAACGCTGAGGATTCAAACCACAAAAAGTTATATGGGCACTTCAAAAAATAATCTACTGACATAATGACAACTGACCACTTATAGCATACATACTATGCTCTATACTCTGGGCCAGTGAATCACTAGGATAATCATTGCAGGGAAAAAATCTGGTGTTCTGTGTAAAACAGTGGTGAATTCTACCATCAAATTTGTTTTTTCATCTTTTATATTTTTGGAATTTCTAATTCCCATCTTCTTGGCTATTAACCCTTTAACATTTAAATTTGTTCAAGAAAATTGCAATTTTTAGCTCACCTGCCCCGAAGGGCCAAGTGAGTTTATGCCATTTTGGCTGCCCGTGTTGTGTGTCTGTCTGTCTATCGTCTGTCTGCCAAATTGTTCTTTAAAAGCCTACTCCTCATTAACCGGTTGAACTATTTTAATCAAACTTGACTGGGAAGATCGATCCTAGGGTTGTAGATTTCTGAACTTGTATACAGAATTTTGATTGATCAATTTTTCTGGTGACCATCTTGGATTTTCTGAAAATTTCTTGAAATCAGTTAAAAGACTACTCAATAAGTGTTTTAAACGAGTTCAAGCAAACCTGGCTGGAAGGATCCTAAAATGGTGTGCTTCAGAGCTTGTATACAGAGCTTGGATTGGTCAATTTATTCGGTGGCCATCTTGAATTTTCCGAAAAATGACTGAAAACCGTTTAAAACGTTACTCCTCATTAACTGCTTAGGTGATTTCAACCAGACGGGCTGGAACGAGCCTAGTGCAGTAGGCTTCAGAAGTTGTATACAGAATTGTGATTGGTTAATTTTTCCGGTGGCCATTTTGGATTTTACTGAATTTTTTGCGAATAACTAGCCACTAGTTAGCGACTAGTATGGGGCAAATGAAAAACTGAGCGACAGGACTTAACATAGCCTAGCGGCTAGATGTTAACCTGCCGCTAATTAGTGGTGGCATAATTAAAACTGAGCGGCTGGTTTGCAGCATAGTATGTGATTTGCCACAAACGGAGCGGCTGGTTAACATGAAGGACTCTGTTTCCTACAGACTGAGTGGCTGGTTAACGTGAAGGACTCTGTTTCTCACAAACTGAGTGGCTGATTAATATGACAGACTCGCTTTCTATATTTTCCCGCCTAACTTTGAGAGAAAGGTCAAAGCCTCTTTCTGGCAGAGTATCTACTATGTGCAATGGTCTTATTGAGGTAGTTTGGTGTAAATATATTTTGATCTCAAGCTTGTTTAAGTAAACAGTGTGGTTAGTAAGTACATTGTAATAAACTAGGGATTTAACAGGCCAAAACTAATGCTACTAAAACCAGGAACAGGACAGAAAAAGGTGGTTAATTATGGGTTACAAGGGACTTATGGGTAAGAATTTCCGCACATGCCTTACCGCTCACCACCTTGCTAATGATCTGGATCTGAAGTTTGCTGGTGCCACCGGATAGCTGCTTCATCTCTGCGTCGTCGACCTAGTTTAAACCCTTCTTTATACACAGACGATTCCATCTCCCTGCAGTCCATGAACCGCTCAAACAATTGACTCGCTTGAAAGATCCATTGAGTGCATTAAGATGAAATGTTCATAATTTAAATATGGTCAAGATGACTGTTGGACAGCTAGAGGAGTAAAGTGTGCGAATGTGATGTTAGTGCAAGGACAGGGCGATGTGGAGAGTGTTATTTAGTGCAAAAGGTTGGGGGGTGGCACCAAAATCCTGATGGGTTATCTAAGGCTATGCCTGACTGCAAAATTCTAAAGAAGAGTCGAGTTCTTACGGGAAGTGTAATGCAATATAAAGGGCTCTAAATATTAAGACCGAGCTGCGAAAGACAATGGATCTTAAACCAATACGTTGTTAGTTGAAAAGTTGTTGGCCAGCCTTGCAACTTAATTTGCAATCAGACAGAACAACAGTTCAAATACCAACAAATGGAAAAACCTAATGAACTAATAGGTAGCTAATGGTTCAAAGGTCAAATTAACCTACAGTGTCCCAGAAAAGTGTATGGTTATCTCGAAAATCACTTTTAAAAAGGTCAATTGAAACTGACTATGTGATTGGCATCAAAGTTGAATGTTATAAATAAATGTCACTTATTATAAACAATAGCTAAGGTAGAGACAAATAATAACAATCTGACAAGTAAATGGTGCACAGATTAAATACTGTAGTGATAGCGTTTGAGTGCACGATCTGGCAATAATGCCTACGGTTACTTTGGAAATGTTGTGCTGATAACAATCTGGCAACAGTTAATGCTCAGATTCTGTATCATAAATGATAGCGATTGAGTACACTCCAATTTAAATTCTATCCAGCTTTGATATAGCTTCAAATACTAAAGGGGTAACAGTGTTTACACCATCTGGCAATAGAATACTGTGAGTACAAACCAGCAACGACTACCGAAAAGAAAACGCTGACAACAAACTACCATCCTGAAATCTAACAAGTGAAAAGGAAAACTAACTACAAATTAACCAGAACAACCTGGCATGGAAAGCAATCATGAGCCGCTGATGAACCATGAGGTGAACGTAATAAGAATGAGGATAAGGACGCCAAAGAAACTTAAATTCTAGGGAAGCCAGTTACTGAATTGATTTAATAAGCCTATTGATTTTTAGACTGTCCTGAGGCTAACTTCTTAGGTTATAGGAGCGTGAACTCGCTATTGAAATAGCCTGAGCAAATAAAGCAGACTTATAACTTAATTGTAAACCCTTAATAGCGAGGAATATTGTTCAAATGTATTCTTGAAAACACATTTAACCAACATTCATCACAAGAAAGAGTTTATACCCTGCTGCTTTACTTTCGCACTCCCTGCTAAGATGGACAAGCTTTCCCTTGGGGCCTGGGTTAATGTGATACCGGACTAAGTTTTGAGCATCCAAAGGGTGTTGATACCTAGAGCCAAATTTGTGGCAATTTGGAACTAATTTTAAAGTACCCAGTCAAAGATTTACTAAATTAATCAGAAACAGCCAAGACAGAACTGATAAGCACCCTAGGCTGCTATCTAATGAATCTGGTTCACCTTTCCTAGCTATAGCCTAAAGAGTGTGCGGCCGACTTACTTTAATAGAAATCTCTAGACTATGACATTATAGTACTGAAGCCGTCGTCAAGAGGGAGGAACGCCCCTTTGACAATGACCTAGCACTTTAACAAACAGATTTGAAATATTCAATAAATGGCATCTTTTAATTGACAATCAGATAAACTCTTTCTTGGTGTCGTATGTTAGGTAATAACAATTCTCGGTTCTGTGCGTGTACTGTTGAAGTGTGCCTACATGAATGTAATCTTCATAAACTGGACAATAATTGGTTGCAACTCGAAGTGGTGGAATATCCGCAACAAGAAGAAGTTTCGGTTTCTCTGTAATTTCTAAATCTGAAAGCGTGATGTATTTTTAGCTCCAAATGCTGATTTTAACGCAATGCATTTCAATTCATTTACTACTGGACAATGTTAACATAATGCGTCTCTTAATCAAATGTTACTGGCGAAATACATGACTATCCAATACAGTCTACTGAAAGTTATACTCTTACTGGATTTAATACAATAATGATTAAATAACCGAGATGGCGGCCGGCCGTAAAAGCTTAGTTACCTTTGAAATTGAGCGGATCACGTGACAATGTGGCTGACAGCAGAAAATGAGACGTATCTGGTTCCATGAACATAGTCCATAGCCACAAGGACTAATTATGTGAGCATGTACAGGTTTAAGACCTGATAGCAATTTAGTACAAGAAGGCAGAATATGTAAAAAACTAATGTTACCTGCTTTACAGCAATGAAACCCGACTCGTTGGGTCATGACGTTGATCATTCCCTTTCTCCGACTGTGCGGTACTCAAACTATACACCTATCACAAATAAGTTAAAATACAAATCTGTGACCAGAAAATAGGTCTTGTGCGCACATTTGGCACTCGGTTTTAGCCAGCAAAAGCGCTTTCAAATTAAGTGGCAATACAGCAACTTTCTGCCGTGCAAAACACAGCCACGTTTACCAATTAATCATCAGCTGGCCATACATAATCCAAGCCCACTAACATTTTACATAAATAATACTGCACAACAGCTGGCGAAAGTGAAAGCTAATATTTTGGAAACTTCAATGTCAGACAAACTGCAATTGCCAAAGTAGCAGTTTATATTCGGATTTGAAATCATGCTAACGTAAAGCTCACGATCTAGTCAGAGCATTACTCCAAAATTAACATGTAACCATTCCACTCTGAATTCTGTTTTGACACACACATCAGAAAGCATCATCTGAGAATCTGCGAGAAATTCATTGAATAACTACCAGAAACTGTTGCACTGCGCATCTGCAACAACTTCTAACATCATCATTCAAAGAAAATCAAACAAATTCCAAGACACCAACCATATGATGAGAATCTCAAAAACAGGCTATCAGAATCGAGTGGTTAATGTCTCGGGCTAGCTATTACTTGATGTGCAAATCTGGAACCTACCAAAAGCCACACCGTCTAAAATTCGCGTTCGTCTCCTATGAATAGTCTTTGATACTATTCCTCAAGTGAACACTTTCCAATATGAATCTATCCAAGTAATTGCACTGATAAGCACTCAAATAAACTCCATCTATATTAAGTCCGTCGAACAGCAAATAATGTAATTTCAGAAAAATGACCGGTAAACAAACTGAAGAGGAATATCCCTCCTATGTAAGGAGCATCAGCAATCGAATAATGGAAATTGGTTCAAACTCGCAGTTCAAATGAAATGTAAGTTGACACAATCTCAAAATTTGATCCGGCTGCTGTTTGTTTACAATATATTATTGTTGAATAAGTGGATTGATACATGTAGCAAGTTGCTTTGCTGCAATGCAAGCAGATCTTTCTTGAACAAGTTTCTGACAATAAAGTTTATTATTTTATCATGGTATACTAGTAATAGATCTGTCATATTGGACATAATTTAATTGAAGCATTTAGAAACCTGTTGTCAGTCAGTGCTATGAATACTGAATACTACATATGTTTGTAGCAGGAAGAGAAAATGTTGAATCATTAGTAAGTTATGCTTTAAAATGAATATACATGCATATATACTGCCCTAGTTTAACGGGAAGAAGTAATGGCATGAATGGTAGCCATTTTTTGCTTCAAAAATGGTAAGAGTAGTGCAAGCTGAGCGGCTAGTTAGCGGCCAATTGCGACGGTTGGTTAGCCGTAAACTGAGCAGCTGGTTAGCGTCAAACTGAGTGGCTGGTTAGCGGCAAACTGAGCGGCTGGTTAGCGGCAAACTGAGCGGCTGGTTAGTGGCAAACTGAGTGGCTGGTTAGCGGCAAACTTAGCGGCTGGTTAGCGGCAAACTGAGTGGCTGGTTAGCAGCAAACTGAGCGGCTGGTTAGCGACAGACTGAGTCCTTCTTAACCAATCAGATTTTGAGTTGTTGCTACATAGCGGCTAACTAATTTGCAAGGTAAAATGTTAACCAGCCGCTACTTAGCGGCTAGTTTGCGGCTAGTTAGCGGCAGCGCTTAGTGGAAGGATCGTTTTTTTTTGTAGGAGTACTCATTAACTGCTTAACCAATTTCACCCAAACTCAACTGGAAGAACACTAGGCCAGTACACTTCAGAACTTGTATAAATTATTTTGACAGCTTGATTTTGATGGTGGCCATCTTGGAAAAAAAGAAGAAAAAAAGAATTCGTATAAAATGCTGCTCCTCAATCATCGCTTGGGCAATTTCTACCAAATTTGGTTGGAAGTATACAATTATGGTAGCCTCTAGAAATTTTATTCAGAACTTTGATAGGTCAGTGTTTTGGCAGCCATCTCTGATTTTCTGAAAGTTTTCCGGAACCATTTAAAAATTGTACTCCTTCAATCAAACTGTGGTGGAATGATCCTATGATGGTAGGCTTCGACATATTAAACGAAACTCTTGATTGGTCAATTTATTGGTGGCCATATTGGATTTTCTGAAAATCATCCATTATGTCTATTTAAATGCAAATGGTTTAAATGACAATGGTCCAGGTGAGCACCACAGGCCTTTGAGCCTCTTGTTTTCATAAAAAATGTCAATTTGCAGACCAAGAGAAGACTATTTTTGAAAATTTACCACTGAAATCACTGGCTCGGTTATCGAGGCAGTTATACCTGTGGTAACTTCAGAAATAGTCTTCTCTTGGTGTGCAAACGGACATTTTTCAAGAGCATTGCAGATGCTGTTTTTGTCTGATATGAGAGTTAAAGGGTTAAGTGCCAATATTTATAAGAATCAAAACTTAAATGGAAGTATTGATCCACTAGAAGCAGTTTGTAAACTTAATCCTGTATATAAAATGAACTATCAGCAATTATACCTTTAACCCTTTTTGAATTTCATAATGGCTGCTTTCGAAACTTATTTATATAATACCCTACCTTCTAGGACACATATGTAGATGAATAAGGTAACTTTTTATATGTTTTGCTATCGAAAGAAGCTGATGTGATTATTTATGAATACAAAGCTTATTTCCTTATATCAATATTCTATGGCACAGGCAAAAAGAAATTGTTATATTTTGAATTTCATTGGCGGGATCACATATTTCAATTGATCTGTGCACTCGGTGTGTATTAATACCACTCTATCTATAGCATGAGCCTCCACAAGTGCAAAGTTCAGTGCATGAGAGGAAGAATTAATGCATTCACAAGGGGGCTTACAAGCTCTTTTGCAACCACATTTGATTACTTCTTTGCAAGACTTTGCAGCCTCAGGAAGGGATGACCATTAAGGTACCAAGTGTTCATTTGCATCCTTTGTCCATCCCAAATCACATGGGTTTGGTAACTGCTGTTGAGCCTTGAGTGCCTGTCCCCAACAGTGTCCTCCTTGATATGCCGATCTGATATGCTCAGTAAGCGCAGCCTTAGTTGGGGGTATGTGATCTTGCTGCCTTCCCTTTGCAAATAGAAGTTGCCTTGCCTGGTTTACCTGGTTGCACTCACTAGTTCTGTCATAGAGTAGAGTTTGAAGCTTGTCAATTATGTCATTAGAGATTGTGGCAGGTGAGGCTGACAGGTTGACAAATGCTTCCGTGATTTCAGGAAATGATGTCTATGTGTCCCAAGCAGTTTTCTTCCGAATGCTGCTGAAGGAAGATGAGGTATCACAGGCACTGAAGGCATGGAAGAATGGCAATGCCCTAGCCTTCTGCTCCCGAAGTGTGGTTGCAATGGTATGGGCTGGTATCACTTTATAATTTTTCTTCACACCAAAAGCGATCCATAATTCATCAAGTGGTAGGGAATGAAATGTAGCAATAGCTAGTACAACCACATCTGTGTTGACTGTTCTGATCAAAACTTTGTGGTAGCCATGTTGTGCACAATGTAGTACATGTAACAGTATTCTTGTGTCCTCTTCCTCATGATTACATGGAGCAAGATTAAGTGTATTGTCACACTCATGAGACGACAAAACTGTATTTTCGAATGTGCTATTCAGCTGTTTTCCTTGAGTAACCAGCTTGGCAACACATTTTGCTAAGAAATTGTGCAGCTCTCTTATTTTCATCAACACGAAGGAAACTGCCAGTTCTTCGGGATCTATGTGGCTGCATTAACAAAATTCGAGTTCCTGAACCTCTTTTCAGCCTGGTACATCCTTTCAAACTGTTCTCAATGTACTGATCCCATACCACGTCCAGATGCTTTGAAGATTCAAGGTTCCTCATTAGATATGGAATGAATACTTTCTCGGCATAGTCACTAAAAGTAAAACAGGATTTGGGGAGCAGCATATTGATGACAACAAAACCATAAAAAATCTTTGCATAAACTTCAGGGTTACTACCACTGGTAGTAGGGATCAGTCTTTCAAAGCATGCAATAAGGTCTGACTTGGTGTATGCTCTCAGTTGTCCAACATCTGATAAAGAAGGTGGAGCTGCTTGGTTCTCGTGCCTGAAAAATTCATCCATATCTCCATTTCTGGATTGGCACTATATATACATTCTGGAGAACAATTCACAATTACTCTTTAGAGTGCTCATTTGATATGAAGTCTTTGATTGTCTTTTGGGAGGTATCTTCTGGAAAAGAGGCATGTAATTTTTTGCGATGATGTCAGAAATGGGGGTTGAACATTTGACTAGTCTTTCATCAACATACTTTTCATACTGTGACTGTCCTACTTGTCTGATGTTTTGAAGAGTGGATATTGACTTCTCTCCCATTACCTCTTTGGTGTGCAACACTATCAAATGTGTGCTGTCCTCACTGAAGGGGTTACCATATTCTTCAAACTTAGCAACCACAGCCTTGACATGTTCTACAAACTGAGACTGAATTGAGACACTCTGATCATGGTGTTGTGTTATTATCTTAGTAGGCAGCTGAAACTAATTTTCAAACTCATGAACAATTCTAGCCACTTCTGGACCAGCTGTGATCCATGTTATCAAGGCAGATGTATTATTTGTTATTCCTATTATGCCACCATCACCTTTGATCTTCTCATTCATCTGTTCATGGGCAGCAGAAAAGATATGTGCTGTTTTCTGTATGGCAAAATGTCCTCTTATAAACCCTGCATGAACTGATGTTGCTTGTTGCCGTAGCTGAACCATATGTTTTATGTGAATTGGCAGCCATCTGGCATAATTTGTGTGGCTCAAAGAGAACATCTATGGTACAATCTTCCCAAGGCACTGAACATACAGATTAAAATAGCGCTCACACACTGAGCGAATAAAATTTCGCATAGCGAGTAGTTCAAGTTCGAAAACCATAGCCCAGTATTGGAATTGTGGAATTTCCTTTAGTATTCAAACTACACCATGTGCTGAAATCAGTGGCTTGGCCAGGACAAGGAAGAGACTTCATATATGTATCATATGCAGAGAGTTGCAACAAATGTAAGGCTGCTGCTGTTACATGATGAACATATCTTGATCTAGTTACGTGGGGCCCTTTCAGTATTGTGTCAGTTCGACCTGGGTTGGTGACATCTGATTCTACAACAATTGTTGTCCATCCACTGCCTTTAGGAAGTCACCAAGAAGTTTCATCAAATTCATTTCTATGTGGAGACCACCCATTATCACGACAAATTTGTTCTCACCAAGGCTATCTGGCTATGTCCATTGGATCTTCTTCAATGGAAAACAATGGTTGATCCATAGTTATTACAGGAATTTGACGTGGGTGTAAATTCTGAGTAGCTTTATCCACAAGCTTCATTGCATATAGTATCATTGCTACTGTGTTTGCTGGCTCTACAAATAGAGGAATCAGTGCAATTTGTGAGACAGAGCCAATGTTGTCTGGCTGCCTCTTAGCATCGTATGCTAATGTCTCCTTTTTAAGTAAGTTTTCAGCCATGAAATCCAACCAGCCATATTCCTCTTCTTTAGATGTGGCTAATACAGTAGTCTGTGCTGTAACGTATCCCTCTGTTACAGGTGCAATAAGATCTTTTCTTGATAGTTGCTAATGTCAATGCACTGCGAAGGTGTTCATTACTGCCATCTTCATCACAGAAGAAACAATTTTCCTTTTCATTGAACTTGCTACAGAAGTATGTCTGGTTTTAACTGGACTTTGTTTGGTTTCTTCATTTGGCTTTTCTTTTCTGAGCACGCAGAAGCTTTTGCTTATCAATTTTATTTCGACAGCTTTTATGCCATTGTGATTTGTTTGTCCGAAGAGTTGTCTCAATACCTTCACCAGTGTCCATTCTGGAAATATCTATTTTCATGGGTAAGCAATTGAGATTATGGAACTGATACAGGTTTTCAGCAATACATTTATAGCCACAGTCCTTATCACTCCCCTTATATATACATAGTTCAGGATCAACTAATCTCTTATCTGTCCGGCAGAGAACACAAAGCTGCCAGTCTGTTACATTTGATGAGAGGTACTTGTACTAGGATCTACAATCTTACACGTTTTAGACATTGTGTATGCCGACAAAGACTCACAAACTATCATATACTACAAATTATAAGACTGTTAACTATGGCTAGGGCAGGTGCTGATGATGTGCGGTGCAAGGGGTGAATTATTTGAAAATGGCAATGAGTTGATTGTCTTGTAAGTATAATTAGTAGTTGTTGCACTAAATCTGCAATATATCTTACAGATCTATACATATTTATTTAGATGTTTAAAGACTCTTGAATCAATTATCTGTCTACAATTGAAGCCAAGAAATTTTCATATCCAATTTTCAAATTCAAACTTACTTTAAATAAGACTTTATAATATTACCCCGGGCACTTTATTACAAGATTGTAAGATTAAACGGCTCCCGATGGGCCCAATCGCGTGTGTCCTGCTTTTATATGATAGAGTATACATAAAACTTCTCACATACCAAGTTTGCTAATTGGTTCACAATTTGAATGATTTTTACTTAATCTACTAGACTACCAAGAAAAAAATATTTTAGAAAATTTACCACTGAAATAGCTGGCTTAATTATCAATTTTCTTATAGAAAGTGTCCATTTGCATACCTCAGACTATTCTTGAAAATTTATCACTGGAATGAGTCCGAATGACTGGATTGGTTATCGAGTCAGTCATGATCCAGTGGTAAATTTTCAAAGATAGTCATCTCTTGGTCTGCAAATGAATATTTCACAAGACCACTGCAGAGGCCATTTTGGCTGATATGAGTGTTAAAGGGTTAATAGTCAAGATTTGTCAAGAAAATTGAAATCTTTGTTTAGTGAATATCCATTTGCAGGCAGAAGACTGGTTTTGAAAATTTGCTATTGGGATCTATGAAAAAACCATTGTGTCGTCCTACAAATGGATATTTCCCAAGACCAGTGATGCAGAGGATTTTTGATCGGCTTGACCATTAAAAGCGTAACGGTCAAGAAATGCCAAATTTTGTTTTAATCAGTGTTCATCTGCAGGCAAAAAAAGACTATTAAAACAAAATTAACACTCGAATGACTGGTTTGTTTCCCGAGCCAGTAATTCCAGTGATAAAATTTCCAAAAATGTATCTTCTAGACCCGCAAATGGACATTCATCAAGCCCACTGCAGAGATCATCTTGACCTGCTTGACTATTATCATGTTATGTTGACACAAGAGGGTGCTGCAAGTCACCAGACAATAATTTCAACGAACAAAAACTCTTGACCTGCTGGCTATTTTGAAAACAATCGGATTGAAAGCTCTTGGAGGCTTAGCCACCAACACTTTTCAGTCAAATTGTGTTCAAAATATTTAGCAGGTCCAGGGATATAATCCCTAGATTATGTCATCTGCAAATCCACAGCAGTCAGATGGTTAACCCTTACCACTCTGTTGTCAAAATTCTATTTTTTATTGGGCCGACAGCGAAGAATCTGGTGTACAAATTTTCAACAATTTTGGTGGACGATGTTGCTGTCTATGACAGCACCATCTTCCACCAAATTTGTTGAAAAATAAACACCAGTTCATCTTTAATTTAATTTGAAAATTAAAAATTTTGTCATCAGAGTGTTAAGGGTTAAAGGGTTCAACAGCAGATCTTTCTAGCCCAGTTTTACTGTAATTCTTTTTCTTTCAGGTGTTTCCCTTTGCCTTAGTGTTCAACAAGAGCATGGAGATCCTAGACTTTGGTCATAACTTGAAAACTCTGTTCCCGTACAAACTGACCGGCTCACTGATCACCGACACATTTGCCTTGCGGAGGCCGGTCATGGAATTCACCTGGGATAATGTGAGGATGAGGAGTGTACAGTAATATATATATTCAAGATTATTATCATCAATAAAATTTGTTGCAACTTGGTCATGTGACAAGGTCGCTTAATTTGACCACCACTAATAGATCTTTCCCACATTAACATAATTTTGGGAAAATACCGTCACACAATGCTTTGAGCACACCACTTCTGGCTGATAAACATGCCATCCGATGCGAAAACAGCATTGACTTTGCCATTAGCCTCCGATACAATACACTTTACGCTGTTTATATGAAGAACTAGGATCATGAAATTATTGCAGTAATAGATCATCGGAAGGATAAGGCAATTTTGTACATAGTACATTTATCTCTTACATGTAGTTTTTATGTTTTTGTAAAATTGTATCCAGTTAATTGTAATTTTAAAATACCTACTGTCCACACGATTTAATGAATCTAGGTATAATGGTGTATTTTATATATGCAAATAACTCAGTGAAGATCGAGTGTACAAAAATATAAGCTTTTCAATGATGTATAACTTCAGTAATATTGTAATGCAATTTATCATAGCCAACGTTGTAATTATCCCTCTGCTTCAGCAGAAAGCGGGGGTGGGGGGGGGCGGATTATGTTTTCGCTTCCGTCCGTGTGTGCGTGCGTCCATCCGTCCGTCCATGCATGCATGCATCCATCACACACACAGGTTTTCTTTCGATAACTACTTTTGCTTGGAATATTGTGACAACACTTCATGGGAAGGTTGGCTATGGTATTAGGCAAATGCACCTTAGTTTGAGGGTCAGTCAGCCCATCCCTCTGTCCATCCATCCCTTTATCTCTGAATTTGTGTCCGTCCGTCCGTGCAAATTTTGGGTTTTCGTTCAATAACTTTATCTTGGCTTGGAGTATTGTGACGAAACTTCATGGGAACATTGGCTATGTTACTAGGGACATGTACATTATTTCGTGGGTCAGTCAGTCCATCCCTACATCCATCCATCCCTTTGTCTCTGAATTTGTGTCCGTCTGTCCGTGCAAATTTTGGGCTTTCGTTCAATAACTTTATTTTTGCTTGGAGTATTGTGACGAAACTTTGTAGTTTATAAATATTAGCTCCCATTTGTCTGTGTATCCATCCATATGTCTATCCAAATCAGTGGTATTATGTCATCTCACGAACATGGCTGCCGCTGAGGGGGGAGGATTATTTGATTTACGTCATCTAGTATTCATGTGATATAGCATGCCACTCAAGCTCTGTGTGACATCTTTACATTTTTGTCATGATGTTAAAGAAAGATATTCAGGATTTAAACCTTCCGTCAAGAAAATTTAAATGTCTGCCTATTGAATGTCCATTTACAGGTCAAGCGAATATAATTTTTGAAAATTTATCACTGGAATGACTGGTCTGTTTTTCGGTAAAATGGTAAATTTTCAAAAATTGTTTTCTCTTTGCCTGTAAATGAGCATTCCACAATGCCATAACAGAGGCTGATTTTTGGCCAGCATGACCATTAACGGGTTAATAGCCAAATGTTGATACATGCATTTCTCCAGTCTATGATGGCTTCCATGATTTACTTTTTATACCCCGCAAAAAAAATGGAGTGGGGTATTACGTGATGTCGCCATGCGTCCGGGTGGGCAGGTGAGCATATTGGCGGCAGAGTGGTTTCCAGACAATAACTCGACGCATATTTGTCAGATTGGTTTGAAACTTCATAGGTTTATTGGACTAGGTCTGAAAAAGAAACCTATCGAAATCGACTATGATCCAAAATCCAAGATGGCCGCCAGCCACCGGCAGCCATCTTGAAAACTGGTTTCCAGATAATAACTCTGTTACCATTTATCAGATCATGTTGAAACTTGATAGGGTGGTTGGACTAGGTATGACAAAGAAACCTATCAAAATTGACGATGACCCAAAATTCGGGAGGGGCACCAGCCACTGGCGGCCATCTTGAAAATTGGTTTCCAGATGATACCTCAGCTACCATTTATCGGATAACTTTGAAACTTCATAGGATGATTGAACTAGGTCTGAGGAAGAAACCTATGGAAATCGTCGATGATCCAAAATCCAAGATGGCCACCAGCCTCCTGCGGCCATCTTGAAAATTAGTTTCCGGATGATAACTCTTACCCTTTATCAGATCGCTTTGAAACTTGATAGGGTGTTTGGACTATTATATGGGGAAGAAACCTTTCGAAATTGACGAGGATCTGAAATCCAAGATGGCTTCCAGCCACCGGTGGACATCTTGTAAATTAGTTTACGAACGGTAACTAATTCTGTTTAGTGGATCGCTTTGAAACATCATAGGATTACTCGACAAAGTATGAGGACGAAACTTATCCAATTGGTAGATGATCTGAAATCCGGCCACAGACCGCCATCTTGAAAATTGGTTTCCAGACAATGACTGTTTAGTGGATCGCTTTGAAATTTCAGAGGATGACTGGTCTAGGATTCTGAGGAAGAACTCCTTATTTTTCGATAGCGCTCATTTATTGAATTATCATCATGGCGGGTATAATGTGCCTTTTGCGGAGCTCTTGCTAACCAATCAGAAAAAACCCACGGTATATATGCTCAATTATAGAGATGTTATATATTGTTTGCCATAATTGTACGGCCCAGTATTGGTTCAGTACTGACCCCATAACATGCGTTATCAGTCATAGCCTAGTGTCATGGCCTTCCATGCCCATTTTATTATAGATGATATTGAAGATGATGATGACTATGAAAATGTTACATGTTTTCTTTGCACAGATCATGTGCCTTCAGTCTGTTATCTTTGAATTGGAATCATTGACCGTCGTAAAACGTGCAAAATCGTTTGAAAATAACTTAACTCACCGCACAAATGGGATGCATTTTGATAAATCACAATTGGAAAGTGATGATGACATTGATGAGGCGATTCAGAAAGTACTGCTTCGTGGTCAGATGAAATATATCCATGACTGGGCTGCTGTGGCTTTTCTATGTACACCATTGTGAGTATGTTGTATAGAGTATCTCAAATTCTAAAGTAATAGGAAATTTAAAATGTCTTTGAGAAAACTGCTGTACTAAGCTTCACCAAATTTGGGAGAACACATCCCTGTTCTTGTCGCAATTCTGACCAAAATCTTAGGGTTCCTGGGCAATGGCCTTTGTAGTTGAAATGCCTAGATTCTAGGTGAGCGATACAGGCTCCTTGGCACTCCTGTTTATTAGGTCGTTGTGCGGCATAAAGCAAGAACAGTTTGACTGGTGATGTTAGAAATGGAGAATATTTATGAGGAAGGTAAGTATATGCACTAATTGGAAGAGCATAGGTGTGTCCGTTTATCTCCACACATTCACTCTAACACTGGTCTGGTCAAATTTGGCCATCAGAATGAAACTGGCCAAAATGGCTTAATTTTGACCGGGTCTTGAGAAATACCCATTTGCAGACCAAAAGAAAACTGCTTTGGAAAATGTACGGCTGGAATGACTGGCGTGATAACTGAGCCAGTCATTCCACTGATAATTTTTCCAGCATAATCTCTTTTGTCTGCAAATGGACATTTTTCTGAGAAAATAGATGAATCTAGTCTCTCAGTCCTCAACTACATCACATGTAGGCTGATGGTATAACCAATTACATCATGAATAACGTTATTAAGTCCATCATAAATGCTTAATAGTCTTCCAAGTGGTATGAATTGTATGTCTGCTATCAGGGTTCGTACAAGCTTGAAAAGCCCTTGAATTTTGGTATCTGCCTTGAAAAGCCCTTGAATTTTGGCATCTGCCGTGAACTTGAAATTTGTCTTGAAAAGTACTGGAATTTCACCCAACCACCTTGAAAAGCCCTTGAAAATCAACATTTCCTCCCATGTGATTTTTACTGTTTGCAAAATGTTCACATACTGATGTAAATAAAAATTTAAAAAAATTTGATTGCCAATTTGATTGGCAAAATCTATCTGGACCCGAGTAAGTTCCAAAATTCAAACTGTAATTTGAAAGGTTCTAAAGGTAAGCTGTATGAAATTTTGCGCCAGTGTCATATTCTCACTTTGTCCGGGTCCTGGTTCTGAGCCCTTGAGAAATCAACTTTTTTAGTCTTGAAAGGCCTTGAAAAGTCCTTGAATAAGAAAACCTGCCAGCTGTATGAACCCAGACTATTTAAAAAACATTCTGTTGAATATTTAGAAACTAATTTGATTAACAGCATCCAGTCAAATTAGTTTCAAAATTTTCAGCAGCTTACCTGTATGGTTTTCTCGAAATTGAGATTCAAGGAGTGCATGGATAGATCGATGCAAGTACGGGCAAAGGGTGAGTGGAGCTTAGTTAGTGATGGGCGGGGCATAGCTAAAAGTTGATTCCTCCATTGAAGGTATGTTTAACAAGTTTTATGGTTAAAGAGTTAAGCTATGTTGTTTCCTTTCAGATTAGGAAGCATTGAAGATATGGAGCGTATTGGCTTGTACATTAATGACCTCAGCATGCATGATCGTACACGGGATATGGTCCTGGCGGGATGGCAACATGCCTCTCAGCTAGAGTACTCCATAGAAAAGGTAGGCTACTCAATAATCAGAGGTTAGATGCAAAACGATATATATCTCCATTTTTAGCTCACCTGGCCTGAAAGGCCAAGTGAGCTTATGTCGTGGTGACTGTCCGTCGTCCGTCCGTCAACTTTTCCTTTAAAGCGACTTCTTTTCAAGAACTGCTGGGACGATTTCAATTATATTTGGCAGGAAGAATCCTTAGGGCATAGGGATCCAAGTTTCTTCAAAGAAAGCCGATCAGCCAATTTGTATTTTGGCCGATTTTTAGAAACGTCTTTAAAAATCTTCTCCGAAACCGCTTGAAGTATTGAAGAAAAAATCATGAAATATGAGCGAGGGCAAGAGCTCAACCAAGTTTGTTCAGGGGAACTTGATTGGTCAAATGGTTCGGCGGCTATCTTGGTTGGGCTAGTTTTGGCAAAAATTAATTCTTCTCTGGAACAGCTGAAGTGATCAGGCCAAAATTTGGCAGATATGATTAGAGACTAAAGGCCAGTAAAGTTTGTTCAGGAGAAGTTGATCCATCAAAAAACATGGCCGCCATGGGCCAATCAAAATTATAGCATGTTTGGTGGCCATAGTGAATTTTTTTATTTGATGGACTTTGAGGCTGAAATTGTTTTTATATAGGTTTTTGGGTATTCTGATTTGAAATTTGCAATTTTTGAAACTGTCGGATAAATGGTTTGGTGGCCATCTTGGATCATTTTCCCAACAAAAGTTCCCATACTGAAGCAATGGGAAATTTAAAATGTCTTCTTTTCGAGAACTTCTGGGCCGATTGCAATTATATTTGGCAGGGAGCATCCTTAAGGCATAGAGATTCAGGTTTCTTCAAACAAACCCGATAGGCCAATTTGGTTGATGGCCATCTTGGATTTCGGCTGATATTTAGAAATGTCTTTAAAAATCTCCAAAACCGTTTGTGGGATCGGTTCGGAACTCACGAAATATGATTTAGAGTAAGAGCTGAACCAACTTTGTTCAAGGGAACTTGATTGACCAAATGGTTCAGTGGCCATCTTGGATGACCTAGTTTTCGCAAAAACAACTTCCCCAGAACCACTGAAGGGATCAGGCAAAAATTTGGCAGATGTGATTAGAGACTAAGGGTCATTAATATTTGTTCAAGAGAAGTTAATCCATCAAAAAACATGGCCGCGGTGGGCCAATCAAAATATAGCGTGTTTGGCAGCCATTTTGGATTTTTTTATTTGATGGATTTTGAGGCCGAAATTGGTTTTATATAGGTCTTTGGGTATTCTTATCTCAAATTTGCAATTTTTGAAGCTGTCGGATAAACGGTTTGGGATCCATCTTGCATCATTTTCTCACCAAACGCTCCCATACTAAAGCAAAGGGAAATTTAAAATTTCTTCTCAGGAACTACTAGGCCGATTTCAATTATATTTGACAGGAAGCATCCTTAGGGCATAGAGATTCCATTTTGTTCAAATGAAGCCGGTCGGCCAATTTGGCTGGTGGCCATCTTGGATTTCGGCTGATTTTTAGAAATGTCTAAAAAATTCCAAAACTGTTTGAGGGATCAATTCAGACCTCATGAAATATGATCTATGGTAAGAGCTGAGCCAAGTTTGTTCAAGGGGACTAAATTGTTCAGCGGCCATGTTGGATGGCCTCATTTTCGCAAAAATGACTTGTTCCCCAGAACCGCTGAAGCGATCAGGCCGAAATTTGTGATGTATAATTAAGGACTAAGGGCCATTAAAGTTTGTCAAGAGAAGTTGATCCATCAAAAAAACTGACCGCTTTAAAATGTCTTTAAAATTCTTCTCCAAAACCGCTTGTGGGATCAATTCAAAACGCATGAAATATCATCTTGGGCAAGAGCTGCACCAAGTTTGTTTCAAGGGAACTTGATTGGCCAAATGGTTTGGTGGCCATCTTGGATAACCTAATTTTTGCCAAAATGACTCCAGAACCACTGAGTGGATTGGGCCGAAATTTGGGAGATATGATTAGGCACTGAGTGCCATTAAAGTTTTTTCAAGGGAAGGAGCTACGTCAGAAACATGGCTGAAGTGGACCAATCAAAATGTAGCGTGTTTGGCGGCCATATTGGACTTGCAAAAATATCCACAAACTCATTTAGAAGACTACTTTTGAACCACCCACCAACAATTGCGACAAAAATGCATAGTGCTCCAGGTGAGCGACACAGGCCCCTTGGGCCTCTTGTTTTAAACCAGAATTGTTTATCTATTTGTCAAACTGTGGCAAACACCGTTTTCATTCATTGCAAAATGAGTTTGATCAATTGACCAATCAGTGCGAATGGCATTTATTGCATTTGGCAAAAAATAATAATGCGTAACTACAATTATTATGGGTTATAGAATTGGCGTTTATCGCGTTTTGCATCTAAGCTCTTCTCATATACTATTACGATACACATAGCATATTTCTGAAACAAAATAAAATTTCCTGTTGAAAATTTTGAACATAATTAGATTGGAAGACAAGGCAGCAATTTCTTTCAATCTGATTGCGTTCAAAATATTCAACAAAGCATCTCTTATATCCATGGTGACCTGAGCTTAATTGTCACGATTCTTTGTCTGGAAATAAGTTTGGACAAGCGCGAGAGCACATGCTTAGCCCTTTTCAAAGAAAAAGCGCAAGCACGAGATTTGTTTTTCCTAGTGTTTGCATATACGAAATACATAGAAATCATTAATTTAAACTAAAACCTATCTATTACAAATTGCCCAGGCATAGCTATAATTAAACATACTTATTTATAAACAATATGTTTAATTGTCATCATCTGGCGGTGACAATGCATCAGAATATTAGGAAAAAATATTTTTGATGCATAGAAGAACCCCTCCCCCCCTCCAGACCATATTAATTGTATATATTATACGTGCATGCATGTGTGCATTGAGCATGGGACTTAGCCATTGAAGGGATACTGAAGTATTGTTAGCGGTTGGTTTATTGCCCGGTTTGGAGGGTATTCAGAGATAATTGAGACTGGTGCTCTTTGAGGTTGGCCATTGTGAATTGTGAATTTTTGTGCTCACAGTTTCCCATAGCTGAATTTAATCCATTAACCCTCGAATTTGTTTTTTTAAATTTCAATTTTCTCAGAAAATGCCCATTTGCAGACCAAAAGAAAATATTTAAAAAAATTTACCACTGTAATGACTCCAGTGGTAAATTTTTTTAAATAGTCTCCTAGTCTAAAAATGGACACGTTCTCGTGACTACTGCAGAAGCCATTTTTGACTAATATGAGTGTTAAACAGTTAATCCTTACCATACAATCATACTATCAGACTCCATTTGATGCATTGCGAAGTATGTCTGCTGAACAGATGAACAATAATTTCACTGAAAGTTGTTGGTGCCAATTTCTAAATATATAGTCAATATCAAGGATGGGTGTATCTAGAATAAAAATATATAGATAGATTAATCCCTTAATATCCAAGCTGACCAAAAATCACTAAGACTTCTGCAGTGCTCTTCAGAAATGTTCATTTGCAGACCAGGTTAAGACTGTTTTTGAGAATTTACCATTGGAATCACCGGCTCTATAGCCATGCCAGTTTAAGTGGTAAAAAAAATAACCTCAGTCTGCGGATGAACCTTTTACGTGGGGAAATTGGAGAAATTTTAATGTTCTAGACCATATTTGAGTGGTAAAGGGTTTAATTAACGTGGATCTGAAGTGATTATTGCCTATTCCGTAATGAAATCATGTGTTACAAGCTTCCGATGTAACTCCGGAGATGCTTCCGTAATAATCAAATACATCTAGCGGCAGTTTTTAATCCCAGGCAATCAAAGTTAACCCTTTTGTGACGAAACCTGCCAAAACCGGCCTCTGTAGTGGTTTTGAGCAATGTCCATTTACGGGCCGGAAGAAGACTATTTTTGAAATTTTACCACTAAAATGACTGGCTTGGTAACCGAGCCAGACATTTCAGTGGTAAATTTTCAAAAATAGTCTTCGCTTGGCCTGCAAATGGACATTTTAATTTTTCGAAGAAATTTAGTCATTAAAAGGTTAATGTATCATTCTGGGCAGAATAAAATAAAATCTAAATTGGATCGGGATCGTTTGATCTCTGGTTCTGTTAAGGACTTTGGCTACAAGTTGTAAACGCGTGCCTAATTAAAAGCTTATGATACTCGGTGTTAGTGCCTGGAGCTGACCCAGCTATAATTACCTTTGACGCTGAACCCATCACATACTCACCTTAACGCTTCTAATAGCGATTCTGTGTAAGATTATTTTGTGGGAGCTAGGCCATTGATCTGGTGAATATTTTGAAAGCAATTTGACTGAAGTTTCTTGTTGCCTGCAGCAGTAACAACCTTCGGTCAATTTTTTAAAGAATATTCAGTGAGATAATATATAAATTGAAATGTAAAAATATGTATATAGATTCAACAAAAGTAAGATGAAAGGTGCTATGCTAATTGAAGGAACGTCCTTTTGTTTTATCGCAGTTGATAATATTTTATGGCGGAGAAGATCAATACTGACCGAAGTTGTGACAGGAAATGGCTGATAGTAAAACATTATGTCTTTGTGGACAAGTATAATAACAATGTAGAATAAAATATTTGAACGAGTGATGGAATCGGGTGTGCATAAAAATTTGCGATCGTTGATAGGGGCTGCCAAGGCATGTCACTCAGAAACATTTTCTTCAGGTTTCAAGTTGGATGACGTTTCTTTTACCTTTAATTGGCTGAATGGAGGAATCCAGTTGTAGCTAAGCCCCACCCATCTCTAGTTAAGCTCCACCCACGTTTTCTCTGTGTTGTGATCAATCGATCCCTGCACTCTGAGTTTAAATTTTCAATAATCTATACAGATAAGCTGTTGAATATTTAATTTGATTGTGTGCTGTTGTTGTGACTTTGTGCTGTTGCTGCCCTGGCGGCAACAGCGCCCAGTCAGATTAGTTTCTATTCAACAGAATGTTTTAAATAGTAAAGAAATACAATTCGTACAACTTGAGAGACTATTAAGCGTTTATGACGGACTAAACCGGGTCATTCATAATGTAATTGAATGTGATTATGACATCAGCCTACATGTGACATAGTTGGTTATGATTGACTGAAAGACTGGATTCCTCTATTCTTCTAAGCCAGCAATAGAAAATATTTAGTTGACTGGAAACCTATAGAGGTTACAGAATAGATGGATCAATGTATAACTATGCCCCACCCATTTCTAGTTAAGCTCCGCACACTTTTTATCCATGTTGGAATCGATTTGAAACTGCGAAACCTAAATTCGTAGATTCTAAAATTTAAAGTAGCTAATACAGGTTAAAGCTATTGAATATTTTGAAAATCATTTGACAGGGCTCTAAGTAAAATTAGATTCAAAATATTCAATAGATTTGTTTATGAAATTGTAAATTCTTCAAAGACATACAATTCGTACACTTTCGTGATGGATTTGTAGATATTCATGATGTACGGTAGCTTAAGCACATCATTTTATTCAGTAAAGCTGTTTGGCCCTTATGCTGAATATGTCTTAATGTTATTCTCCGAAAACAAGATCTACGTCATGTTTTAGGGGTTATAACTCAGAAGAGTATAGACAGATAACGCAGAAGCAAAATAGAGGGAGTTATTTTTAGCGATGCACACCCACTTTGTATGCGCATTTGAGTAAATTTTTGCCATAGAGGAAGTATATGGCTATAGAGTGATCATGCCCATACCGTAACTATGGGGCTAGCTGTCTCTACCGCCAATGATGTCAGGTCAGTAAATCGCCAGTGCACCTGACCAGGTATGTTAAGATTTTTACATCGAAGCAAGGTGTCAGCAACAGCGGTTCGACAGACGAGTTCATTTCATCTTGGCAACTTGCCAACAACTATCCGCCAACAGTGACCTTGCTCAGTGCTCTTCTAATTCCTATGGTTAAGTGTTGGGTCCAATTGCCATGCTCTGTTACAGAATACTAGGACTAATTTTCCCCATAATCAGAAGAGACTGAACAAAGATATTTTTATCATTGCCATGAGCTCTCTATATTAGCATAATAATCACCCAGTACAGGAAATTACTTTGTTGTGTGACATGCACACATGGTCGAAAATTACTGTACTACGAAAATCCACATTTGAAGGCACGATGAGCGATCTATAGTATTCAAATCTGTGATTTTAGCAGTCTAAACTATGAAATCTCAGTCTCTCAATTTCAAGGTAATAGACCATTCCAGTTTATCCATCTTTCATATGATGTCATAATCAACTATGTGACGCGTATGATGACGTCATAATTAATTACAGCATGAATGACTCGATTTTGTCCGTCTTGAATGATTAATAGTCCAACACGTTGTACGAATTGTATGTTTCTGCTATTTAATAAACATGCTGTTGAATAATTTAAAACTTAATTTGACTGGGCGCTAAGCTTGCACGATTATGCGATTAAATGCAAAATTGAGATTATTCTTTAAATCGTTAATTTATATGATTAAAAATTAAATAATCGAATAATCGTGAATAATTACTACTGCATAAAATATTTCAAAAACTGCAATTTAATTACTCTTTATGCGGTCGCTCCCGAACATTGTCATTTTGCTCAGTGAATGTATGTCCATTTGCAGGCCAAGACTATTTTGGAAAATGTATGCTGGAATGACATTTTCAAAAATTATCTTCTCTTGGCCTGCAACTGGGCATTTCTAAATACCATTGCAGCTTTCATTATTCATATGTACATTTATTATTATGTCTCAATAATTAGTACCCAAGCTGATTAATCGAGTAATCACGAGTATTCTTAAATAATCAATCGTGATCACTCAAAGCAATAATCGTGCACGCCTACATGGCGCTTATTGCTGCCATAGGCAGCAATAGCACCCAGTCAAATTAGTTTCAAAATATTTAACAGCTTACCTGTATAGTTTTCTGGAAATTTGTAGTCTGGGAGTTCAGGGATCGATCAATCCCAACACGGTCAAAGCGTGGATGGCGCTTGGCTAGAGAGGGAGTGCATAGCTAAAACTGTATTACTCCATTCTAAACCTGATTTGGTGTGATTGTCACCAGTACTGCCGTCGCAGTTACATAGATTTCTAGAGTTCTTAATTATATTGCAATATGTTTGTTAGCTATCACATGCACAGCACCAATTTCAAGGTCACCAACTAATTGTGACATTTGATGATGAGTATATACCAGTGCATAGTTCCGGCCGCCCCGAGACACCGCAACGAAGGGCACCAAGGGGAGATACTCGCGGACGCGAACACCGGAAGGTAGAGCAGGACGGGCAGTATTTCATGCCACTAAATATGATTATTATATTGAACAGAATACATTTATAGGCAATTATGCTTCAGAAATATACACTGACAACACAATTTAAATCGTGTCCCTGTAACAGGCAATTAGGGCTTTTAACCACCGTATTCAGTCTCTTTGTACACTGGTTTGTACATCACTCTAATGCGACAATAAGATTTGCTATATTTATAGCACAGGTGTTTCAATCTATGTACACACCTATGATACATACAGTAACCGACTGCCTGCTGAATTTTTGCAAACGATATATTCCAAGGGTGATATCTTTTGACCTGCTAAATATTTTGAAAATAATTTGAGTGAAAGTTGTTGGTGGCTTAGCCACCAACAACTTTCAGTCAAATTGTTTTCAAACTATTTAGCAAGTCCAGAGTTTTTGCTCATTGAATTTATTGTTAGGTGGACGGTAGCAGCGAGACAGTTAGCATTTTAACACCTACCACTCTGATGGCAATATTCTATCTATATGTCTATAGCAAAGATACTCGTGTTCAATTTTCAACAATTTTCGTGGACAATGTTGCTATGACGGCAACATCTTCCACCAAACTTGCTTAAAGATGAACACCAGTTCATCGTTTATTTTAATCTGAAAATTAAAAACTTTAACATGAGAGTGCTAAGGGATAACACCCAAGTTTTCCAAAAAAATAGGCTTATGCAGTGATCTTGAGAAACGTCGAGTTGTAGAGCAAGAGAATATGGAAATTTTCCCACTAGAATGTCTGACATCAAGGATACATTTTAAAAAGTAATTTCATGGTTTGCAATTGGATATTTTCTATGGGAAAATTGAAATTTTGGTGAACAAACCTAAAAATTATAAGTGTTAAATAGGCAAAAAAGATTCAAATCAAATTCCATCCTATAGCTCAGTTTCCATAATCAGATTGATTGTGTGATAGAATGATCCATTTCTAGCCATGCCCTGCCTATTTCTAGCTAAGCCCTAGCCATTTCTAGCTAAACTCCGCCCATTTCTAGCAAATCCCCTCCCATTTCTAGCCAAACCCCCCCCCCATTTCTAGCCATGCCTGTCTATTTATAGCTAAGCTCTGCCTATTTCTACTTAATATCCGTCTATTTATAGCTAAGCTGTGCCTAATTCTACTTAATATCCACCTATTTATAGCTAATTATTTATAGCTAAGCTCTGCCTATTTCTACTTAATATCCATCTATTTATAGCTAAGCTCTGCCTATTTCTACTTAATATCTGCCTATTTATAGCTCAGCTCTGCCTATTTCTACTTAATATCCGTCTATTTATAGCTAAGCTCTGCCTAATCCTACTTAATATCCACCTATTTATAGCTCAGCTCTGCCTATTTCTACTTAATATCCGTCTATTTATAGCTAAGCTGTGCCTAATCCTACTTAATATCCACCTATTTATAGCTAATTATTTATAGCTTAGCTCTGCCTATTTCTACTTAATATCCATCTATTTATGGCTAAGCTCTGCCTATTTCTACTTAATATCCGCCTATTTATAGCTCAGCTCTGCCTATTTCTACTTAATATCCACCTATGTATAGCTCAGCTCTGCCTATTTCTACTTAATATCCGTCTATTTATAGCTAAGCTGTGCCTAATCCTACTTAATATCCACCTATTTATAGCTAATTATTTATAGCTAAGCTCTGCCTATTTCTACTTAATATCCATCTATTTATAGCTAAGCTCTGCCTATTTCTACTTAATATCCATCTATTTATAGCTAAGCTCTGCCTATTTGTACTTAATATTCGCCTGTTTATAGCTAAGCTCTGCCTATTTTATTTAATAACCGTCTATTTACAGCTAAGCTCTGCCTATTTCTATTTAATATCCATCTATTTATAGCTAAGCTCTGCCTATTTCTACTTAATATCCGTCTATTTATAGCTAAGCTCTGCCTATTTCTACTTAATATCCATCTATTTATAGCTAAGCTCTGCCTATTTGTACTTAATATTCGCCTGTTTATAGCTAAGCTCTGCCTATTTCTATTTAATAACCGTCTATTTACAGCTAAGCTCTGCCTATTTCTACTTAATATCCGCCTATTTATAGCTAAGCTCTGCCTATTTCTACTTATATCCGCCTATTTATGGCTAGGCTCGGCCTATTTCTACTTACTATCCACCTATTTCTAGCTTAAGCTCTGCCTATTTCTAGCTAAGCTTCATCCACACATTGGCCATGCGGGGATAAATGATGAGAAACCCCAGAATCCCTGGTATATCATTGTAACTATACAGGTAAGCTGTTGAATAGTTTGAAACTAATTTAACTGTGTGTGCTGTGCAACAGGTAGCAACAGCACCCAGTCAAATTAGTTTCAAAATTTTCAACTGAGCGTTTAATAAATAGTAAATCCATCAAAGACATACAATTCGTACACTTGACAGACTATTTCAGCTTCATGACGGCCAAGTATTTCTGCCAATTATGATTGTGACGTCGGCCTAAATGTAACCGAATTGATCAGATTCATCCCTTGGTTGTATGACCCATAGGAATTTGTACACATCATACACTATGCCATACAATCTATCTGATTGTGAAAACTAGGCTTAAACATTAACGATACATATATTAACCATTTAATGGTGATGGCTAGAAAAAATGACTAGAAAAAATATGACTTTAGTCAGTCATTCGGGATAAAGGAGGATTCCAGTTTACCTATCAATCATATGACATCATAATCAACTACGTGATGTGTAGGATGATGTCATAATCAATTAGGTCATGGATGACGTAGATAAGTTTGTCATGAACGCTTACATGATAATGGATTAAGCATTATTCTACGAATTGTATGTCTACTATTTAATAAATACGTGGTTGACTATTTTGAAGCTAATGTGACTGGGCGCTGTTGCTGCCATAGGCAGTAACAGCACCCAGTCAAACTAGTTTCAAAATAGTCAACAGCTTATCTGCATAGTTTTCTGGAAATTGATAGTCGTGACACTGATGGATTAATTGATCCCAATACAGCCGAAGTGTGGATGGAGCTTAGCTAAAGATGGGAACGACATAGCTAAAATTGGATTGACCGCCATTGGCTTGAAATTGGACATTTTCTAGCTTAAACGTTTACAGATTTTCCGTATTCTTATAGATTTTTTATGATTTTCCTCGCTCATGCCTAAAGGCATGGAATCCTAGTGTACACTCACACCATTTCCTGGGCTAAAATCTGAGCCAAATTGCACCAGTAGTTTCCGAGATATTCACAGATCCAGAATTTGATCCAGTCTGCATCCGAATTCTCCTATCCACATCACAGCCAAGGCCTAGAAATTCTCTTGCACTGTAAGTTACTATGTTGTGTTAAAATCTGAGCCAAATCTGATTAGTAATTTTTAAGATATGTGCCCGGACACACGCACGCGCACACGCGAGATTGATCACAATAGCCTTTTCCGTTTACGAGGTGATAGTAATAATGTAGGATTTTGTGGGGGTCAAAGTGGAAAAAATCATTAAGCTGTCAAGCACATCTCTATGGTAGCATGCTAAGTGGTCTTTAACCCCTAAATGCTAAACCCGTTAAAAAAAAAATCAAACTATGTGCTTATTAAATGCCCATTTGCAGTTGATAAGAAGATTATTTTTGAAATTTTATCACTGAAATGACTGGCTCGATAATCGAGCCGGTCATTTCTGTGGTAAATATACAAGAATAGTCAGCGTCTTTTTGACTGCAAGTGGATTTCCACCAAGCAATGATTTTGATTTTCTTGATCAGGGCGAAAGGGGATAATGAATTGAATTAATGATTTATCACTTTGAAATTCTATTATCTGAAATACAAGACAACTGTACTAGTAAGCTGTTGGCAGCAACAGCTCCCAGTTAAATTGGTTTCAAAATATTCACCAGAATATTCTTTACATAAAAAATAATTAGTCATTTCAAGTTTGTACGGTTTAACCATTTAATGATCAAGCCGGCCAAAACGGGCCTCTGCGGTAGTCTTGAAGAATGTCTATCTGCAGTTGAGAGAAGAGTATTTTTTAAGATTTACCGCTAGAATGGCTGGGTCGATAATCAAGCCAGTCATTCCAGTGGTAAATTTTCAAAAATACTCTTCTTTATACCTGCCGATCGATATTCAATAAATAAGTGTTTTGATTTTCTTGATCAAATTTGACCATTAAAGGGTTAAAGGGTCAAAATGAAGTACAAATTAGCAAATGAGCTTAATATGATGTATAGGGGTGGGTGGGTGGGTGGGTAGGTGGGTGGGGTGGGGACCAATGCACTGTCATGAGATATTGACACAATTATGCTTATAGTGACTCTTTAATGGTCATGTTTTCCAAAACCGGCCACTGTTATGGTCTCGTGGAATCTCCATTTACAGGCCAAGTGAATAAAATTTTTGAAAATTTATCGCTGAAATGGCTGGCTCGGTTATCGAGCCAGCCATTTCAGCGATAAATTTTCAAAAATTGTATTCACTTGGCCTGTAAATGGACATTCAATAGATGGATATTAAAATTTTATTGACCATATTTAACCATTAAAGAGTTAGGGTTGTTTGCAAGTAATTGATGGTATATATCCATTTTCCATATCTATATATATATATATATATATTTATATATATATATATATATATATATATATATATATATATATATATATATATATATATATATAATATATATATATATATATATATATATATATATATATATATATATATATAGGCACAAACAATCTTGGCAGATAAATAAATACGCAAGTTAGACTATTTGAGGGTATTTATTGGCAGAGATTTTGTTAGTTAGATAATGGAGAAATAAATTAGAGCGTATGTGTCTTCTTTACATGACCTAGTAACCGATAATTGATTGAATCGAGAAATTATGTTGGAAATCGAAGAAGGGCCTTAGCTAAGAAATTGGTAAATAATGTTATGTCTGGGAATGTATAAGTAAGTGAATATAAACGCAGTCCTTAGGAAAGACGTTTTGTAGAGCCAATTTATGATCAAACATAGTAACCTAATTTGTAACCTATAATCGATTGATTTCTGATGGAATCATAAGAGAAAAAAGTCCTATCATGGAGGAATCCAGTCTGCCACTCTACTATATGATGTCATAATCAATTTAATAAGTCACTTGTTAGTTGATGTTATGATTAAAGTTCTCGTGTCACATTAAATATAGACACTTTTGCACGTGATATGAGATGCCTGCTGATTTATGTTCAATTTACCCAGTATGCTATGCTACCCAGCATGCAGTGCTACCCAACATGCAATTTCCTGACGTTGCAACTATTGGACACCATATTCATTTCGGCTATTGTCTATATAGGTCCGGATTTCTCAAACAAAACCAACCCACCTGCACGTGCAAATTATTTATAGTCACGTTGAAGAATTCACGATACTCCGAATTAATCTAACTAAATCTGACTTCTTCTGCAGTCCGGCTGGTCTTCCTTTCGCTTTACTTTAATTTGAACAAAACTAAAAACACTGACTTGGAAAGTAATATAAAAATTTATAACTTTATTAATTACTATAATTTACAAAGGCCACATTGAAGTCTTGTATAACAATTAAAATAGCTTTTAACCTGATAATAATTATAAGCTACTTACTATACTATCTTGTAATCAACACGAAGATTACCACTGTGATCTAATGAAGGTGTAAATTAGATAACTGAAAACAGAGCAGACACCAACTTATATACAAATAAAGTGGTTCCTCTGCTCTGACGTCATTTTGGGATATCCCAAGGATTTCCCCCTAAAACTCGCACTCTGATTGGTTCCTCACTCCCTCATTGTGCAATCTTGGAACTGGTAGGAACCAGTTTGGGAGTGATGGCCCCTGACAGTTAATGTAAACTTTGCTTGTTTTGACAAGACTCAGCAACAGCCATAGCTCACATACTTTGTGTTGACACTCCTTTTGGTTTATTGTGACAAGAGCGTTAACCAACCAAGTAGGATTCTGCTGTAATTACTTTCACAATGGGACAATTTTCATTTAGTCACAACGATGGATGGTTACCACTCCTCATGACGTACTAGTGCCTGATCCTTAACATGGTAGGGTTATTCCAGGATGATCACAAGTTGTGCAATCAGCATCAGGCACCACGCGGTAGTGAATCATAGAACTGGTTTCCTTAGCACTCTGTTATGGCCTTTCCCATTTTTCAACAATCTCCCTTGGCCACCATCATAATCTTATCTTACACAGTGGTCCCGTAAGACTCTGTTGCATTAACTACCGAGAACGTCTCCTTAAAGCTTCTCAGTATTTAATCCATCACTGTCTTACCATCACGCCGTGCCATTCTTATATTAAAATACCAGAACCAGTTCTACGGTCTAACACGGGTAAACTCTGCCTCCTTTTTTCTAGTAATTTAAGGCTGTGTTTAAACCTAAGCCCAAAATGGCTATTAAAATACGTGAAATGACAAAACAAGATTGGTTGGTGATAATCACACCCAACTCAATCAAACTGATTTCAAATATGACCAGCATAATTTGTTTTCCCATAGTGATCATAATTGTAACCAGCCTTTTGTTTACAAAACAATTCTCTACAAAATATTCAAACAGTCAACCTGACATTCAGTCTACATGTTTGCACTCATTATAGGTTATTATCAAAACAGTCATCGGGTTTCCCCCAGGGATGTAAATAATACCACACATCATTCATGGTCATACACGCCTCGCGTCCGACCTGTCTATAACGGCTTATATTTCCTGGTACCTTGGAATCCCCAAATGACGTAATGTGACGATACTGTAATAAATATTCACCATTGAGAAATTAACGCTTTGATTTCAAACGCACAGTGCTCAAGCTTATATAACAATTTTTTCCCAGTACTAAATATCATACGATATCGTACTTGGCGGATCTGAGTAGCTAATCCTAGAATCCGATACTCACAACGTGCAAGCAGGTTGGTTTTGTTTGAGAAATCCTGGCTTGTGCAGACAATAGACTAAACGAATACGGCATCCAATAGTTACAATGATTCTGGAGTTAGAGCATTGCATGCTGGGTAGCATTGCACGCCGGTTGCATAGTCTGCTGGGTAAATTGAGCAGGCATCTCATATCTCGTGCAAGTGTCTATATTTAATGGGGACACGAGAGCTTCAAGTGACAAAAGTGACATGTTCCAACAGTAAGCGTTTGATTTGTCTGTTTCTTTGTGATGAATTTACAATTTAATGTGTGCATGGATGCAGGTCCGTCAAGATTCAAGTCCTGTTGGAGTGATTTTCACCAAGTTTGATGGAAGGTCAAAAGTCAAAAGCATTGTAAAGGGTCAATCACGTTGACTCTACTGGAGTGATATTTACCCTAATAGGGGGATCCATTGCTGGCTATGTCCCGCCTATTTCTAGCTAAACTAGGTAGGCTCCGCCCACACTAATTTTGCACATGTTGGCGTATTTATATACCTTGAACCCAGAATTACCAGATTTTCAATTTCATGGTAACTATACAGGCAAGTTGTTGAATATTTCGAAACTAATTTAACTAGGTGATGTTGCCTATTGGCAGCAACATCGCCCAGTCAAATTAGTTTCAAAATATTCATCAGAATGTTTATTAAATAGTAAATCCATTAATGGCATGCAATGTGTACACTTTTCAATGTTCATGACAGAGCTAGGTACGTCATTCATTATGTATCTTGTTTATGATGTCAGCCTACATGGGATGTAATGGATGAATCTAGCTAAGCTCCGCCCAGTCTTTGCCCATGTTGTGTAGTTGATTTTAACGTCATTATACTTGATTGACAGATCGATCGCTCCATTGGGTGGGAGGTTGCACTTGGATGTCCTGAAGAAGTTTCTTGATTTTATAGAGGTCAACGGTCAAGATCATTGAAGATGGTAGAAGGTGACTTTGAAATGCATCTTATTGTGGTATTTGTTTATTTGCAGCAAATTGAGAAAAGTGACCAGATTACGGACAATATGAGAAAACTCGACATTTGGCGACAGAAGAGTGATGTCTTGCTTTATTCCATGATACCGAAGGCGATCGCAGTCAGATTAAAAAACGGCGCCGATCCTATTAGCACATGCGAGGTAACAATGGGCCTTTCCATTTTTAGCTATGCTCCGCCCATCTCTATCTAAGCTCCAACCACACCTCGCTCGTGTTGGGATCGATCGATCTCTGAACTTCCTGACTATCAATTTCCAGAAAACTATACAGGTAAGCAGTTAAATATTTTGTAACCAATTTGACTGGGTGCTGTTGCTGCTTATGTTTATTAAATAGTAGAGACATACAATTTGTACAACGTGTCGAACTAGTAAGAGTTCAAGACGGGCCATATAGAACCATTTATGACGTAATGATTATGATGTCATCCTACATGCCACTTAGCTGAGTATGACGTCAGATCATCGATGGATACTCTGGAAAGGTGAATTGGTTGGGAGTCATGTTTAGAATGGTGGACAGCATTTGCTTAATGCATATTTCTGCTGACTATCGAATCGTACTATTCTTGAAATTATTTTCTGCGTGCGTGCATGCTTGTGTATAGGCGTGCACAAGTATGTATGTATGTGAGCGTGTGTGCATGCGGGTGATAAATCTTACACATCTTTTAAAAATTTCATTTCCATTTTATCAATTTGAATTCAAATTTGTTGCTGTCCCGCCTGTAGTTTATACAAAAATATTATTTCTCTTTGTAGACATTTGACCAAGTTACAATAATGTTCAGTTATTTGATCGGCTTCACAGATATTTGTGAGAAAAGCTCGGCAATGGAAGTGTTGGAGAGTATCAACAAAGTGTTCACGATCTTCGACACGACTGTAGACAGATACGATGTTTTCAAGGTATATTGTTATGCTATCAAATATTTACTTAATAAATCTAAACAAAAATACACTTTAGCCCTTCAATTGTCAAGATTTGTCAGGAAAATTAGAACCTTTGCTGAGTGAACGTCATTTTTCAGACCAATAGAATACTATTTCAGAAAATTTACCACTGGAATTATTGACATGCTTATAGAGGCAGTGATATCAGTGCTGAGATTTCAAAAGTAGTCTTCACTTGGTCTGAAATGGACATTTATCAATACCGCTACAAAGGCTAGTTTTGACCCGCCTGCCCATTACCCCTTTACCCCTTGAATTTATTCAAGAAAATTTAAATTTTTCTCAGAAAATCTCCATTTGCATACCAAGAGAAGTATTTTTGAAAATTTACCACTGGAATGACTGACTCGGTTACCGAGCCAGCCATTCCAGGGATAAATTTTCAAAAGTAGTCTTCTATTGGTCTGCAAATGGACATTTCTCAAGATCACTGCAGAAGCCATTTTTTTGCTGATATGGGTGTTAAGGGGTTAAAAGGTTACCCCAAATATCACATAAATCTTAACTGCTTGACTGCTGCAAGCCACCAGACAATAATTTAAATGAGCAATACCTCTAAAGCTACTGAATATTTTGAAAACAATTTGACTGAAAGTTGTTTGTGGCTTAGCCACAAACAACTTTCAGTCAAATTGTTTTCAAAATATTCAGCATTTCCAGAGTTAACCCTATTGAAAATGTAGTCTGTAGAAACTCAGCAGGCAGACAGTTAAAAAAGTTACTTGCTACAGGATCAAGAGAAGAAAGACTCTTGGTTCTTATATTGCAAGAAATGTTACTGAAAACTGTTGATGTGTTATTGCTGTGTTATTGTCTTAGACAGCGAGAGCGTACGGCGCCATTATTTCCAAAATGAGTCACAGTTATCATATGAAAGGGGAGGGAAATATTAAATAGTAGATTGTGCGATTATCTAAGATAAATAGCATATTGGACCCATTTAATGTCCAAGCCAGCCAAAACAGCCTCTGAAATTGTTTTGAAGAATGTCCGTTTGCAGGATAAGAGCCGACTATTTTTGAAAATTTATCACTGGAATGACTAGCTCGATAATCGAGCCAGTAATTCCACTGTTAAATTTTCGAAACTAGTGTTCATTTGGCCTGCGAATCAACATTAAATAAGCAAATATTTAGACTTTTTAGAAAATTTGACCGTTTAAGGTTTCAAAATAAGATACAGTGTCCAAATAATTTTAATGAAAGTTTACCTGGCCAGGTGGAAACACTAGGAGATGCGGTGTACATGGTCGCTGGTGGTGTTCCAGAGCACACAGCCAATCACGCTCAAAATGTGGCTGCCTTAGCGCTCGAACTCATTGACGAGGTCAAAGCATTGCGAGATCCGACCACGAATGAATCGCTCACTGTCAGAATAGGTGAGTGATGCAGATGAGGGCAGCACAAATATGTTTAACCCTTTAACACTTGAATTTGTTCAAGAAAATTTCAATTTTCTCATACATGGTGCACACGTTTCTTGAAAAGCCCTTGAATTTTGACCATTGGCTTGAAAAGCCCTTGAATTTGCCAGTTGCCTTGAAAAGTACTTGAATTTGAGTCATCCCCCTTGAATAGCCCTTGAAAATGACTATTTCCACCCAGTTATTTTTTGTGAACAAAGATTTCAGTCGAGTAAATAAAGATTAAAATAAAAAAGATTTTGTTTTGTCGTTTGTCATTCTTTCCGTATCGATCGGTAATATTTCTGATAAAACTACGCGTTCTTGACGTCATACATCTATAGTAAATGGGATAATACCATTGGCCTGTTGTCTCCGTGATTAATTATGCATATGCGAACATAGCAGCGATTCTCGGTGGTTAGAATCAGTTCCCGATTGTGCTACTTGAATACACTATGTACCGGGAACTGGCCGGGGATTACCCTTTACGAAAATTACCGGAAATTTATATGTTAATGCGTCGTAACTGGTTTCCGGTACGCATTACTTTAGCATAGCACACTACCGGGAACTAATTTACGAAAGTTACCGAGACGTTCACGGAACAAATGAATAAATGTGGCGTACATTTGTAAAAGTTCGCGGTAATTTTTCGAATCTGTGAGTTATTGTGACGTCTATTCCTTTCGCTATACTGAATATTTAAGTTATAAACATGGGAAAGTGTGTGTTCAACAGACAATGGGCACTAAACCCGCAGTATAAATGGGTGAGTGAATGCAAAACGGACAAACATAAGGTCGTTTGTACACTTTGTCGCAAAGACGTCGACCTTTCCAAAATGGGGGAAAGTGCTTTACAATCACATATGTGATATGAAATGTGCAAATTTGACTGTAAGCTGTTGCTACTTTAGCCAGTAGGCCGCAGTCACTCAGGTTTGCAGCCCTTGAAAATTGGAATTCAGAGCCTTGAAAAAAATTGTCAGTCTGCTGTACGAACCATGTCATAGAAACTGTCCATTTGCAGACCAAGAGAAGACTATTTTTGAAAAGTTAACCACTGGAATGACTGCCAACTACTGGAATGACTGGCTCGGTTATCGAGCCAGTCATTCCGGTGATAAATTTTCCAAAAATATTCTTGTTCTGCAAATGGATATATCCCAAGACCACCGCAGAAGGCGTTTTTGGCTGATATGAGTGTTAAATCGTTAATACACATCTTCATCGTTGATATACCAGTACTACAATAGAGTAATCCAATCTGTCACTCAGATATCTGACGTCATAAGCAATGGAGGATTTCAGTTTATCCATCAATCATACCTCGTCATAATCAACTCTGTGACGTGTAAGCTGGCATCATAATAAATTACGTCATGAAAAATGTCTACTTTTTAATAAACATGCTGTTGAATATTTTGAAACAAATTTGACTGGGCGCTGGAAGAGGCAGCAACAGCACCCAGTCAAATTCAAATTAGTTTCAAAATATTCAACAGCTTAACTGTATAGTTTTCCAGATTAATAGTCAGAGAGTTCAGGGATCGATCGATCCCAACATGGGCAAAGTGTGGGACGAGCGGCAAAGTGTGGGCTGAGCTTAGCTAAAGGTGGGCGCAGCATAGCTAAAACTGGATTCTTGCATTACATCGCTACATGTATTTAGCTGACATCACAATGAGAATGATGTAACTCAGTAATGAAAATTGAAAGGTCTGTCAGTACAGTGTGCGAATTCTACGTCTGATGGATTTACAATTTAATAAATATTCTGTTGAATATTTTGAAACTAAGTTGCCCAGAAGCTGTTACTGCCAGTTTAGGTGACCAGTGATTATTGTGCACAGATTTTGTGTTTGACAGGCATGCACACGGGGAGCATCGTGGCGGGTGTGGTGGGCAAGCGTATGCCGCAGTACTGTCTGTTCGGAGACACCGTGAACACAGCATCCAGAATGCAAACATACAGCCAGGTAAGACGAGCTCACGCTCAAACATTAGAAAGCTAAAAATAAATAAAGTTATCTTGAAGATTTTGAAATTAATTTTGATTAAAAACTGTTGCCCATGGTGTCTACAAAAATACATGGCTCAGATCTGTCACTCAAGTATCTGACATCGTGATCAAATACGGCACTAGTTACTAGTTAGCTGACTTTACAGTCATACTGATGTATATATCTCCGTTATTAAACATTTTAAAGTCTGAGGAAGTGTATGAATTGCCTGCCTTTGATGAATTTATAATTTAATTAACATTCTATTGAATATTTTGAAACTAATTTAACTGGACAAGTCAGATTAGAGAGAAAATATTCAACAGTTTACCAGTATAGAGTTACCTTAGAATTTAGAATCTGAGAATCCGGCTTTCAAAGTTTCAAATCAACTTCAACACAGATAAAAAGTAGGCGGATCTCAGCTAGAAATGGGTGAGGATAGCTACTCAGTATTCAACTTTGCATTGTAAAAAATTCTTTGTTGCTTCAGAAAGCTGACAAAATAAGGCTTTGATGTTTGCATGGTCAGAATTGGTAAATAAAATTGAAATTGTCTCATTGCGTATGTCCATATGCAGACCAAAGGGTTAATATTTTGGAAAATTTGCCAGTGGAATGATTGGCTCGATTATCGAGCCAGTCATTTCAGTGGAAATTTTCTAAAATATTCTTTTCTTAGTCTGCAAATGAGCATTTCTGAAAACTGCTACAGAAGACATTTTTGCCGAATTGACAATTAAATGTTTAACCGCTACAGGTTTACAGGCACTAAATATTATGATTAATACATCTGCCTGTCTGCCTGCCCGGTACAGAGTACAGATCCTATATATCAGTGAAATAGTTCTAAAAATAATTTTATTTAATATTCCATTTTTGACTATTTATTTTTAACCCTTACCACTCTGATGTCAAAATTTGTAATTTTCAAATTGAAGTAAAAGATGAACTGGTGTTTATTTTTCAACAAATTTGGTGGAAGATGCTGCTGTCGTAGACAGCAACATTGTCCACCAAAATTGTTGAAAAATAAACACCAGTTTCTTTGCTATTGATGCAGTAAAAGATAGAATATTGACATCAGTGTGCTAAGGGTTAAGCTGTGGGGAGTTAGCTACCCTGATCGTCATGAGCCTAAATTCATTATTTATTTCTTATGCGTTTGAACTTTGAACATTTTGATGTTCATTTTGAAAATATATTAGCAGCTTTCTGTTTATGATAATAACGACTTTCCTTGAACAAAATTGGCTTTCTCGAAATGTTTAACTAATACATTTGCATTCACAATATATCTGGGATTAGATACCGGTTAAATATGTGAATAAAGCTAGACAATCACCATGCATGGACAATGCGTCTGGGACAACTAACTTTGAATCGGTTACCTCCCCTGATTGTGAGATGGTAACTATTGAAGAGTTATCTACCTTATATTGCTTGGAAGGAGTTACTTCCCTTGATTGTGAGATGAAAACTGTTGAGAGCTATCTACCTTACATTGCTTGTTAGTTTGGAAAGACCCTAACTGTGACTTGACAACGTTTGAAACATTATTTAGCTGGATTTAATATTCTTTTAAAAGTAAATTAGAATAAAGTGCTTGTCTGTCAATATAAATTTAACTCCTTCACATTTAATGGCTAAATTTAGTGAAGAAAATCAAAATATCTGCCTATTAAATGTCATGTTACAGGCCAAGAGAAGACTATTTTTGAAAATTTACCACTGGAATGACTGGCTCAATTATCGAGCCAGTCAATTCTAGTGATAAATTTTCAAGAGTAGTATTCTCTTGGGCTGCAAATGGACATTTCTCAAGACCATAGCAGAAATAAGTTTTGGTCAGTTTTGGTATGAAAGAGTTAACGTGATCACAAAGTGTGAGATAAGTCTGATCTAGTTGTTTTATGATTATCTCTTTTAGGCCTTTACTGATCAAACCTCTGCTTATGATAACCGAACAAGTCATTCCAGTGATAAATTTTCCAAAAAATTATCTCTGTGTGTAAATGGACATTCACCAAGAAACTTGACCAATCTTGACCATTAAGGGGTTAATTGTACAGACAATATAAGAAACATTTTGTTGACTCTGTCTGTCTGTCTGTCTGTCTATCTGTGTGCGTGTGTGCATGGGTGCCTGCCTGCCTGCCATAACTCAATTTCTACTGGAGGGATCATTGAGAAACTGGGCCAAGACATTGCCCTGGTAGCTCTGAAAAACCTTGGAATGATCTCTGTGTCAAAGGGTTAAACAAGTCAACAAGGAACAGGTGGGCTAAACTCATAATTACCTGAATACTTGTTAACCTTTTCACTGATGAATTCCCCATGTATCATTTTCAAGGGAAACCGGTGGATATTTTGAAATTAATTTAACTGGAGGCCATTGCTGCCAAGGCTTCCAGTCAAATTAATTTCAAAATATTCAGCAGAATATGTTTTATTGTAAAGAATATATTTTTTCCGCGATTTGTTTGTCAGTGAAAGAGTTCAGCTCTAGATTGGTAAAAAAATTCAGTCATTGCAGTGGTAAATTTTCAAAAATAATCTCTGGCTTGTAAATAGATATACAGAGGTCAGTTTTGGCTAGCTTGACCATTAAGTTGTTAATAATTGTTTGTGTGTTTTCTTTAGCCTGGCCGCATTCATGTGAGTGAGCCATGTCACGAGTGCCTACTGGGCACTGACTTTGTTACAATATTCCGTGGATATGTTAATGTCAAGGTAAGAATATGTTGCATATGTGGGACTTGCATGTGCGAGTGTGTGTGTGCAAGTATGCGTGTCTGTGCGTGCATGTGTGTGTGTGTGTGCGTGCGTGCGTGTGCGCATGCGTGCGTGAGTGCGTATGCATCCGAATCTGTATCTGTATCTGAATCTTTTGGCGTGGTGGCTAAGTGGTTAGGAACTTGAGCTCGTAACTCCAGGTTCGCAAGTTCTCTTCCTGGCCGGTCCGCTACGTTGTGTCCTTGAGCAAGTCACTTAACTCTGCGTTGCTCCAGTCAACCTAGCTGTAAATAGGTACCTGTAATGGCATAGCTCTCTGTGCGCCGTATGTGGCTGCCGGGGCACTGTCAAATGAACAGGGGATCAGATGTACAGCGCTTAGAGCATGCAATCACATGGAGTTCAGCGCAATATAAATGCACTATCATTCATTCATCTAAAAAACTACTCAAATTTTAGCACAACAAAGGAACTTAATATAAGTCCGTGAGATGCATTCCTTTAATAAAGTTCTAGGCTGCCCGGTGCTCATCGATGGGTGTTGTATTAATAATAATCAATATAATGTTTGTTTGATTGCGTCCCTTCCTGAGTGATAGAAGCAGTTTACTTTCGTTTGAATCATGTACTTGCTGCAGGCTGCAAAATTAAAATGCTGGGCTTAAATTGTATGAATCAGAACTCAAACGATTATAATAAAACAATTTTGGTGGACGATGGCAATGAGATTTTCTTGACCAATCCTGCCTATTAACATTTTCACCAATAAACTCCCTGTGTATCTCAATCTCAAGGGAAACAAACAGGAAAGTTGTTGAATATTTTGAAATTAAAATGACTGGAAGCCATTTCTGCCTTAGCGTCCAGTCATATTAATTTGTAAATATTCAACAAAATCAGCTATATATCATAAAGAATTTGCTTTTTCATGGTTTTGCCATTGAAAGGGTGGAAGGTTTAAATTATTTGCTGGTGTTTGTGACAGTACCAGCTTTCAGCTGCACCATTGATCACTCTTTATAAAATATGTATTTGTCAGAGTAGCTAACAGAATAAATTGCACAAAAATATGTTCACCTTTCATTTGGTAATGATGTCAATTTTGATTGTAGAGGGAAGTAACCGGTATAGCCATTACATACAAGTTTAATAATTGTCTGGAGTTGTCTCTCTTGGTAACTAATAGTATAGGTTTGTATGGATGCATTCTATGTATGAAATATTGTACCCTTAACCCTTAACACTGATGTAAATATTGTATCTTTTACTGTGTCAGGAAAGAAACTGTTGTACACTTTTCAAGAATTTTGGTGGATGATGGCATTGTTGCTGCCTATGACAGCAACATCTTCCACCAAATTTGTTGAAAAATGACACCAGTTCATCTTTTAATTTAAAATTTGAAACTAGAATTTTGACATCAATGTGCTAAGGGTGCTGTGAAAACTATTTAAATTAAAAGATGAATTGGTGTTGATTTTTCAACAAATGAACTGGTGTTCATCTTTTAACAAATTTGGTGGAAGATATTGCTGCTGTAAAAATGTACACTAGTTTCTTTGCTATGGATACAGTAAAAGAGAATATTGACATCAGATTCAACTCACAGTCCCATTTCACTCCCCACACACACTCATGCATACGCGCGCGCACACACACGCATGCACGCACGCACGCAAGCACGCACGCACACTTGTTCTCTTGCATACACTCGCTCGCTCGCCCATCTACCAACCCACTATTCATTATAAAACCCCTTTTACTCTCATAGATGAGAGGTTGCTCTCACAGATGAGTCCATTTCAGTTATTTAGGTGGTGGTGTTGGGGTGGGTGTAGTGGTGTGGTGGTATGATTAAATCTGACACAGTATATGATTAAGCCTTTATTCAGAATAATATTGGATAATAATAAAGTAATGGTGTACACTATGTATTATCCAGTATATATGCTTCATCAGTTTATTAGTGAGATAGCAACATTTATTGTTAACCCTTGACAATCTGATGTCAGAGTTCTAAATTTTCAAATTAAATTAATAGATGAACTGCTGACATTTCTGCACACTGCGTCATGAGAAATATAGCCTTCCAGTCCTTATGGAAGCTATGGATTCGTAGATCAAAGAGGCTATATTTATATAATGCAACCTGCGTATCCTTGATGCTGTATAACTGTAACAGCTGGGCAGTTCCAAAGACAGCTCTATACAAACTCGATGCCTGCCACCGCAAACACCTACGCACCATAATTTCCAACGATGCACTATACAAGATGTGTAATGCGTCGCCGCTGTCTGTAAAAGTTGCCCAGCAAAGATGGTCCATGTTTGGCCATGTGCTAAGGATGCCGGAAGAGACACCAGCACAGAGAGCCTTGGAATTCACCCAACTCTGAGCCAGCAAATACAAAGCCAGGAGTGGATGTCATTGCATAAATCTGCTAAGCGTGCAACGAGGTGACCTCAAGAAAGCAGGACTCGGTACACTCAAGTCAAGAATGGACCTGCGGAAGCTAAGGATTTCGGCTGAAGACAAGACACAGTGGGCAAAAGCGAAGAAGGACTGATTGCCGCAGAATACAGTAATCATCATCATGAACTGGTGTTCATTTTTCAACAAATTTCGTGGGAGATGGTGCTGTCTTTGGACGCAGCAAAAGATAGAATATTGACATCGAAGTGGTAAGGGTTAACACATTCATTCAACACCTTGGGCAATGCGTGTTGGAATCAGTTTCAAACTTTGAAGTGTGAATTCACCGAATCTAAATTTTAAGATAACTATACAGGTCCCATGTTCCAGGAGCTATCGTTAGCTCGCGATATCGTTACACCCATTCCTTTAGTATGGTGTGACGATAGATCGCTAACATAACGAGATCTTCGGCAACGTGGGCCCAGGTCAGCTGTTGAATATTTTGAAACTAATGTGACTGGAGGCGGTTCAGAATAGTTATTGAATTATAATTTCATCAAAGACACAATTTGTACCTTTTCGTGACAGATGTCGATTTTCATGACGGAACCGTGTTAACATTAACAAGTGACGTATTTGAGTGTGATCCCGATAATCCTTCCTACATAGTAGCTTCTGAATTTGAATTGATCATGTATAATTTTTTTTTTCTATCTATGGGTCCACCGTCTATATAGGCTCTGCCTTTGGTGGACCACATGTTGTGTAATTACAGAGTGTACATTTTTATATCAAAATAAATGAATTTAAACTTGAACTTGATCATAAGCTCAAGTTCCAGTGTTCAAATGTAGTCAAAAGTGTATACAAACTAGGCGGAGCTTAGCTAGAAATGGGCGGAGAAAAGCTTGAAACTTATCCTATCAATAAACTTTTCCAGTTTATCCATCAATCATATGATGTCATAATCAACTACGTGTTGTGTAGGATGATATCATAAGCAATGACATCATTAATGATGTAAATAAATATGTCACGAATGCTTAATTGGTAAGGGAATAATCATTGCTGTGCGAATTGGAATTGTATGTCTACTATTTAATATGCCATATGCAGCAACAGCACACAGTCAAATTAGTTTCAAAATATTCAACAGCTTACCTATATAATCTTCTGGAAATTGATAGTCAGGGAGTTCAGGGATCAATCAATGAGCGTGTTGTGGGTGGAGCTTAGCTACAGATTGGCAGGGCATAGCTAAAACTGGAAAGGTTCATTCCATGGTGGATTGAGTCGAAACCATAGCAACGGTATTTAAGTGGGCAACTTTACCATTAAAATGGTTAATTAACTAGAACATTACAAAAATGTTAATAGCTACATGATCAAGAGGAGAAAGACAATGTTACTGAAAGCTGTTGCTATTCCGTCTTCTGTTGTCCCCCAAATGGAATTCCTCGAGCGCATTACAGAAGGCACTTTTTGCTGGCTTGCCCATTGAAAGGTCTTAACCTGATTCTTTGATAATTTATCACTTATATGACTGGCTCAGTAATGCCTCAGTAATGGCTTAGTTGCAGGCAGGCAGGCAGACAGACAGACAGGCAGATGGACTAATACTAGTTGCGAGTCACTACTAAGTGTCTTATTTTAATGACAGTCACTGTCCTTTCGGTTTCAACCATTTTTTCTCCGATTTCTAATACTTCCATAAACATCATATTTCTTACTACGTTTATTCACAGGGCTGCTTCTTGTATGTCTCATATAACTTTCTGTTGGAAAAGCGTATCTACCGCTCCCTTCATCTGTGGTAACCATGTTTGTTGTCGTTGTCTTCGTTGCCACTGCCTTTAGAAACCAGTTCTTTACCTGCATTTCTTTCTCATACTGCGCCATTTCTGCTTCGACATCCAGTGCAGTTTTCGGCTTTAATTTCATCTCAGTTCGCTTCATCGAGTAAGCATAGTCATTCTTCCAGTGGTACCATGATATTCCAGTAACAATGCCATCAGGTGCTAGCACAGACCTACCTCCGCGATGATAGATGCCATTCAATGACGAATACGCGCATGCGCGGAACCACCATCCTGATCTGTCCTTTTGCGCACAACTACCATACCAAACATCATGGTCTTTATCAGGAGTGCTAAATTTTATTTCATTGTGGTAAACATTTAATGCATCACCTGCGGTACCATGGTAACCTTTTACATGAAGTCTAAATGCATCCTCCTCACTGGATACTTTGAATTCATCGTAGTATGCTACGGCTGTATCCAGTTCCCAGTCTTCTAACTCAATTTTTAATGTGTAATCAACAATCGATGTCATCGCATGAATATTGCTATTCCCGAACCAATACTCTGTATTTGCATTCCCGAATCCTAAAGTATAATCATCCCAGTTGCGTGTGAAGTTAACGCTTCCATCTTGTCGTCTCTGGATTACCGTCCACCCGCCACCTTCAGTATCCATATCGCACCATACATTTTGAATCACATCACTTGAGAGTTTGATCGGGTAGATACCAGACACAGTAACTCCATTCTGGTACAACTCATAACAGTCTGTGGAGAATGAAAAGAAGTTAATGAGTGTCAGTTAGTGGTTTAACCATTTAATGACTAAATTTTATCAAGAAGTCAAAATATTTGCTTATTGAACGTACATTTGCGGGACAAGTAAAGACTATTTTTGAAAATTTACCACTGGAATGGCTGGCTCAGTTACTGAGCTAGTCATTCCAGTGGTAAATTTTCAAAAATAGTCTTCACTTGACCTGCAAATGGACATTTCTTAAGACCTCTACAGAGGCTGATTTCATCATGAAAGGGTTACCCCTTATATGGTCATTCAATCTGGCCAAAAATGCCTTCCGCTGTGGTCTTGAGTCATGTTAATCTGCAAGCCAAGATAATATTTTTGAAAATTTACCACTGTAAGGACTGGCTTGGTAATGGATTCAGTCAATCAATTACTAAGTTTTCAATATCCCTTGCCATATTTTCTAACACTAGAGTGACAATTTAGGACTGAAGAAAATGTAGAATAGCATGGACATGGTAGACCAACTGTAGACAATTGAGCATCTTGCAACAGCATTAGCAACTTTAAGTTAAATTACCATTCACCAATACTGACAAGATCGATCGAGACACGATAGTAAACTACAGCAATAAGATGGCTAATATCTATCTTGACTTTACGGAGTAAAATGAGCTATTGCAATATCATCCATTGATGGCGTTGTCATCTAATATCCATTTAGCTTTCATGGTAAAGGTTCATATCTCATGTTGAGTTGACCATATGTCACCAAAACTTTGACAAAACGTCCCTATAATGAGTGCATGACCCGATGATATTGGGGTCAAAGCATCAAAGTTGAAGCTAATGGATGAATTCTGTTTTAGCTATGCCCCATCCTTTACTAACTACGCTTCACCCACGTTTTCGGTTTAGGATCGATTGACCCTAAACTCACTGAATCTCAATTTCCAGAAAAATATACAGGTACGCTGTTGAATATTTTGAAACTAAAATGGCAGCAACAGCGCCCAGTCAAATTAGTTTCAAAATATTCAACAGCTTACCTGTATAGTTTTCTGGAAATTGATACTCAGGGTTCAGGGATCAATCGATTCCAACACGAGAGGTGGGCGGGGCATAGCTAAAACTGGAAAGGTCCATTACAGATACCCAATCTTAGACATAGTCTTCCTTGGCATGAGTGGGGATGACATAATGACATTGGGGTCGAAATGTCAAAGGTCATGGTCACTGTAAGTGTATTGACACATTTCTGGTTACCCATTAATGGTCAAGTTGGTCAAATTCGTCCGTTGCTATAATTTTGACAAATACCAATTGACAGGCAAAGAAAATATTATTTTTGAAATATTTCCACTGGAATGAATGTCGACATAATCGAGCCAGCCATTTCATCGGTAAATTTACAAAAACAAACTTTTTAGTCTACAAATGGACATTTACTAAGAAGAAATTAAAATTTTGTTTGAAAATTATTGACCATTAGGTCAAGGGTTAATAATGAAGCCTGTCCTAAATAGCTTCTAAAGTACTGGTCTCGGCAAATTTCCATTTTCTGACTATTAGAAGAATGTTTTCAAAATCTTTATATGTGCTTTGAAATTGGATCTAGGCATTCAAGTGGCTGGTTTCTAAAAAACTTTGTTTTAAATATATTCTCTCTAGGCCTGGTCTTTTAACTCTTTAACACTCGTATCAGCAAAAAACAGCTGCATTGGCTGATAACCGAGCCAGTCATTCCAGCGGTAAATTTTCAAAAATAGTCTTCTCTTGGTTTGCAAATGTCTTTGTCTGACACTGATCACTATTTGGGTCAAAATTGCAATGTCAATACTATGTTTAGCAATAGTGTTGAAATTATACTGTTCAGCTCCTGGTTACAGTTCCTCTACTGGTGTCACTGGTTTGTAATAAACTTACTTATTTAACGATTTGGTGAATTGGATCACTATATCCACCACTCACCCAAAAACTATTTCCCTGATGAGTAAAACCATATAAAGTAATAAACACCATAGGGATCATTCATGCACACTGGTACATCATTTAATTATCTCCACACCTTTTGAAAAAAAGAGACAGGATATTGCAATGGCCTCCACCCATCTGTCTCCATCTGTCCGTTTGGCTATCTCCTCCGAAACCGTTTAGTGGCAGAATGGCAAAGCTGGCAGAATTCAACCAAATTTGGTATGATAGGCACCAAAACAATGGCGGATTGTAAGGTGATGTTTACATATATGGCCTGCGCCCTCGGGGTGGGGAATGGCAAAATTGGCGAAAGCACATTCCAGTTATTTTTCTTATTCTTTTATATAGCCTGCAAATAAATATTCTTTGTGTAAGAGGCATTATAGCCCTTTGAAATTTTACCACCCATACATTCCAGTATTAAATTTCTAAAAGTAGCCTTCTCTTGGTCTGCAAATGGCCATTTTTTAAATTTGAAAATTGAACTTTTCTTAAACAAATTTGAAAGTTAAAGGGTTATCTAAGCCAAAGTTTTGATTTTCTTGATCAATCTCGACTATTAAATGTTGAAAGGTTTAATTGATCGTAGCTGCAGACCCTACCTCGTGACACCGGGATGTCTCTTGGTGCTGGGTATGGAACCTCCATTTTCTTTACTCGGGTCGCTTCACCCAGTTTTTCTTTCATGCGAGTTTCCATCTTCTGTAAGGCACTGAAATGAAACGTAACAATATTATCTGTCTGACTGTTGCAAACTACCAGACACTAATTTCAATGTGCAAATAACTATGTGCTGAATATTTTGAAAACAATTTGATTGAAAGTTGTTGGTGGCTTAGCCACCAATAACATTCAGTCAAATTGTTTTCAAAATGTTCAGAACATCCAAAGTTAAATGCCATGGAAAGAGTAGTCTGCAGAAATTCAGCAGGCAGACGGTTAACATCAATTAGAGTATCGTGCCTCGCATTGACCTTTAGTTATGGTGAGCTGCTAAAAAATTGCTTCTAAAATTAGGATTTTCTTGAGAAATGTTGCCTATTAAATGGTGAACGACGATGATATGTTGACATTTTAGAAGATATATCACTCTTGAAACCTCAAATTTGTTCAAGATAATTTAAATTTTCTCATAGAAAATGCCCATTTGCAGACCAGGAGATTATTTTTTTTAATTTACCACTGGAATGATGAGCCAGTTTATCCCAGTGGTAAATTTTCAGAACTATTCTTCGTTTGGCCTGCAAATGGGCATTTCTTAAGACCAATGAAGAGGACATTAGTTGGCAGACTAGATAATTAAATCCTTAAAGATAGTTCACTACTAGAAATTTGCCAGTGAGATCAGTGTACAAGAAATGGATTTGTTTTGAGATTAACTTGGGTTTGTCAAATTCCTAGTAAAAGTTAGATCTGAAATTCAAAGACATTGACCATATTCCTTTAATTGTATTGTGGATAACACAAAAACATTATCTCATCCTAGTTGCCCCTAATTACATAATGGATTCCTTTAATTGAAGGACAGAACAGGTTTTTATTCATCAGATTGTATTCCTGAAACTATACAATATAATCCCATCCATTTTAATCACAAAAACACACACGCATGCACATACGCATCAACTTTTACGGGCATGCACACACCATACAATCTTATCCATCATTGGTAGAAATTGATTTTAGTTGATAATAGTACTTTCAGTTGTTTCAGTGATAGATTTTTCAAAATTAGTCTTCTCTTAGTCTGCGAATGTATTGACATTATCTGATAGTAGATCTAAATCTTTGCCAAATATGACCATTAAAGAGTTTCCTTCATCTAGATAGCAGCATAATAATGGAGGGATCTGCTCTGTCACTCATGTATATGACGTTATAATCAAATATGTCACATTTTAGCTGACGCCACTATCAATATAATGTCATAGTCATAAGCTTTGTCACTAAAATTGATGTTTGTCACAAATTTGCTCAAATTGTATGTCTTTGATGAATTTACAATTTAATAAACATTTTGTTGAAAATTTTAAAATTATTTCGACTGGGAGCTGTTGTTGCCATAAAAGATTATGATTTTTTTTATCGAATCGCGATGTATCAAATTCTCAAAATACATCTTAACCCTTCATGATGAAGACGGCTAAAACTATCCTGCGCAGTGTTCTTGAGGAATCTCCATTTGCGGGCCAAAAGAAGATGATTTTTGGAAAATTTACCACTGGAGTGACTTGCTCGATAACCAAGCCAGTCATTCCAGTAGTAAATTTTCAAAAATAGTGTTCTTGGTCTGCGAATGGAATATTCAATAGCAAATATTTTAATTTTCTTGACCAAATTTAGTCATTAAAGGGTTAACATATATAATCGCACCTGATGACATCATTATACTGGTTGTCTCGACGGAGCTTTTCGTCTTCCATCTGTTTGTGCACCTGCTCTAAGACCATACACTGATGTTCGTTCTGAAGTTCCGCGGTTAGTCGCCGAAATGCTAATGTTGAACAGACGCTTCTCCCGCTTGATTGTGCGTTCACATTGCATACGTAGCGGCAACAACACATCAGCCACAGGTAAAACAGGAGATCAGGTAGCCGTGACATCACGCCAGGATGTTGATGATTATTACATATCTACATATAGAACACCTGTGGATTCATAAGATAATACAACCGGTAGTATATTTATTCTGTCTCAGTAAGAGGAAGACAGGGTATTTCATTTGGGTATGTCTGTTAGTCTGTGTGTCTGCGTGAGTGCATACCTTGTGTGCGTGTGTGTGCACTCATGCGCTCGTTCATGTATGTGCATGCATGCATGTGTGCATATCTAAAAAACTACTGACCTGATTTTTTTAGCCCAATTTTAACACAATGAAGGAACTTGCCATGCGAAACAATTTCCAGATTTTGGCCATGATCGGGATAATCCGGAAAATCAGAAAAAGTTTGAACATTCCGAAAACTTTTTATAATGTGACAAAAACGGGAGAGCGAGGGTGTGCAAACTCTGATTGGCCTTGTTGTTATTGGGATCAAGACCAAAGCTGTCTAGTGTACCATAACAACATTTGTTGTGTGAAGACTTTACCTAAATCAGATTGTTAGTTTACGTGATATTCATAGATCTGTGTTTTGAAACCATCCTGATCCAGGTTCCTTTAATCCTGATCATGGGCATTTAAATCAGGAAATCCTCCTTTACTTTAACTTCCTTAGTGTTAGAATTTGAGCCATGTCTATTTGCAGTCGAAGAGAAGACTATTTCTTAGCCGAGCTGGTCTTTATGAAGTAAAACAACCTATTTTGATACTTCATGTTTGCTTGATCATACTGGACCCAGACTGGAACACCTACGTCATTATAACAAGAGGGTGTGTCACAATGACATTAGTGTCAGAAGGTCAAATGGCAAGTGCATGGTGACATTGGTAAAAAACTTCATGTACATTTTGAGCTTAGCTCAACTTAGCAGTTCATATCTCAGGTTTGGTTAATCTTAATCAGGACCCAAGCTTTGGACACAGGTTTCCTTATGGTGAGAGTGTATGATACATTAACATTATGGTAAAAAAGCCAAAGGTCAAGGTAATTTTGGCCGTGGTAACTATATTGGTTTTTTTAGCTCACCTGGCCTGAAAGGCCAAGTGAGCTTATGTCGTGGCGACCGTCTGTCGTGTGTCCGTCCATCCGTCAACTTTTCCTTTAAAACGATTTCTTCTAAAGAACCACGGGGACGATTTCAATTATATTTGGCAGGAAGCATCCCTAGGGCATAGAGATTCAAGTTTGTTCAAATGAAGGCGATCGGCCAAAATCCAAGATGTCCGTCAGCCAAAATAGCCGATTTTTAGAAACCCTTTAAAAAATCTCCGAAACCGCTGGAGGAATTGATTCAAAACTCAGAACACATCATCTATTGCAACGGTAGACCCAATTTTGTTCAAGGCAACCTGATTGGGCCATTTGCCTGGTGGCCATCTTGGATGACCTAGTTTTTGCGAAAATGACTTCTCCCGAACCGCTGAAGGGATAGGTCTGAAATTTGGTAAATATGCTTAGGGACCAAGGTCCATTCAAGTTTGTTCAAGGAGAAGTGTGTATGTTAAAAAACATGGCCGCCATCAACCAATCAAAATTTAGAGTTTGTTGGTCATAGCACAGGCTTTTTTGTATTTGATGTATTGATGTATTTTGATGGCGAAAATTGGTTTATATATGCTTATCAGTATGGCGAGTTCAAATATGCCACTTTCGAGACTATCGGATAAATGGTTTGGCTGCCATCTTGGTTTGTTTTCCCGTTATCGGCTCCCATAGTAAAGCAATGGGTCCATAGTAAAGCAATGGGGAATTCTTTAAACGACTTCTCAAGAACCACTGGGCCAATTTCAATTATATTTTGGAGGAAGCATTCATAGGGCATAGAGATCTAAGTTTGTTCAAACGAAGCGAATCGGTCAAAATCCAAGATGGCCGTCGGCCAAAATGGCTGATTTTTAGAAACACTAAAAAATCTTCTCCGAAACCGCTGGAGGAATTGATTCAAACCTCATAACACATCATCTGTGGCAGCGGTAGGCCCAAGTTAGTTCAAGGCAACCTGATTGGCCGATTTGCTTTGTGGCCATCTTGGATGACCTAGTTTTCGCGAAAACGACTTCTCCCGAACCGCTGAAGGGATAGAGCTGAAATTTTGTAAATATGCTTAGGGACCAAGCGCCTTTCAAGTTTGTTCAAGGGAAGTTTGTTCGTTAAAAAACATGGCCGCCATCAACCAATCAGAATTCAGCGTTTCTAGGTCATATTGGCTTTTTTGTATTTGATGTGTTTTGATGGCGAAAATTGCTTTATATATGCTTATCAGTGTGGCGAGTTCAAATATGCCACTTTCGAGACTGTCAGATAAATGTAGGGAATTCTTTAAACGACTTCTTCTCAAGAACCACTGGTCCGATTTCAATTATATTTAGGAGGAAGCATTCAAAGGGCGCAGAGATCTAAGTTTGTTCAAATGAACCCGATCGGCCAATTTGTCCAGCGGCCATCTTGGATTTAGGCCGATTTTAGGAAACGTCTTTAAAAATCGTCTCCGAAACAGCTTGGGGGATTGATGCAAACCTCATGAAATATGATTTATGACAAGGGAACTTGATTGGTCAAATGGTTCAGCGGCCATCTTGGTTGACCTAGTTGTAGTGAAAATGACTTATTCTCCAGAAGCGCTGAAGGGATCGGGCCGAAATTTGGCAGATATGATTAGGGCCTAAGGGCCATTAAAGTTTGTTCAAGAGAAGTTGATCCATCAAAAAATATGGCCGCTGTGGGCCAATCAAAATATGGCATGTTTGGTGGCCATATTGTATTTTTTTATTTGATGGATTTTGAGGCTGAAATTGACCTCAAATTTGTAATTTTCGAAACTGTCGGATAAATGGTTTGCTGTCCATCTTGTTGATAAACAGCATTCTAGTGTTACATATGCAATGGCGACCGTCCGTCGTCTGGTGTCCGTCAACTTTTCCTTTAAACAACTTCTCAAGAACCACTGGGCCGATTTTAATTATATTTGGCAGAAGCATCCTTAGGGGATAGGGATTCAAGTTTGTGCAAACGGGACCGGTCGGCCAAAATCCAAGATGGCCGTCTGCCAAATCGGCCGATTTTGAGAAATGTCTTTGAAAATCTCCGAAACCGCTCAGGGGATCGATTCAAAATTCATGGCATATCATCTAGGCATGTAGCTGAACCAAGTTTGTTCAAGGGAACTTGATACGCCATATGGTCCGGTGGCCATCTTGGATGACCTACTTTTCGCGAAAACAACTTCTCAAGAACCACTGAATGGATCGGGCCCAAATTTGGGAAATATTAGCTCACCTGGCCTGAAAGGCCAAGTGAGCTTATGTTGTGGCGACCAGCCGTTGTGTGTCTGTCGTCTGTCCATCGTCCGTTAAACGACTTCTTCTCAAGAACCGCTGGGCCAATTTCAATTATATTTGGCAGGACGCATCCTTAGGGCATAGGGATCCAAGTTTGTTCAAATGAAGCCAATCGGCCAATTAGGCCGGAAGCCATCTTGGATTTTGGCCGATTTTTAGAAACGTCTTTAAAAATCTTCTCCAAAACTGCTTGAGGGATTGAAGGAAACCTGATGAAATATGATCTAGGGCAAGAGCTCAACCAAATTTGTTCAAGGGAACTTAATTGGTCAAATAATTTGGTGGCCATCTTGGTTTACCTGGTTTTAGCGAAAATAACTTCTCCAGAACCGCTGAAGTGATCAGGCCAAAATTTGGGAGATATGATTAGGGACTAAGGGCCATTAAAGTTTGTTCACGGGAAGTTGCTCCATCAAAAAACATGGCCGCCGTAGGCCAATCAAAATATAGCATGTTTGACGGCCATCTTTTTTTTTTTTATTTGATGAATTTTGAGGCCGAAATTGGGTTTATATAGGTTTTTGGGTATTCTGATCTCAAATTTGCAATTTTCGAAACTGTCAGATAAACGGTTTGGCGGCCATCTTGGATAATTTTTCCGCCAAAAGCTCCCATACTAAAGCAATGGGAAATTAAACATATCTTCTCAAGAACTACTGGGCTAGTGAAGCATCCTTAAGGAATAGGGATTCAAGTTTGCTCAAACAAACCTGATCGGCCAATTTGGCCGATGACCATCTTGGATTTCTACCGATATTTAACAATGTCTTTAAAAATCTTCTCCCAAACCATTTGAGGGATCGATTCAAAACTCACGAAATATGATCTAGGGTAAGCGCTGAATCAAGTTTGTTCAAGGGGACTTGATTGACTGAATGGTTCAGCGGCCATCTTGGATGACCTAGTTTTCACAAAAACGACTTCTTCCCCCCACCCCTTGCTGAAGCGATCAGGCCGAAATTTGTGATATATAATTAGCAACTAAGGGCGATTAAAGTTTGTTCAAGAGAAGTTGATTCATCGCAAAACATGGCCGCGGTGGACTAATCAAAATACAGTGTGTTTGGCAGCCATTTTGGATTTTTTTATTTGATGGATTTTGAGGCCGAAATTCGTTTTATATAGGTTTTTGAGTATTCTGATCTCAGATTTGCAATTTTCCAAACTGTCGGCTAAACGGTTTGGCAGCCATCTTGGATCATTTTCCCGCCAAAAGTTTGCATACTAAAGCAATGGGAAAATTAAAATGTCGTCTTCTCGAGAACTACTGGGCCGATTTGAATTATATTTGGCAGGAAGCATCCTTATGGCATAGAAATTTCATTTTGTTCAAACGAAGCTGATCGGCCAGTTTGGCCGGTGGCCATCTTTGATTTCGGCTGATTTTTAGAAATGTCTTTAAAAATTGTGTTCTCCGAAACGGCTTGGCGAATCGATTCAAAACTTATGAAACCTCATCTAGGCAAGGCGGTAAGCCAAGTTTGTTCAAGACAACTTGATTGACCGAATGGTTCAGCAGCCATCTTGGATGACCTAGTTTTCCCGAATATGACTTCTCCAGAACCGCTGAATGGATCAGGACAAAGTTTGGGAGATATGATTATGGACGAAAAACATGTCCGCCATGGGCCAATCAAAATGTAGCATGTTTGGCGGACATATTGGATTATTTTATTTGATGGATTTTGAGGCCAAAATTGGTTCTATATACGTTTTTGGGTATTCTGAGCTCAAATTTGCAATTTTTGAAACTGTCAGATAAACGGTTTGGTGGCCATCTTGCATAATTTTCTCGTCTAATGCTCCCATGCTTAAGCAATGGGAAATTTAAAATGTCTTCTCGAGAACTACCAGGCCGATTTCAATTATATTTGGCAGGAAGCATCCTTAGGGCATACGGATCCAAGTTTTTTCAAATGAACCCGATCGGCCAATTGCCCAGCGGCCAATTTGGATTTCGGCCAATTTCAGGAAATGTCTTTATAAATCTTCTCCGAAACTACTTGCAGAATCTTCATCTAGGCCAAGAGGTAAGCCAAGTTTGTTCAAGAGGACTTGATTTACCAAATGGTTCGACGACCATCTTGGATGCCCTAGTTTTCATGAAAATGACTCCTTCGGAACCGCTGAAGGGATCACGCCAAAATTTGGGCCATTAAGATTTGTGCAAGGGAAGTTGATCCATTAAAAAAACATGGGCGCCGTGGGCCAATCAAAATGTAGTCTGTTTGGCGGCCATATTACACTTGCAAAAATGTCCACCAACTCATTTAAAAGACTGCTAAACCACCCACCAACAATTTTGACAAAAATTGATGGTGCTCCAGGTGAGCGACACAGGCCCTCTTGTTTCAATATTAACAGCAGTTTATATATGAGGTTTGGTTAAGCATGCTGCATCCAACCTTGTACATCATAGTGCATGCTTCCATAGAATGAAAGGGCAATGAGACAATGACTTTGGGGTCAAAAGAGCAAATGTTATCATGTATTGATCGGCCTCTTGTTAGCCTAGTCTATAAGTATAAGATCGAAGATGCCCTTGATAAAAAGGTTACGTTTATACAATACAACCTGCGTATCCTTGAACCCTGCTGTATAACTGTAGCAGCTGGGCAGCTCCAAAGGCAGCTCTAGACAAACTCGATGCCTGCCATCGCAAACACCTACACACCATCACTGGACACCAATGGCCAGACAGCCTAATTTCTAACGATGCACTATGCAAGATGTGTAATATGTCGCGGCTGTCTGTAAAAGTCACCCAGCAAAAATGGTCCATGTTTGGCCATGTGCTAAGAATGCTAGAAGAGACACCAGCGCAGAGAGCCTTGGAATTCGCCCTACTCGGAGCCAGCAAATTCAAAGCCAGGAGAGGACGTCATTACATAAATCCGCTTAGTGTGCTACTAGGTGATCTTAAGAAAGCAGGACTTGGTACAGTCAAGTCAAGAATGGACCTGAGGAAGCTAAAGATTTTGGCTGAGGACACGACACAGTGGCCAAAAGCGAAGAAGGACTGATTGCAGCTGTATAATGTTTCTACTACTACAGCCGCAGAAAACTGGAATCATACATACATATAAGTAGAATATGATTGCGATTAAGCTTAATAATTCATTGCAATGTCGTAAAGTCAAACGTCATGCTTGCATATCATTGCAACTACATCTCTGCTTAAAACAGTACAACTGGAATGGCTGGCTCGATAACTGAGCCAGTCATTCCAGTGGCAAACTTTGAAAAAAAGTCTTCTCTTGGCCTGGAAATGAACATTGAGTTGGAAGAAATAGAATTTCTAGATGAATCATGAGTATTACTTGATTTATCATAACTAATGAAATACTGGTACTGTTTAACAATGGACCTTTCCAGTTTATCCATCCATCTTCTGACGTCCATCTGACATCATATGACATCATAATCAACTAAGTGACGTGTAGGATGATGTCATAATTAATAATGGTCCGTCTTTAATGCTTAACAGTCCTAACAGTCGGAAACATTACACAAATTTTATGTCTATTTAATATAATATAACCATTTAATTCTGATGCATGTTTTGAAACTATTTTGACTGGGTGCTTTTGCTGTACCCAGTCAAATTAGTTTCAAAATATTTAACAGATTACCTGTATAGTTTTTTTGGTAGCTAATAGTCAGGAATGCAGGGATCGATAGATCCCAACAAGAGCGAGGTGTGGGTGGAGCTTAGCTAGAGATGGGAAGGTCTATTAACTCTTTAACCGTAAAATTTGTTCGAAAATCACTTCTCTCAATGAAAATGTACAGTTACAGACCAAGAGATTATTTTTGAAAATTGACCACTGGATAACTGGCTCGTCCCAATCATTCCAATGGTAAATTTACAAAAAAATGTTCTCTTGGTTTGCAAATGGACATTTCTCAAGACCCCTGCTGAGGGAAGCGGTTTCTTGCCAGCTTGTGCGTTAGCTGGTTAACACTGGTGTGATATAAGTCTTTATACTTACATTTCTCAAATAAACCAATTTCTTTCACAGACATCAGTTTATACAATCCATGGAATGCTTTAAAACTTTAATTTAAGTTAATAAGAAAAATTAAATATTAAAATACTAATTCCGTTATCAATATAATACAAAGCTTCATTTTCGTAGTATTAAACTCATCATGTGCATTACAAATTTCTCAGTTTGCATATATGATATGTTTGCATTGGATTCCAAAATTTATCTCGCTCTATCCATCCAGCCCATGTGGTGCTGAAAAGCATTCCAGACAGAATGTAAAACCAATAAAAATATTTACATTAAATATTGCGCCTTAGATCAAGTTTTTACTAGCCATATATCTTGTTGATACATCTGCCATGAAGTGGAGATTAAACCATCTTCAGACTCATAAAATGGCTTCTACAGGAGTCTTGCGAAATGTCCATTTGCAGAACAAGAGGTGCCTATTTTTGGAAATTTACCACTAGAATGACTGACTCGATAACCGACCCAGTCATTCCAGTGGTGAATTTTCAAAAATAATTTTCTCTTGGTCAGCAAATGAACAATTTCTGAGAGAATTTAAATCTTCTTGATCAAGTTTGAGGGTTAAAGTCTTAAATTTGCCATTTTCTTACCACTTGCTGGGAGAAGCTGGCATATATCACGAATGTATGAGTTATAAATTGTTAATTTTTTAGAAAGTTTTCAATAATATGACTGGCTATTAATAGCATGTCATATCATGGAAATGTCAAAAATGCAATTTTAAATCCTTTATACGTGTAGATAAACATTATTTATTTCAAGAGTTACTCCCCTTGTTGTTTATGAACAGCAGGGCGTTGAAGCATTATCATCCCCTTTAACACATATGTTCCAGAAACACACAAATTCTTTCTGATTATAGTTAAGGCATATTCTCTTGAATATTTTGAAAGTAATTTTACTGGGAACTGTATTAAAAGAAATGTTTTAATTCTCTCATTTACAGACCAAGATAAGATTATTTTTTGAAAATTATCACTGGAATGACTGGCTCGGTTATCGAGCCAGTCATTCGAGTGGTAAATTTTCAAAAAAAGTTCTCTTGGTCCTCAAATGGAAATTTATCAAGCCCACTGAACAAGCTGTTTTTGGCCGGCTTGAGTGTAAATTGTTTAAGAGTTTTAGTGTCTTGAACTGTCCATCATTAATCTGCTGTTGTCTTGAGATATGCCCATTTGCTGCAGACCTAGAGAAGACTATATTTGAAAATTTACAGCTGTAATAGCTGTCTCAGTAACCGAGCCAGTCTTTCCAATCTTGTCAGCCTACAAATTGACATTCGCTAAGCAAAGATATAAATTTTCTTATAGCCAATCTTGACCATTAAATTTTGATTTAACTGTTACCAAGCAAATGCGATAAGTTTTTTTTCTTATTATGTAAGAAATATTTTGTTGACTATTTGAAATTTAATTAACAACAGCTGGCTTAGTACTTCAGGAACCCTCAAACCTGGTAAAGAAAATCTCAATTCTCATAGAAATTTATTATAGCTATTTTTGAAATTTCACAGCTGGAGTGATTGCCTCAGTTATCGAACCAGCCATTCCGGTGGTAAATTAAAAAAAAAAAATCTGGTCTGCAAATGGGCATTTCCCATGACAACTGCAAAGGTGGTTTTGGGCCAGCTTGAGTGTTAAAGGGTTATTTTGTTGTCAGAGTATACACACGCGTGTGTTTATAACATGCAGATGTGCTGAAATCTGTCTGATATTATCAGGGTTTTGGGGGGTCACCCGCACAAGAAGGAGTCTGGGTATGTGCATTCTGTCCTTGATATGTTGTGAACTGTTGTTATTGCGCAATAGTTAAAGCAGTTAGAATGCGGCATGTGTGTACGTGTGCGCACGCGCGCATGTGCCTGCGTGCGTGCATGAATATACATATAAATATATAGTTAGACACAAGGACAAATTTGTCCAATACCTGGGTTGCTGATAGATTTTTTAATCTGCCCATCGTGATGTCATATGTGTTTATTTGGGAAACAATGTTGCTGAAAGCTGTTGCTGTTGCACTTTACCTCTTGACCGAAATATTGTGATACGTCTTTGGAACCACACTTGCATGTTTCCATCGTTCCAGCCACGGTAGCCGAAGATCCCGCTAGATGAAACAGAGTTTTGAAAAGGCATTAAAAGAGTTTGGTTTTGAAACAATTTTGCTGAAAACTATTCATGTTGCGTGTTAGATTTTAACCCCAAAATTGGGATACATCTTTGGAACCCCACTGGCAGGCTTCCATCCGAGTTTGGAGAAGATCCCTCGAGTAGACCCATATCTTAAGAACAAGAAGAACAAATTTGTGTATGTGTGTGAGTGTGCATGTGCGGGCATGTTGACTCAGTTATGGAAATTGTTACATTTGCAAACAATAACACATTCTCCTATCGGAATCTTCACCAAACATGGATAGGAAGTTGACAGGGGTGGGGGGGGGGGTGGGGCGTGGTGTCAAACCAACTCGATTTTGTGATCAAAATGTCAAAGGTCAATTATAAAAATTATGTTTCCATGGAATTGGGTGGAGCATAGGATTTCAGCAATATGATTGTAAGTTGTGGGTCTATTTATCTAGCCCTTTAATTGCCAGAATTGGTCAAGAATATATAAAACCCATGTCCAGCGAATATCCATTTGCAAACCGAGAGAAGGATATTTTAGCAAACTAAGCACAGAAATGGCTGGCTTATTTATCCATAAACGTATTAAGATACTTTGATGTGTCACATCACATGTGGATTTTTATGCAGGATTAAACCGCCTGGTTTGCATTCACTTTCATTTGATGTTCAAATTTTAACCATTTTCTTTGAGGGTAGGGAGCCAATAAACAGTCCTTCAGTTAGCTAGTTATAGTTAGGTCAGTCAGTTGGGGGATGGGGGCTTAAGGTATGTAGCAAAGCTAAGGTAGGTCAGTGTGACCTAATTTTCATGCTTCACACGCAGCTACCGCGATTCTGTTGACCTTGTTTGGTGTATAATATAGAATTTCTAATTAATAATGGACCTTTCCACTTTTAGCCATGCCGATCCCATCTCGATCTAAGCTCCACCCACACCACGTCCGTGTTGGGTGCGATTGATCCTCTGAACTCCCTGACTATCAATTTCCAGAAAACTATACATGTAAGCAGCAACAGCGCCCAGTCAAATTAATTTCCGAATGTTTAACAGCATGTTTATTAAATAGCAAAGACACAATTCGTACAACATGTCGGACTATTAAGTGTCAAAGACAGACTATTTGGAATCAGTCATAACATCATGATTATGACGTCAGCATACACGTCACTTAGTAATTATGACATCATATGACATCAGTTGATCAATGGATAAACTTGGAATGGTTCAATATTAGCTCACCTGGCGTGAAAGATTAAGTGAGCTTATGTCATAGCGACCGTGTCATGTGTCCGTCCGTCGTCTGTCAACTTTTCCTTTAAACAACTTCTCAGGAACCTCTGAGCTGATTTCAATTATATTTGGCAGGAAGCATCCTTAGGGCATAGGGTCCAAGTTTGTTCAAATGAAACCGATCGTCCAATTTGGCCATCGGCCATCTTGGATTTGGCTGATTTTTCGAAACATCTTTAAAATCTCCGAAACCGCAAGAGGGATTGAAGCAAACCTGAAATATGATTGAGGGCAAGAGCTGAACCAAGTTTGTTCAAGGGAACTTGATTGGTCAAATGGTTTGGCAGCCATCTTGGTTGACCTAGATTTAGCGAAAATTACTTTTCCAGAACTGCGGAAGGGATCAGGCCAAAATTTGGCAGATAAGATTAGGAACTAAGGGCCATTAAAGTTTATTCAAGAGAAGTTGATCCGTCAAAAAACATGGCTGCTGTGGGCCAATCAAAATATAGCGCGTTTGACAACCATATTGGATTTTTTTATTTGATGGATTTTGAGACCAAAATTGGTTTTATATATTTTTTGGGTGTTCTGATCTCAAATTTGCAATTTTCATATACTATCTGTTTGGCAGCCATATTGGATCATTTTCCCGCCAAAAGCTCCCACACTAAAGCAATGGGAAATTTAAAATGTCTTGTCAAGAACTACTGGACCGATTTCAATTATAATTGACAGGAAGCATTGTTATGGCATAGAAATTAAAGTTTGTTCAAACGAAGCCAATCGGCCAATTTGGCCAACGGCCATCTGGGATTTCGGCCGATTTTTAGAAATGTCTTTAATTAAAAATCTCCGAAACCGTTTGAGGGATCCATTCAGACCTCATGAAATATGATCTAGAGCAAGAGCTGAACCAAGTTTGTTCATTGACCAAACGGTTCAGCGGCCATCTTGGATGACCTAGTTTTCGTCAAAACGACTTCCCCCCACAACCGCTGAAGCGATCAGGCCGAAATTAGTGATATATGATTAGGGACTAAGGGCCATTAAAGTTTGTTCAAGGGAGGTTGATCCATAAAAAAAGATGGCCACCATTGGCCAATCAAAATGTAGCACGTTTTGGTGGCTATATTGGATTTTTTATTTGATTGATTTTGAGGCCGAAATTTGTTTTATCTATGCTTTTGCGTATTGTGATTTTAAATTTGCCATTTTCGCGACTGTCGGATAAACGGTTTAGCGGCCATCTTGGATCATTTACCCGCCAAAAGCTCCCATACTAAAGCAATGGGAAATTTAAAATGTATTCTTCTCACGAACCACTGGGCTGATTTCAAGCATATTTGACAGGAGCCATCCTTAGGGAATATGGATACAAATTGTTCAAAGGAAGATGATCGGCCAATTTGGCCTGCAGGGCCGATTTCAAGCATATTTGTCAGGAGGCATCTTTAGGGAATAGGGATACAAACAAGAGGAAGATGATCGGCCAATTTGGCCCGCAGCCATCTTGGATTTTGGCCGACTTTTAGAAATGTCTTGAAAAATCTCTGAAACTGCTTGAGGGATATTTGCAGACCTCATGAAATATGATCTAGGGCAAGAGCTGAACCAAGTTTGTTCGAGGGAATTTAATTTGCCAAATGGTTCGGCGGGCATCTTGGATGACCTAGTATTCGTAAAAACGACTTCTCAAGAACCGCTGAATGGATCGGGCCAAAATTTGGCTGATATAATTATGGCCGAAACGCCATTAAAATTTGTCCATGGAAAGTTAATATGTAAAAAAAACCATGTCCGTCATGAATCAATCAAAATATAACATTTTTTGGCGGACATTTAGTATTTTCTGCAAATTCAAACAAAAAGACGTAACTATTAACCACTGCCAAATTTAATAAAACTTGGCTAAACTTTCTAAACAGAAATTTGATTGGTAACATTTTACAGTAGTAATCAGATTTCGTTCGTTTGTGCCAGTTGCCAATAATTCCAGGTGTGCGACACAGGCCCCTTGGCCTCTTGTTTGGATTAATCCATTAGTTAATTTTGTTACCAGGGTAAGGGCGAACTGAAGACATATTGGCTTGCTGGTCGACATAAAGAAGAACGGACGGAGATGTTCATCGAGCAATTAAAGGCAGAGAGATGCAGGCAGTTACTGAAGAAAAATAAATCGCTACAGTAAGGGTTTACGATATCCCTTTCACCGATTAAATTCCACATAACTGATTTTCATGGCAAGCATACAGGAAAATTTTAATATTTTGTAATTAATTTGACTGGAAGCTATTGCAGCCTAAGGCAGCAATAGGTTCCAGTCAAATTAATTTCAAAATATTCAATAGATTAATTTTTATGTCGTAATGAATTTGCTTTTTCAGGCAGTACAGCTCATTTAATGGTTAATACTTATAAATAAAATTTAAAGTGATTTCCTCAGCAATGACTTCCAATTACATTATTTTCACATATGCGACTGGATAGATATTGGTATCAGAAATATTTCTTGTATCTTGTCTGTATCTGCGAAAGCGGTAATGTGGTTTAATTCACCTTTCCAGAGTATCCGTCTATCAATCTGACGTCATAATCAGATATAATCCTGGTGAAAAAAAGCCTGGAATTCCCTGTATATAATGTATGGCCTAAAGATGATTCCTGCCAAATATCCTGGCATTTTTAGTTCGGGTTAGCCTAGAATGATGCCAGGATATCTTGGCATTACATAGCTCAGAAAAGCCAGGACGGTAATTTGGACAGGATATGCGAGGAAAAGCCAGGATATTATGCATTGAGAAAAGCCAGGAACATTAAATGAACTAGTGAGCCAGGAAAAGCCAGGATTGCTTATATAAATCAGGAATAGCCTGGAAAAGCCAGGAATATCCTGGAAAAGCCAGGAATAACCTGGGAAAAGCCCGGAATGGCCCGGAAAAGGGAGGCATAGCCTGAAAACATCAAGAATGGCCCAGAAAAGCAATGAATAGCCTGGAAAAGCAAGGAATAGCCTGAAAAAGCCAGAAATAACCCAGGAAAAGCCAGAAATAACCAAGGAATAGCCTGGAAAAGCCATGGAAATCCCGGGAAAAGACAGGCATAGCTTGGAAAAACCAGGAATAGCCCAGAAAATCAAGGAATAGCCTGGAAAAGCCAGGAATAGCACAGAAAAGCCTGGGAAAAGCCAGCAATAGCCCGGAAAAGCCAGACATAGCCAGAAGACATCAGGTATAGCCCGGAAAAGCCAGGAATATCCAGGAAAAGCGAGGAAAAATGAGAAATAACTCGAAAATAGCCAACCAGGAATAACTTGCGAGGAATAACGCGGGAAAAGCCGTGAATAGCCTGGAAAAGCCAGGAATAGCCAGGACTAAGCCCAGAAAATCCAGGAATAACCAGGAATAGCCCTGAAAAGTCAGTAAAAACTTGGAAAAGCCAGGAATATACCTGAATCACATACTCCCACAACCTCGCGCATGCTTAACCGCATGCTTGTGCTAGTATGAGCATGCTTAACCACATGCTCCCGCAACCTCATGCACACTTACCTGCATGCTCCCGCAACCTCAGGTACGCTTAACCGCATGATTTAGCTACCCTACTAGGGGCGTAAACTCGGCCTCAGTTTCACGCCTGCTTTTCCTGGCTAATCCAAGCTTTTTAAAGCCAGGAAAAGCCTGGATAAGCCTGGAGTTTTGCGTTTGCCTGAAATCCTGGCTTCTGCCTTTTGAATCCCAAGATATGCTAGGAAGTGCCAGGATTCCACACGCAGAGCTTGGAGTAAGCTCGGAAATGCCAGGATATCCCAGCTTTCGTGCAAAAGCCTGGATTTTTTTTCACCAGGGAAGTGGCGTGTAGGATGATGTCATAATCATTAAGGCATAAATTATTCTATTTGGCCCGTCTTTATCTCTTAGTAGTCCGACATGTTGTGCGAATTGTATGTCTACTATTTAATAAACATTCCAAAATATTCAATAGCTTACCTGTATATTTTTCTGGAGATTGGTAGTCAGAGATTTCAGAGATCGATCGATCCCAACAAGAGCGTCGTGTGGGTGGATCTTAGCTAACGATGGGCGGGGCATAGATAAAACTGGAAAGGTGCATTATTTGTTGTCTTGATTGCTTATGCGTTAAGACTGCTCAGGACTATAGGGAAAGATTCAGGTGAACCTCGAGTGAAGGATCATTTTATTCATCTCCAATTTGATTGGCTGATCTGTCTGTGTATGGGGGTGGGGGTGGGCTTGATAGGTTATCCGATCTATCACTCAAGGATATGATGTCATAATCAATTATGTCACCAGTTAACTGACGTCAGAATCATACTGACGTACGAGTCAATCATTACGTCTGTTACTAGATTACAAATTTTATGTCACAGTTACATTTACAATTTAATAGTCTTTCTGTTGAATATTTTGAGACTAATTTGACTGTTGGACAGATGTTGCTTCACTTGAATATGAGCATCTGGGAATTCAGCTTTCAAACTTTCAAATCGATTCTAACATATTAAAAAAAGTGGATTAAAAAAAGCGGGCAGAGCTTAGCTAGAAGTGGGAGGGGCATGGCTATAGATGAATCCCTCCATTATGCACTGTTTGTTTGAAGATGATGTCATAAAATGCTAAAATTTGACACTTGATAATTGATTCTTAACCCTTTGACACTCCTAACAGCCAAAAATGGCTTCTGCAGTGGTCTTGAGAAATGCCCATTTGCAGACCATGAGAAGACTATTTTTGAAAATTTACCACTGGAATGACTGGCTCGGTAACCGAGCCGGTCATTCCAGTGGTAAATTTTCAAAAAATAGTCTTCTCTTGGTCTGCAAATGGATATTTTCTATGAGAAAACTAAAATTTTCTTGAACAAATTTAAGTGTTAAAGAGTTAATGACATCCTGACGTTTTTGCAGGCCGTATGACAATGGATTCGATTTCCACGGCATGCATTGGTCGACTAGCGCTGTCGGTTTGTGTAACATCTGCGAACGTGTAGATAGTAATGACGAGGACTCCGTTAACTCGGCTAACAGTACAGGTTTGTTGATTAACTGCGCGCGTGCATACGTATGTGCATCCATAGGTCTGTGTGTGCGCGTAAATCATCACTAATCTTGGGTGGTTCCCTTGATGGTGCAAAGAAGAACATTGGTTTTAGGATTAAGCCCTCAAAGGTCAAGATATCCAAGATGACCCAATTAGGGACTTTGTGTTGTGTCTTTGACTGATATGGGATTTTCATCAAACTTTCAGGAGAGGTTGTGGTTACGGGTCTGAAAAAGTAACAATATTAGTCTTTGAGTTAAACCCTTAAAGGTCACGGTGAACTGATTAAGCGTATTGTTCGCATCTCTAGGGTGTAGCTCAAGTGAAACTGGATTGATCATCACCAGATTTAGATCGGTGGTTGCCGTCATGGGTCCAAAAAAGGTGATTGATTTTGAGTCACAAGGGTGAAGGTCAAGGTGACCTAATGAACGAAATTTCAGTGTGGTTCCAATTAATAACTCAAATCCTACTGAAGGGATTTTCATCAGCCTTTGGTGTCTGAGCTAAGAACATTGAGTTTGCCTCAATGCAGCAAGGTCTTGATTACCTACTTAGGATATTTCACTGTGAACCTGAATGATAAATAATTCCTACTTAATATCATACGTGGGTCAGTGGACCTTGGGTGTTGATTTGTGGGTCAAAAGGTCAAAGTCACATGAAATTGTGCTACGTTCTGTAGTACTAGCTCAAGTTCTGCTGAAGGACTGTTCATCAAAGCTTGTATGCTCACTTTAACTCTTTAACAATCAAACTGTCGCAAAACAGCTTCCGGAGTGGTCTTGGGAAATGTCAATTTGCAGACCAAGAGAAGACTAATTTTGAAAATGTATCACTGAAATGATTGGCTCGATAATCGAGCCAGTAACTCCACCAGTGATAAATTTTCAAAACTGGCCTTCTCTTGTTCTGTGAATTGACATTTGGTATGAGAAAATCAAAAATACTTTGAACAAATTTGAGGATTAATGAGTTAAGTCTCCAAAGAAACCTATTGATTTGTTTTGGTGACACAATTTTCGAAACTGTGTTGCTGCGGATAGGTTGGGAATGGAGCCTTTAACACTCAAATTTGTTCTAGAAAATTTCAAATTTCTCATAAAAAATGTCCATTTGCAGACCATGAGAAGACTATTTAAAAAATGTTACCACTGGAATAACTGGCTCGGTTATCGAGCCAGTCATTCCAGTGTTAAATTTTCAAAAATACTCTTCGCTTGGTCTGCAAATGGAGATTTCTCAAGACAACTACAAAAGGCGTTTTTGGCTGATATGAGTGTTAACGTGCTAAGGAACCTCTAATTATTGCGCTTGTTTAATTTTCTTTCATTCACAGCCAATTCGTCCGGTCGTGCTAGTCCCGATAACGTGCGCGTCGATGTACATCAAGACTCCCCTACATCCTCTAACAGTCCGCCGAGTACGCCTATAATGTTTGTTGTTACGCCAGAGGGTGGTGACGATCAAGCGACGTGTAGTGGTGACGGACGGTGATGAATAGTTGCATTAAATGCTTGTATGTTATACGGGTTGTCCATTTTTTGTGCCGAGTCACTTAATGTGCTCAATGGGATGCAGAAATACAGTGTTATGTAACCATTAAACCCTTTCACCGATAATTCTCTGAGAAAGTAAATTTTTTACGATATGAATATTATTCTGTTGAATATTTTGAAATCAGTTTGACTGGAAGACATTGCTGCCTATGGCAGCAACGACTTCAAGTCAAATTAATTTCAAAATATTCAGCAGTTTTCATGCTGGGTTGCCTAATTGAAAATGAGATATGGGGAATTCATCAGTGAATGGGTTAACTGTCATGAATCGGAAACAGAACATTATGGAAAAGTCTTGTCTGATGTTACTAAGTTACAATAGGTTTTCGTATAAAGTAATTAAACTTGGTGTATGGATGTAAAGTATGCTAAAACTAAGATGCCATTAACGCATATGTATACCTGAATGAGTGATTCCATTTTTACATAAGCGTACAATTGACTAAAAGCAGTGATTTTAGTTAATTTTATGCCAATCAAGTGGACTACCACCTACTACTACTACTACTACTACTACTACTACTGCTACTACTACTACTACTACTACTACTACTACTACTACTACTACTACAACTACTACTACTACTACTACTACTACTACTACTACTACAACTACTACAACTACTACTACTACTACTACTACTACTACTGCTACTGCTACTACTACTACTACTACTACTACAACTACTACTACTACTACTACTACTACTACTACTACTACTACTACTACAACTACTACTACTACTACTACAACTACTACTACTACTACTACTACTACTACTACTACTACTACTACTACTACAACTACTACTACTACTACTACTACTACTACTACTACTACTACTACTACAACTACTACAACTACTACTACTACTACTACTACTACTACTACTACTACTACTACTACTACCACTACTACTACTACTACTACTACTACTACTACTACTACTTCTATTTCCCCCCCCCCCCCCCCCCCCCCCCCCCCCCCCCCCCATTAACCACCGCCTACCTGTCTGATCTATGCTGAAAAATGGAAACTGGTGGCTATCAATCATTAAGCATACAATAAACGTTTAAAAAACCCATCTATGTTTTCACATCCTAGTATTTTAGCCATATTGTTTCATATGTTAGTTTGTAATTAGCCACTTCTCACAGTTCAATGGCCATAATAAATTGGTCTTTTGTCTATATTCTCAAAGCTCTTCCATCTATGTTAACCAAACTTGGGGTGTGGCTGCATTTTAGACTAAAACTGAGGTGTATCGAAAGTGTGGTACCTTTCATGAGGTGTATAGAAAGTGTGGTACCTTTCATGAGGTGTATTGAAAGTGTGGTACCTTTCATGAGGTGTATTGAAAGTGTGGTACCTTTCATGAGGTGTATTGAAAGTGTGGTACCTTTCATGAGGGGTATCGAAAGTGTGGTATCTTTCATGGTGTGTTTAACATATGAACCTTTCCAGTTTATCCATCCATCATATGATGTCATAATCAACTATGTGACCTGTAGGATGATGTCATAATCAATTACGTGATGTATAGGATGACGGTCATAATCAAGTACGTCATGAATAACGTAGATAAGTTCATCACGAATGCTTAATTGATGACAGACTAAGCGTTGTTGTATGAAATGTATGTCTTTATTATTTAATAAACATGCTGTTGAATATTTTGAAACTAATTTAACTGGGTGATGTTGCCAACACCACCCAGTCAATTTAGTTTCAAAATATTCAACAGCTTACCTGTATAGTTTTCTGGAAATTGTGATCGATGGATCCCAACAGGGGTGAAGTGTGGGTGGAGCTTAGCTAAAGATGGGTGGGGCATAGCTAAAACTGGATTCTTCAATTACAGGGAAACCTCAGTGATGCAGTGAGTGATTATAGTGTCCTTATTAGAACCAATAATAAACCATTCAGCCAGTACATTTTGTATTGTTATCAGCTAATTAGACCAAATATTTTGAGATACCTTTAGAATTAATTATATGTCATGTATGTAGGTACAAAAGCTTTAAGTGTCAAGGCTCATGTGGGGGTGGGGGGGGACTTGTGTTGTTATTATTATTAGCTCACCTGGCCTGAAAGGCCAAGTGAGCTTATGTCGTGACGACCGTCCGTCGTGTGTCTGTCAGCCGTCGTCCATCCGTCCGTCAACTTTCCTTTAAATGACTTCTTCTCAAGAACCGCTTGGCCAATTTCAATTATATTTAACAGGAAGCATCCTTAGGGCATAGGGATCCAAGTTTGTTTAAATGAAGCCGATCGGCCATCTTGGATTTTGGCCGATTTTTAGAAACGTCTTTAAAAATCTTTTTCGAAACCGCTTGAGGGATTGAAGGAAACCTCATGAAATATGATCTAGGGCAAGAGCTCATCGAAATTTGTTCACGGGAACTTAATTAGTCAAATAGTTTGGCGGCCATCTTGGTTGACCTAGTCTTCCCCAGAACTACTGAAGTGATCAGGCCAAAATTTGTGATATATAATTAGCAACTAAGGGCGATTAAAGTTTGTTCAAGAGAAGTTGATTCATCAAAAAACATGGCCGCGGTGGACCAATCAACATTTAGTGTTTGGCAGCCATATTGAATTGATGGATTTTGAGGCCGAAATTCATTTTTATATAATTTTTTGGGTATTCAGATCTCAAATTTGCAATTTTCGAAACTGCCGGATAAACGGTTTGGCAGCCATTTTGGATCATTTTCCCACCAAAAGCTCCCATACTAAAGCAATGGGAAATTTAAAATGTCTTCTCGAGAACTACTAGGCCGATTTGAATTATATGTGGCAGGAAGCATCCTTATGGCATAGAGATTTCATTTTGTTCAAACGAAGCCGATCGGCCAATTTGGCCAGTGGCCATCTTGGATTTTGGCCGATTTTTAGAAATATCTTTAAAAATCTCGTTTTCCGGCTTCTTCGGCTTGGGGAATCGAGTCAAAACTTATGATACCTCATCTAGGCAAAGAGGTAAGCCAAGTTTGTTCAAGATGACTTGATTGACCATCTTGGATGACCTAGTTTTCCCGAAAACGACTTCTCCAGAACCGCTGAATGGATCAGGCCAAAATTTGGGCGGTATGATTAGGGACTAAGCGCCATTAAAGTTTGTTCAAGGGAAGTTGCTCTGTCAAAAACATGGCCACCGTCGGCCAATCAAAATGTAGCGTGTTTGGCGGACATATTGGATTTTTTATTTTGTGTATGTTTTTGGGTATTCTGAGCTCAAATTTGCAATTTTTGAAACTGTCGGATAAACGGTTTGGCGGCCATCTTGGATAATTTTCTCGACAAAAGCTCCCATGTTAAAGCAATGGGAAATTTAAAATGTCTTCTCGAGAACTGCCAGGCCGATTTCAATTATATTTGGCAGGAAGCATCCTTAGGGCATAAGGATCCAAGTTTGTTCAAATGAACCGGATCGGCCAATTTGCCCAGCGGCCATTTTGGATTTCGGCCAATTTCAGGAAATGTCTAAAAATCTTCTCCAAAACCACTTGGGGAATCTTCATCTAGGCCAAGAGGTAAGCCAAGTTTGTTCAAGAGGACTTGATTGACCAAATGGTTCGGCGACCATCTTGGATGACCTGGTTTTCATGAAAATGTCTCCTCCAGGACCGCTGAAGGGATCAGGCAGAGATTTGGGCCATTAAAATTTGTTCAAGGGAAGTTAATCCACCAAAAAAACATAGGCGCCATGAGGCAATCAAAATGTAGTGTGTTTGGCGGCTATATTGCACTTGCAAAAATGTCCACAAACTCATTTAAAAGACTGCTAAACCAGCCACCAACAATTTTGACAAAAATTGATGGTGCTCCAGGTGAGAGACATAGGCCCCTTGGGCCTCTTGTTATTAATCTGTGATGCAATCGCAGATTGTTAAAATCACTCACTCACGATCTTTCTTTCTTTCTTTCTTCTTCATCAAAAACTTTGCAACGCATCTCCTACAGTTTTCATCTGATCAACTCCAAACTGGGTCAACTTCTGTTACCCCGTCCATAATCATGTATATGATTCTGGATGGGGTAGCAGAAATTAGCCAAGCATGGAGTCGTACTATTCAAAAGAATTTGGATCTTCCAAATAGTTTTTGAGCTACCCACCTTTGAGTGGGCAAAAAGCTCCCATAGGAAATGTATGGGGATTTTCAGTATTTTTCTTTAAACTGCTACTACCCCTAGAGTCTTGATCGGATCACTACCATACTTGGTCATGCTGTCACCAGCGGAGTCCTTAATGGCTTGATTCATCAGGAAGGCACATGCCCAGGGCACATTCCCATGTGGAAGGGTACGATTAGGCATCAAAATCACCAGTTTTAGTTTTTGGCAGAAATGAACTCTCATCAGAGAAGGGCAATGGACATATTAGAAGATACCCTGTGATATTCTTTCATGATTGTATCACCCCTGGATCACAGGCCCAGGTGGAAGGGCATCCCTTCCGCCTCCAGTTTACAATTCAATATTGATTTTTGAACTACGACTACATGCAGAGTTTTGATCAGATCACTACCATACTTAGGTAGGATGTTACCCTTTAGGCCCTGAAGATGTCTTCCAACTTCAAAGGTGACCTTGACCTTTGACCACCAGTGCATTGAATATAGCCCCGTAGGGAATGAATGGGGGATTTTCACGATGGATATTTGAACTGCGATTACACCTAGAGTTTTGATCATATCACAACTATACATGGGTAGGATGTTACCCTTGGAGTCTTGAAGGTGTCTACCCACCTAAATCCTGACTGTAACAGTTGACCTTTGACCCCAATACATGGAATATTCCTCCATAGGGAATGAATGGGGAATTTCAGGATGGATAATTGAACTGCAGCTACATGTAGAGTTTTGATCGGATCACTACCATACTAGGTCAAGGTGTTACCCTTGGGGTCCTGAAGATGTCTGCCGACCTAAAAGTTGACCTTACCGTTGATCTTTGACCCCCCCCCCCCACCCCCACCCACTACATGGAATATTCCTCCATAGGGAATGAATGGGGATTTTCATGCAACTTCAAAAAGCATATTAGAAGACACCTTATTTTATCCTGAATGACCTTTTACTGTAAACCTATGGGAACTTCAAGCATGGATCATTGAACTATAACTACACCTAGAACTTTTATCCGTTCAGCACCAGACATGTCCAATGGGCTTATAAGAAGAGATCTTAAAATAATCCTTAACCATTACCATTCTGATGTCAATATTTTATCTTTTACTCGGTCAATATAAAAAAACCGACAGCACCATCTCCCACCAAATTTGTTGAAAAATGAACACCAGTTCATCCTTTTTGCCACCAGAGTGGTACAGATTAATGCCCAGTCAGGAAGTGTTCTCTAGTATTAAATTTATAATCCGTATTACAAATTTAATTCCCGTCTTTGGGATGCATCTCCTCCGTTTGTTTTCATGTTATCAAGACCAAACTTGGGGAGCTTTTAATGGTGCAGGTGAGCATTATTATTATTATTAAATGTAGAAGTTCATCATTCAGTATTAATGAATTCCAGTTAGAAAGGTTATTGCACATTTACAGTTATATATATATATATATATATATATGTATTTGTATATTTTGTAAAATTTAGATTGTAATTAAAATTTTATGATTATAGTTTTATATATGTTATTATTTGTAGGAATAAAATTAATTTATTATTATTTTTAAGCCAGTCTTATTTGATAGTAGTTTTAAAAAATATATATAACATGTTTAAATGTAGAGCTTTCAATTACTAATACAACTTTGTGTCTTGTAAGGGAAGTAAATTTGTCATGAATCTTAAGTTGAAGTGGAGGAGTGGCCTCCCATGATCACTCAGATTGGAATTTAAAAAGAAGCGTAGATGATGATTATATAAAATTAATAGCAAATGTTGTGGCTGGGCTGAGTGAAAGTTTGTGTCTCCCATTTCTTATAATTAACATTTACAGTTTCTCCGTCTATCATATGATGCCATAATCAATTACGTGATGTGTAGGATGATGTCATAATCAATGATGTCATGAATGACATAGATAAGTTCATCACGAATGCATAGTTGATGACGGACTAAAGCTTTGTTGTTCAAATTGATCTGTCTTTACTATTTAATAAACATGCTGTTGAATATTTTGAAAACTAATTGAATGGGCGCTATGGCAGCAACAGCACCCAGTCAAATTGGTTTCAAAATATTCAACAGCTTACATGTATAGTTCTCTGGAAATTTAGATTCAGAGTGCAGGGATCAATTGATCCCAACATGGGTAAAGTGGGGGTGGAGTTTACCTAGAGATGAGCGGGGCATAGCTAAAACTTGAGTCATCCATTATTAGAACATTTTCTGTACCAATTTTGAGGACTAAAGATAAATGAATCAATCATCTTCAGAGATTTCACTCGTCATTGTTGTGGTTGTCATCATCATCATCATCTTTGCATTTTATCGATTGCTATGTCAAATTTCCAAGAAAATGTGTTGCATAATTTTGCCTGTACCCCCCCCCCCCCCCAATAGCACAAGTGTGATTGACCAATGGTCAAACCAAATACTCATTATTAAAATGATAATTATATAATTCATTAAACAGGCTGAAGCTGGATGATAAAACAAGTTTGAATAAAAACACAAATTATCTACTGCTACTTATTAAAATCATTGTTTGTTCTTTCGTGTAATCCCGACTTGAGGGACGAATATCCTGACATTTGATCTGACACAAAAATCAATCTACTTCATCAGGATCTCAAGGGCAACCAGCCACACAGGTTTAATCAAGATTCTTTTTTGTAGAGTTATAGCACAGGGAATATTTGAACATTTTTCATGGCTGTGACGTTTACATTTTGATCCCAAATTTGAGACACTTCTGCTGGAGCCAATGCCCAAATTCACAGACAGACAAGCAGATGTGGCTATCTGAGTAGTCTTACAACAATGGATCTTTCCAGTTTTAGCTATGCCCCACCTATCCCTAATAACGCTCCACCCACACCTCATCCATGTTGGAATCGATCGATCCCTGAACTCGCTGACTATCAATTACTAGAAAAATATACAGGTAAGCTGTTGAATATCTTGAAACAAATTTGACTGGGTGCTGTTGCTGCTTATGACAGCAACAGCGCCCAGTTTCAAAATATTCAACACTAAGTTTATTAAATAGTAAAGACATACACATCGTACAATAATGCCTAGACCATCATCAATTATGCGTTCGTGACGAACTTATCTATGTCATTCGTGATCTCATTGATTATGACTTCATCCTACATGTCACATACTTGATTATGACATCATATGATGGATGGATAAACTGGAAAGGTCTATTTATGGCGAGACTAATGGAGGGATCTGGTCTGTCACTCAAATATATGATATCTTAATCAAATATGTCACTTATTGGCAGAGTGTGTCTTGTCCTCGGCCAAAATCTTTAGCTTCAGCAGGTCCACTCCTGATCTGAGTGTATGGAGTCCGGCTTTCTTGAGGCCACCTGTAGCTGTAGCTAATTACCTTGAAATTTAGATTCTGGAAATTCAAGTTTCAAATCAATTCCAAGTGATGTGAATAAAAAGTTGGCCGAGCTTGCTTAGAGATGGGTGGGTTATAACTAGAAATAGATCCATATTTTATACATACGACCTGAAATAGTGCTGAATAGATGCAGTGTAATTCAGTATGCGTGACACTGATGATCCGCAGAGTGTCCCATGGACAAGCGAATCATGAAGTTCCTCGATGCAGTTCACTTTACTATTGTGATAAACCTGTGATAATTAGGATCATTGTCCCGTTAACCCATTAACACTTAAATTTGTTCATGAAAATTATAATTTTCTCATAAAAAATGTCCATTTGCATACCAAGAGAAACCTATTTTTGAAAATTTACCACTGGAATGACTGGCTCGATTATCGAGCCAGTCATTCCGGTGGTGAATTTTCAAAGATAGTCTTCTCTTGGTCTGTAAATGGACATTTCTCAAGATGACTACAGAATCAGGGTTATACGGGTTAGCACTTTCATCAATCAATTCCCCATATACCATTTTCAAGGTAGCCATGCACGAAAACTGTTGAATATTTTGAAATTAATTTAAAGCGAAGCTGTAACGGCTTACAAGCAGTAACGGCTTCCAGTCGAATTAATTTCAAAATATTCAACAGAATAAGTTTTATATCGTAAAGAATTTACTTTTTCAGGGATTTGTCGGTGAAAGGGTTAACACTTTAAGCAATGAAAGTCCAGAGTCACGATTTTAAGAGGGCTCTACAGGAAAGCTGTTGAATACTTTGAAAACAAATTTGACTGGAACCTGTTGCTGTCATAGGCGGCAACAGCTACCAGGCAAATCAGTTTCAAAATACTCAACAGGATTGTCCCTGCATTGGCTGTGCATAAATAAGAATTTGTCATGTCTGTTCATGGGGGTTAAAGGGTTAAAAACTAGAGATAAGAATGCATTGTCAAGGAGGGAGGGAGGGAGGGATGGAGAGAGAGAGAGAGAGAGAGAGATTATTAGCTGCCCAGCATGTCTGAAAGGCCAAATGAGCTTATGCCATGGCGATCATCTGTCCAGCTTTCATGAACTTCTTTAGACCTTCTTTAGACGACTTCTCAAGTGTGAGTGGGACGATTTCAATCAAATTTGACACAAACCATTATTGGGTCATATGTATTGAAGAATATCAAAATGAAGCTGGTTGATTGCATGGTTTAGGAGGTGGCTATCTTAGATTTTGTGCTATTGTTAGAAAAAACACTTAAACATCCTCGGAATTCTGAAACGGCTTGCTTGATTGATTTGAAACTCAAAAATCTTCATTTCGTTCAAGGTCTGAAAGTAGTCTGCTCAGGATTACATGTTTGGTCAATTTGCTTGGACATCTAGGATGACCAAGTCTTCACCAAGACCACTTCTCCAGATCGGGTGGAAGTTTGTGAAAAATGATTAGGATCTAAGGGGCATTATAAGTTTGGGCGGTTGATACATAAAAGAATATGGCAAATATGGACCAATCAAAATGTAGAACTAGGATTTTTTTATTTGATGTATTTTGATATCGAAAATTGTGTAATATATGTTTATGGAAACATAGATGTCAAAAATTACATTTTTACTAAATCGGTGGTCCGTAAACTCCTATAGGAAAACAATAGGAAGATTCAAATGACTTCTCAAGAAATAAAGATAGGCCAATATTAATCAAATTTATTAAAGAGGCATCCTTGTGTCATAGAGATGCAAGACTATTCAAATGAACCTGCTTGGTCAATAGAGGAATCTAGTTTTACCTATGCCCGCCCATCTTTGCCTAAGCTCCACCCACACTTCACCGCGTTGGGATCGATCGATCTGCCTGACAATCAATTTCCAAAAAAATATACAGGTAAATCAATTTCCAGAAAACTATACAGGTAAGCTGTTGAATATTTTGAAACTAACTTGACTGCGCGTTGTTGCTGCCGTATGTTGTTGGTGCCTACAGCAGCAACAACGCACAGTCAATTTAGTTTCAAAATATTCAACAGCATCTTTATTAAATAGTAAACAGATTTTAAACATTTCTAATGGTTTTTGACATTTTTAAGGAAGCCGTTATTGACTGATAAAGTGTTAAAATGTGACAAAAAACTGGAGGTTAAACCGGTACTCTATTCTTATTTGAATCCGTTCAAGGGAGACCAATCTTAACCAGTAAGAATTTGTACTAGAAAGATTGGTAGAGTTAATTCCCTTGATATGAAAAGAAATAAGGACGACGACGGACAGGGAGAATAAAATACAGCATTGCATTTGTTTTAAACAGAATTTATTTTTTATTTAAATAGGAGAGTCGTATAACCGGGTCTCCCACACACATACATATATAATACAATAAATACATCAAGGTGGCAGATTGCTAAAAATAAATAATAACATTAAAGAGGAGAGAGAGAGAGAGAGAGAGAGAGAGCTGGTTAGGCGTGTGGGGTGAGATGGTATCATCAACTGCTGATAGTCACTGAAATGGAAACACCTCAAACTATATCACACCTAACTTCGGGAAAGGCACCGAATACCACCGGACAATAGCTAACGCCAGAACATTTGAATGGGCGTGAGTGCGTGTGTGTGAATATAATTAATACAATGTTGACTGCAATTTTGAATGCCAGAATATTGAAGTACAGAGGACAGTCCAACTGTCGCAAAAATGGTAAAATCGGTCAGTTGTGTACAGCTTGCTGCTGCTGCTCCTGCTGCTGCTGCTACTACTACTACTACTACTACTACTACTACTACTACTACTACTACTACTACTACTACTACTACTACTACGACCACTATTACTACTACTACTACTACTACTACTACTACTACTGCTACTACCGAAAGCACAAACAGTGGTTATATAACTAGATAAATACCAAAATATGTAATTATGAATTGATATATAATGTCTGATCGCCATAACATTTATAATTTCTGTAAATTCATATTCCCCATATGCCATTATGTGGCCTGGGGGTGTAAATAAAATAATCTGAAATCTGAAATCTGAATCTGAAATCTTGCATGTCGTTGATGAATGTACAAATTAATAAACATTTTGTTGAATATTTTGAAACTAATTTGACGGGGACATGTTGTTGCTCTCTACAGCAATACCCATGGGCAGTCAAATTAGATTCAAAATATTCAGTGACTTACCTGTCTATATTTACATTGAAATTGGTATTCTCGGACTTCATGTATCAAAGATTTAAAATTAATTTCAACATGTGTATAAAATGGGCGGAGTTTAGCTAGAAATGGGCGGGGAATAGCGAGAAATTGCCCCCTCTGTTTTGGGGAATTCAAGGGAGGCATCCAGTTTTAGCTATGCCCCGCCCATCTTTATCTAAGATCCACACATGCTTCGCCGTGTTGGGATTGAGCGATCTCTGAACTGTCTGACTCGATTTCCAGAAAACTATACAGGTAAGCTGTTGAATATTCTAAAACTAATTTGACAGGGTGCTGTTGCTGCCTATGGTAGCAACACCTCCCAGTCAAATTAGTTTCAAAATATTCAACAGCATGTTTATTAAATAGTAAATACATACAATTCGTACAACAACACATAGTCCGTCATCAATGGAGGAATCCAGTTTTACCTATACCGTCCCTAGATAAGCTCCACTCGCGCTTCGCCAGTATTAGGATCGATCGATCCCTGTACGCCTTGAATCTCAATTTAAAACAAATATACAGGTAAGCTGTTGAATATTTTGACACTAATTTGACTGGGTGATGTTACTGCATTGCATGTTTATTAAATAGTAAACACATTCAATTCGTACAACAACGCTTAGTCCGTCAGCAATTATACGTTCGCGACGTTTATTTACGTCATTTATGACGTACGCCATTGATTATGACGTTATCCTACACGTCACGGGGGTTGATTATGACGTCATATGATTGATGGATAAACTGGAAATGCCCATTAAGTGTTCGTTACAAACTTATATATAGCTACGTCATTCATGACGTCATTGGTTACACGTCGCGTAGTTCATTATGACGTCTTGAATATCTTAAAAGTCCGTCACTAGTGTACGAATTGTATGTTTTTGTCAAGTTTACAATTTAATATCCATTCTGTTGAATATTTTGAAACTAATTTGATTGAGAGCTGTTCCTGCCATTGCTGGTAAATTAGTTTAAGAATAGCAACAGCAACAGCAGTATTGTTGTCTTGAAATCTTTATTCTGGAAATTCAGGTTATACAGTTTCAAAAAGATTCAAGCACACAAAGAGTGGGCGGAGCTTAGCTATAAAAGGGCGGGGCGTATCTGGAAGTGAATGACTTCATTTTGAATCAAAATATGCAATACACCCACCGGGTGGCCCCTTACCGATAGGTGGCATAATGAACCTTTCCGGTTTATCCATCCATCATATGACGTCATCATCATGAATGCCGTAGATAAGTAGGTCACGAACGCTTAATTGGTGACGGACTATGTGTTGTTGTACGAATTGTATGTCTTTACTGTTTAATAAACATGCTGTTGAATATTTTGAAATTAATTTGACTGTGTGCTATTGCTGCCATAAGCATCAACAGCACCCAGTCAAATTAGTTTCAAAATATTCAACAGCTTACCTGTGTAGTTTTCTGGAAACTGATAGTCAGTGAGTTCAGGGATCAATCGATCTTAACACGAGCGAGGTGTGGGTGGAGCTTAGCTGGAGATGGGCGGGGCTTAGCTAAAAATGGAAATCTCCATTATGCGTGCTGTTCACTGAGAGTCAAACACAGACAGCAATTAATAATATGATAATATCATTTGAGTCAAATTTATTTCTTAATATTGAATAACTTAATGAGAATAACAAGTATTGAGATCGTTTAAGCCGTATTACCATTTTCATGTCAGAATTTTTAATTTTCAAATTAAATTAAAAGATGATCTGGTGTTAATTTCTCAACAAATTTGGTGGAAGATGTTGCTGTCAGCATACCAAATACCGTCATACCAAAAGTGTTTGAAAAATGTACACTCGTTTCTTTATTATTGACACAGTAAAAGAGAATATTGACATCAGAGTGATAAAGGTTAACCCCGCAATAGCCAGATAAAACAGGCGCCCATATGCAGGGCAAAAGACGACAAATTTTTTCTTCTTCTGAGCCAGTCATTCCAGTGGTAAATTTTCAAAAATAATCCAGCAAATTGACATTCAAAAAGCAAACAGTTTGATTTTCTTGACCATTTCTGACCATCAAAGACCCAAGAGCGTAGTCACAAGAGTGTCTCGTTAAGGAGTGAAAATTCCTGTAAAACATCTGACCACTGGTTGGTCAATAATTTATTACTTTTTATGTTGTACTCGTCCATTTCGCGCATGGCTATTAAACGATTCCAAATCTTTAGGAATCGGCTCCTCGGATCCGGGTGATTGTTCTCTATAGAGTAGACTAGGCAGGCGATCATCCGTCGGTGGATAGTTTCAACTTTATCCGGTGATTTTAATAGTACGCGATCTAAAAGAAAAGAATAAGGATTTATTAAGTAGTATTAACTAGCAGCACAACCGAGGACGAATTTACAGTTGATAGCGTCATTGCACGAGGTGTTGTTTCATTGCTTAATTAATTCTGCAAGCTATTCCTTAATCCTCCCTTCCTTCCTTCCTTCGTCCGTTCGTTCGTTAGCTCGTTCATTCATTCATTCATTCATTCATTCATCGACTTATTGCTTCTGCGATTGACTGGTTAATTGATTGATTGATTGATTGGATTGATTTATTCATTGACTGATTCATTATTTGATTGCACGATTAACTGATTGATTGATTGATTAGTTGATTGAGTCACTAATCGAGCGACTTATTGCATGATAGATTCATTGCTTGATTGATTGATTTAGTGTTTGATTCAGTGATCGATTGAGTCAAATCATTAATGCTTGATTGAGTCATGCCTTGATTGATTGATTGACTCATAGCTTGATTGATTCATCGCATCTCACCTGGATTAATCGATTGATTCATACCATGATTGATTGATTGATTGATTGATTGACTAATTGTTTGTTTGATTGATTGATTGATCTATATTTTGTCAAAATATCTTATATTTCTGAGCTGTACTACCTGTAAATGTCGCACATATCGCCTTGATTAGAGCTGTCTCCTCCACGCTCAATCTTAGGACCTGCAGACTCTTGCAAATGTCAAATGTCTCCATCAACAGCTCGCGACTCCAGACTTTCTCCATGTCATCAATGTGTAGAACGAGATTTGATGCAGCGACTGTAGCCACTGTAAAAATCTTGAGATCTGTGTTCACCCCTGGGTATGATATCAACACCCATATGTCATGTTGAGCCGCTTCAATAATAATAATAATAATAATAATAATAATAATAATAATAATAATAATAATAATAATAATAATAATATGCTGCTGCTACTGACGACGACGACGACGACGACGACGACGACGATAAAGAATACATTTATTTTATTCACCCTTTCATCAATGAATTCCCATCATCTCATTTTCAAGAAAATAATGCAAGAAAGCTGTTGAATATTTCGAAATTAATGTGACTGGAAACCGATGTAGCAACGTCTTTCAGTCATAGTAACTTAAAATATTCAACAGAATATACTGTGCATTGGAAAGAATTAACTTTTTGGGATTTGCCGATGAAAGGATTAAAGTGAGAAGGTCTCTAGAGTGGCCTGGACTTGCAGGATCTTAATGGAGCTTTCCAGTTTATCCATCCATCATATGGCGTCATAATCAAGTACGCGACGTGTAGGATGACGTCATAATCAATTACAGCTTGAATGACTCGATTTAGTCAGTCTTAAGCGCTTAATAGTCCGACACGCTGTACGAATTGTAGGCCTGGTATTGTATGTCTTTACTATTTAATAAACATGCTGTTGAAAATTTTGAGACAAATTAGACTGGACGCTGTTGCTGCCAAGTTTCAAGTTTGAAGTTTATTGAAGTACTTCCAGGTCACAATGTGGCATATGGGGATAACACAATAATAGTTAATTTTTACCACAGACAGCAACAGCAATTGCCACAGGCAGCAACAGCACCACGTCGAATTAGTTTTAAAATATTCAACAGCTTACCGGTAGGTCTATAGTTTTCTGGAAATTGAGAGTCATGAAGTTCAGGGATCGATCCATCCCAACACTAGCGTGGTGTGGGTGGAGCACCGGAGTTTAGCTAGAGATGGGCGGGGCATAGCTAAAATTGGAAAGGTCCATTCCTATTTGCCACATTTTGGGAAGGAAAGTGGTTTTCACGAAATTCTTGGAAGAATGCAAAATAAAAGTAATAGTAATACAAGCCCCACATAAAATGGACGTACTGCAATTCGTCCTCGTTTGGAGTTAATCAGGCCAAGTGCTTTTCAGTACAATGTCGTGTCATAAAGTTGGGCGTTGGCACACATACATTAGTAATGTACATACTGTAATAAAGCCGACGTTGCTTATTATCATAAAGTTCCCTAGTAACACATTGATTTCCATCTCGGGTTAATTTTTTATGAGCAAAGAGAAGAAATTGTGCCACATGTACCATGTGACCCCCCAAAAGAAGCTTGACATATCGGTAAAAAAAATATTGAGGGTACGCGTGCGTGCGTAAGTGTGCATGTGATTATGGGTACCCCAGTTTATTACATTCATACGCATTTTACTCCTTTATTGGTTGAGGCAGCGAGGAGGGAAGGAGATTGCTCAAGGTTCTGCGCGGTAGCCAGACAGATGACCAGGTGCGTGGCCCTCAAGGCAATAATTTTGTACTATGTTCCTGCCCTGATATCGCAGCTTACTGGGCCGATGCTGGGCCGATACCGGGCCGATACTACAAGTATCGGCGCGGTTTCGGCCCAGCTTCGGCCCAGTAAGCTGCGTTATCTGGGTGGTTTCTCTATTAATCACCAGACGAGTCCAGCTTAGCCACCAATCGTGTGATGTCATAATAAACTACGTGACCTGTAAGATGACGTTATAATCAATTACGTCATCATGAATGACGTAGCTAAGTTCTCCACGAACGCTTAATTGATGACGGACTAAGAGTTGCTGTACGAATAGTTTTCCTTTATTATTATTTTAAACATGGTGTCGAATACTTTGAAACCAATTTGATTGGGCACTGTTGCTGGCGTAACCCAGTCAAATCAGTTTCAAAATATTCAACAGCTTAACCGTACAGTTTTCTGAAAACTGAGATTCAGAGAGTGCAGGGATCTATTGATCCAACACGGGCGAAGTGTGATTGGAGCTATACTAGAGATGAGCGGGGCATAGCTAAAACCTGATTCCTCCATTGAACGCTGAATTCCCACAATCTTATTTTCAAGGTAACTATAAGCAGGTAAGCTGTTGAATATCTTAAAACAAATTTGACATGAATCTGTTCTAACAACGCCAAGTCAAATTAGTTCCAACATATTCAATTATGATGTCAGATATTTGAGTAACCAATCGAATCCCTTCATTCATAGACGTCCGTCATACCTTTTAAAAGTGATGATTGATCTTCCAGATTCAAACGCTTGTAATCAGGAATCACCTTGACAAAATCTATCATCTTTCTTAAGCCAAATTCCATTGTCTTAAAGAGGCGGACTATCATATGTTTCCGATTGTCCACGTCAAGTCCAGTGACACGGTAAATGTCATTATATTCCTGGTTTGTTAGCGGTTTCAACTGACCGAATAATTGCATCTTTAGCTTCACACATTCCTGAAAAAGAATAATAATAATAATAATAATAATAATAATAATAATAATAATAATAATAATAATAATAATAAAAATAAAAATAATAGTCCCAAGGGGGTCTGTATCGCTCACCTGGAATTATTGGCCACTGGCACAACTGAACAAAATGCGATGACCACTGGAAAAATGTACCAATCTAATTTATATAATTAAAAATTAAATAATCGAATAATCGTGAATATTTTCTTTTGCATAAAATATTTCAAAACCTAACTTTCAATTACTTTTAACTGCGATCGGTCATGAAAAATGACATTTTGCCTAGTGAATGTATGTCCATTTGCAGGGCAAGAGAAGACTATTTTTGAAAATGTATCACTGGAATGCCTGGCTCCAGTAATACATTTTCAAAAATAGTATTCTCTTGCCTTGCAAATGGACTTTTCTAAACACCTTTGGAATTTTTGTCATTGTAATTCTTTTGTTGTTATGTCTTGGTAATTTGTAACCAAGCTGATTAGTCGAGTAATCACGATTTTTTTAAATAATCGATCGCGATCACTCAACGCAATAAGTGCACAAGCCTATTTCCTACAGTACAGCTCAGAAAAACCTTAAAACAAGAGGCCCAAGGGGCCTGTGTCGCCCACCTGCAATTATTGGCCACTGGCACAACTGAGCAAAATGCGATGACCACTGGATAAATGTACCAATCTAATTTTAGTGAAGAAGGTTTAGTCAAGATTTATTAAAATTAGCCCAGCAGTTAATAAGTAGTCTTTATGATTTTCTCAGAAATTTACAGAAAATACATGTCCGCCAAAAAACGCTAAATTTTGATTGATTCATGGCAGACATGTTTTTTTTATGTATCAACTTTGCATGTACACAATTTAATGACGTTTAGGCCCTAATTATATCTCTAAAATTTCATCCAGATCCGTTCACTGGTTCTGGAGAAATTATTTTCGTGAAGTACTAAGTCATCCAAGATGGCTGCCAAACATTTGGCCAATCAAGTTTATTATATATATATATAACTTATTAATCAAACTCGGTTAAACCGTTCCTCCAGATGATGTTTCATGAGATTTGAATCGCCCCCACATGCGGTTTCCGAGAAGATTTTTAAAGACGTTTCTAAAAATCAGAGAAAATCCAAGATGTCTTCCGGCCAACTTGGCTAATCGGCTTCCTTTAACCAAACTTGGATCCCTATGCCCCAAGGATGCGCCCTGTCAGATTTACTTGAAATCGGCCAAGCAGTTTTCGAGAAGACATTTAAGATTTCCCATTGTTGTAGTATGGGAGTTTTTATCGGGAAAAAGGTCCAAGATGGCCGCCAAACCGTTTATCCGATGGTTTTGAAAATGACAAATTTGAGATCAGAATACCCCAAAAACCTATATAAAACCAATTTCGGCTTCAAAATCCATCAAATAAAAATATTCAATATGGCCGCCAAACACGCTACATATTGATTGGTCCACGACGGCCATGTTTTCTGATGGATCAACTTCCCTTGAACAAAGATTAATGGCCCTTAATCCCTAATCATATCTGCCCAATGTCAGGATGATGGCTGCCGAACAATTTAACCAATCAAGTTCCCTTGAACAAACTGGGTTCAGCTCTTGCCCTAGGTCATTTTATGAGGTTTGCATCGATCCCCAAAGCGGTTTCGGAGAAGGTTTTTAAAGACGTTTCCAAAAATCGGCCAAAAATCCAAGATGGCCGCCGGCCAAATTGACAGATCAGCTTCGTTTTAAACACTTGGATCCCTATGCCGTAAGGATGCTTCCTGTCAAATATAATTGGAATCGCCCCAGCGGTTCATGAAAAGAAGTTGTTTAAAGGAAAAGTTGACGGACACACGACGAACGATCGCTACGGCATAAGCTCACTTGGCATTTCAGCCCAGCTGCGCTAGTAATAAGTACTGGTCACGTACGTGCGTGTCTGTGTCCGTGTGTACGTGAGTAGGTGGGTGCGTACGTACATGTGTGCGTGCGTGCGTGTCTGGGTGAAAACGCTCCTACGTTTGAATCATTCACATGCCACTGTTTGCCAGTACTCGCAATTCATCGTACTCTAACGGTCTGTTACCCAAGTATCTGACGTCAAAATCAATTATGTACAAATGAGTTGACGTCACGATCATTATGCAGTATCCAGCTCCGTCATGAACATTGAAAAGTCAGTCAAGTATACAAATTGTAGGCTTATATCTTTATTGAATTTACAATTTATTAAACATAGGCAGCAACAGCGCCCAGTCAAATTAGTTTCAAAATACCAACAGCTTATCCGTATAGTTTTCTGGAAAGTGGTAGTCAAGGAGTTTAGAGTTCGATCGATCCCAACACAAGTATGGTGTGGGTGATGAGCGGAGATAACTGAAACTGTATAAGTCCATTATACATACAGTTTTCAATAATTGTGACTGACCTCTCCCTATGCTTACATAGTGTTCTTCCTGTTTGCATACCATATCTTCCCTCTCAGATTCAAGCAGGAACCTCGCGGTACCGTCGGTTTGTAAATGTGCCGCCGTTAAGTGATAAATAATCTCGCCAGGATCGTAACCGTCCAAGACGTGAGGAAACCATTCTTCATGCAGTCTTCTGTGGAAGTGTGGAGTGGACATCGTGGGTTCAGGGTCTGCAACGGTTTCCGGCGGAGTGTCTGGCCTCTCTGTCTTGAACCAACCATAGGGACCGTAACCGCATACATTCTCCTCCACTGGATGAGAAAGTCTTTTCATTTCATAAGTGTCCTGGGTGCGCTTATCACTCGAATAACGACCGATTTTGATTGCTATGGAGATAATTTAGGAGTTAATGAGATACAGGTCTAGGCAGATGGACGGTGGCATGGATGGATAGACGGAAGAACGAACGGACAGACGGACACCAGACCCTATAGGTCAATTTCAGAAAAAGTGCCGTACCAAACAGTGTCTCAGAGATATTTGCCAATAAATATTTTTGTTGTCAGTATGAATTTCTCTATAGTTAAGCTTTTTTTAGTAGTGGTAATTATAATTGTGATTAGATACATATATAAAAGCAATAAGTGCGCTTAATTAGAATGTGAGAATCATGGCACCCCCCTCAGAAATTCTATGTCAGAAACTAAAACATAAAAAATTGCAGATGATATAACTGATAAAATCAGCATCTCTAGTAAATAGGGCTGTAACGATTCACCGATATATCGGTGAATCGTGATACACATGCTTGACGATACGCGTCTCGTATCATGACGTGGATTATTGATATGCACACGATACAGGGAAATATGCCCATGGCATACGTCATGCATCAACATTTTCAGGTAAGTTATAGTTAAAGTGCACCATTTTTACTAAGTTTCATTTGAATATGTTTATTATTTGTTTACGAGCACTAAAGAGTCTGAGTGGCATAAAACGGGCAGGCTTAGATGAAATTTAATGAAAAAATAACGTATCGTATTGCGTATTGCATCGTGACCGGTATATCATGATACATAATCGTATAATGAAAAAACGTATCGTTACAGCCCTACAAGTAAACAACAATAAAACTCATGTCAGAATCATTTAGTCAAGACCGCCATACCCCTATCGTACTAACATACACCCACTCACGTAGCTACGCTACTCGATACGGGGACGTAGTGGGAGGGGGAGGATCGTGCAATAGGACGATGCCATACCCCACTCTTTAATATATGTGAAAATCAATCAAACGGGGTTATCTCCCATATCCAAGGCCCCCCCCCCCCCCCAACAGCGGACAAAGCACAACAGTGTAACTATATAAACCAAAACCTTGACATCTGAAATATGGCAAGACCGAACGCTTTCTCAAGTTTCCCCAAATACAATTTATTCATTAGTACTATAATACATTTTAATATTTAAAATGACAGCCTATTTTGATAAGCATATAACATCATTGCATCCACTGAGAAAAAAAACCCCACGACATGCCAGCGTGATAAACACATGACACTGTGAAGACGATCGTCACAGTCAAGACCGTCACGATCATTATTTCTAAGTCATGGAGATTTGCATATTTCGTGATATCAAAAACGAGTTATGATGGTCCGTGTCTTACTTAACCCTTTCACCGGTGAATTCCCCAATTTTCATTTTCAAGGCAACCATGCAGGAAAACTGATGAATATTTTGAAATTAATTTGACTGGAAGCCGTTGCTGCCTAAGGCAGCAACGGCTTCCAGTCAAATTAATTTCAAAATATTCAACAGAATAAGTTTTATGTCGTAAATATTTTACCTTTTCAGGGATATGGGATAAGTACTGTGCGTTATCAATACACCTTCCTTTGGGCAATATCGGGAAAATGTGTATTTTAATGTTATTTCCGGGTCAAAACCATGCCATTTTGTCAAGGCCGTCAAATACGGAAAGGTCATCACATTGAATATTTATTTTGAATTCATACGATATATACTACATATGGCCTATGATAGTTCATTGACTTAAAACCAATACCCGACATGTTGACCATAAGTATGTGTAGTCAAGTACGCCCCATTTATTTTATCTCATTGCCTATATATCATCAGTGGACGAGATATATGAACTGTGCTTTAAAATGTGGGCTATATAGATAGGTGAGACACACGTACAGGCCTAATTACCTACACCCTGTAGTCTAAGAGACGGAAGAGTAAATGTCTTGCATTGAGGTCGGTGTGCGCGTCTGCGCATGCGTGCGTACGTGCGCGCGAGCCAGTGCACGCGCATGTGCGTGTACCTGCGTGCGTGCGTGCGAGCCAGTGCACGTGCGTGCATGCATGTCCGGAGTTGTGTCTCAAAACTTCTCATCCGATTTGGCTCAAATTTAAGACAACACAAACTGGATTCGTATCGGGTTCTTATCGGATCTACGGATAGCTCGAAAACTATTAGTTCGATTTGCCTAAAAACTGACAGTGAGAGTGCTCTACAATTCTACAACTTTGGATGTGGTAAAAAAAATCTGAAAAACTCGAAAAATACGAAAAAAGTGTTTACAAGTTGACAACAATGGGAGGGCATTCGAACGATCCAAATACGCCCACCCGCCCGTCCGGCGGCCCACTTGCCTGTCTGCCCACCCGCACTCCCGTCCGTCATGAATAGTAATACAACTCACGGAGAACATCTGTGGCACGTGTTGCTATTACGCAATGACTTAATCCTAAACAATAGGTGAGAATTGTTAAAATATATTAAGGCAATACATGGCTATCCCGCTTTAGAAAATTGGGAAATGATCATTAATACTGAAATAGTCTTCCCATTTGTTTAAAGATTTGCACCAAACTTGACAGATAGGTTTATTTGGTTATAGAAAAAATAGGCCAGTTTCGTATGGTTTCTGGAGAAAATTGGTCAAATAAAGTTTTTCCCGTTGTAAATATATAAGCTAAAATGTGTACGAAGACAAAAACTGAAACATGTTAGTTAGTGAGAAACGGGCTGTTGAATATTTTGAAAAAAAGTAGATTGGAGACTTAGGCAGACAAATCGAATTGTATTCAAAATATTCAACTGAACAGTACATGTATTAACGGTTAAAATTATAATGTAACATCAGGTTTTTATCCAGGAAGGAAGGGGTGGGGGAGCTGGGCATATACCGCCCCCACCTCCCCACCCACCACACCCACCCCACCCAGTGAGGTATTTCGCCCCCCCCCCCCCCCAAACCCATGAATGTTCAGGATTTGCGCACCTTTTGCGATTTAAATCGAAATCGTATAGGTACTGCACCCTGCATTCAATGGACCTTTCCGGTTTTAGCTATGCCCCGCCCATCTCTAGCTAAGCTCCACCAACACTTCGCTCGTGTTAGGATCGATCGATCTCTGAACACACTGACTATCAATTTCCAAAAAACTACACCGGTAAGCTGTTAAATGTTTTGAAACTAATTTGACTGGGTGGTTGCTGCCTAATGAATTACAAAGACATATAAGTCATACAGCGTGTCCGACTATTAGAGATTTGATGACGGTCTATATAGCAACTCTTTGCGACTTAATGATTGTGACGTCATCATACACGCGCTGATCTGATTATGACGTCATACGAGGTCAGATGATGGATGGATACTCTGGAAGGGTGAATTAACTTGCATCCTTGAACAAATTCCTGCATAAAACCCTGAACATTGTTGAAGAAGTTCTCATGGACATTACCATTTCTTGACATCCCACAGCGAAGACACTTATCATATCTGCATCGTACGCAATGGCTGCGCGCGTGGAGTGTGATTCTGCAAGACTTGTCATGAACACATTCCTGTAGAACTCTCTTCCTCGCCAGACACCGACGAAAGAAGACCTGAACAACAGAGAATCATCATCATCATCATCATCATCATCATCATCATCATTAATATCAATAATCAGCATCACCATCATCACAATCATCATCATCATCATCATCATCCATCATCATCATCGTCATCGTCGTCTTCGTCGTCGTCGTCGTCGTCGTCGTCGTCGTGGTCTTCGTCGTCGTCGTCGTCATCGTCATCATCATCATCATCATCATCATCATCATCATCATCATCAATAATCATAATTATCATCATCATCAATAATCACCATCATGATCAACCACCACCACCACCACCGCCACCCTCCTCCTCCCCTCCTCCTCCTCCTCATCATCATCATCTCTGTTTCGCCGCCGTCGGTGTTATACTAAAGAGATTCCCTCATAATGCATATTAGTGGCCCGGTACTGGACCAATACAGGGCCAATACGGCCCAGCATCGGCCCGGTAACCTGCAGTATTATCCGCGTTGTATTCAACTTACCTTGCACGCCTGACAAGTATTGACGCCATAGTGCAAGCCGGAAGCACAGTCTCCACAAATCCGACATGGTGGCAGCATTGGAAATCGCACGTCTGACTTGCTAACCGAGCTCGGGAATTGGTTCTCTAGCTCTTCGTCGGGTAGGCATACAGTAGAAGACGCCATGCGATTAAACTATGTTTCCGATCAAGATTTCTACTCTGCCTATCCAGAGTCTATACAAGCCGAAGCGCCAATTTGTACAAGATCGATGTTTTGTAAATCTGCATGAGATCGATTTGGAAGTAAAATACATCTATCGCTTTTGAAGATGTGGAACTTAGGTCTAATGACAATAAAATGCACCAAGAAAATCAACTTAGCGTTATCTTATGCTATGGTCAGTGGAGGTATATTCTCTGCTAATTTAATAATAGTCGAGAGAGTCACGTGGCCAAAAAATCACAATTAACCTCTCGTAAGTACTTTCTACTATCTATTTAGGATGAAATTGTCGCTAAAACGATTTCTTTAAAACATCCGTATCGACACACAGTTTGAAAGTGACGGAACATCTACAACGTTTAAGTATGCTTAGCTTATTATTGAAGTTGGCAATAAAATGCCAAATAATTATACATTAACCTTGATGTTACTGTGTCATGTGGGCTTGGTGGTGGGGTGTGTGTTCTAGTTGCCTTACGCCCCCCCCCCCCCCCCCCCCCCCCCCCCTCCCCTGCAACTGTGGCTGCTTCGAATCCCATCCTAAGCACGTCATTGTATATACGATATTCAAACAAACAAAACAGCCACGTATTCGACGTACATAAGACGACCCCCTCTATAACTAGTACCTTTCGGACATTTTAAATATTGCCATAAAACATATGATCACGTTGATATAAGTCGACTTTCACATAAAATGGATTTTTGGGTTAAAAGATGGTGGTTCTTTAAGATGGGAGGTCTTACGACCACCCGTCTTAAAGAAACACCATCTTTGGACCCCAAAAGCAGGCGACCGTACTATACAGGACCGACTGTAAATTGTACTCCACACCCAACATACATACTCTACACGAGTAGCTAACTAGTAACCTACTTATATTTGGGACGCGTTTATTATGAGAATCTTGCGTGTCATGGCTTACAATAACTGCTGTGTCCGCTATCTGCCCCGCTGGCTGGGTTGCTTGTCACATAGGTAGTGCATCCTTGAAATAGAATGTCTAGGTAGGCCTACAGGACTGTCATGTCGTACATTACATGTCCTCGTTTAACTTCTTCAGCGCAGCTTACATGGCCTTTATCAACCAAATACCTGGATGAATTAATCAATGCCCATACAACACAATATTCAGTCAAGGGCTCACATATCAGAGGTAGAAGTTTATAAAAGGCATAAGGACCATCATGGTCTGTGAACTGACAACAGCATATGGGCAATAGCCTGGTAATGTTTCATTTTCTTCAACCAAACGACCGCTGTATTCGGCATCTTCGAGCACCGCCAAATCCATATGAGTTCGTTATTAACGACGCTCTCACAAATTGCCTCATTGTAAAGGCATATGGCTCAACTGCTGATAAATCACACGCCGATGCTTCAATATTCGATTCCTTCTATGATGACTTGCCCACGACTATCACCATTCCAGCAAGATGACAACTCATCCTATGTGATGACTTCAACGCCAATCTTGGAAAGCCAAGCAAAACAGACAAACAAACAAACAAACAAACAAACAAACAAACATGGTTCCATTTGTGCATTGGCTCTTAAGCAAGGGGAAAACGCACCAGTAATGGAGATACATTAGCTGCCCCCATCAGCACTTATGGTATGTATGCAACAAAGACAACCTTTAAGCACACACCCACCCACCCGTGCCGCCATCGAACAACATGGAAAGCACACATGGCCGACAAGAAAAAGAAAACCACAAAGGCAGTCTTTAATCAGATAACATATTATGCATGATGAATGAAAAGATGTAACTCCAAGACTCATAATCTTGCGGTGGTACAGACCTTAATTCCGACCACAAACCTGTCATTACTCGATTACGGATTGATCAAATGTGCCTCATTTGCAAGCGACCCGCAAAATAAAAATTCAAGGACAGCCACGATCTTTCAAAGCTAACTAGAAACAATGCCATCCGGGCATCGTATAGGAAACAATAATTGAGCAGATGGCTATGGGTGACCTCAACTGTAAACGAAACGAAGCCCTAAGTAAAGTCCTAAAATACATGGAGCCATCAGCTGCTAAAACATCAGTGTAGTTAGAAATACCAACCAAAGGAAATCCTATCTTGATTCTCCACGTGTTACAAAGCTGTCTGAACAACAGAGAACACTGCGACTACGTATATATCAAAGCAGTCGAAATGGACATCACACTGAACTAAGCCAAAATCGCAATAAGACCCTGCACAAAATCAGTGAACAATTGAAATAACTCTCCAACAAAAAAAGGAGATGACCTGGTAAGCCAGATCACGCTCACCGATGTCCAAAAATGTCCAGAGCAAGCACAGTATTAAAACTCACCGCTCCACAACTGTACATAACTCTGATGGTCACGTGATTGTCTCTGATCAGGCTGAAACGACCAAGGAATGGTTCAAAGATCAGTTCACTGACACCGAAGACGAAACTTTACCCATGTCTGAAGGTCAACCACGGTACAGGCAAAGGCCAAAAACAGAAGCAGAATTTAGAACAGCTGTACCATCACTAGCACATGGCCGTACACGCGGGCCTGACTGCATTGATAACGAACTCCTTGACCATTGCCACTCTGATGTCAAAAATATTAAAGGTGCATATTCACACCAGAATGATTGAAAATAAAATTGTTAAAATTGCATACTTTTATAAGCTTAAATTATGTGCCTATGTGTAATGAAACGAAATAAATCTTTACATATGATGATTCCATTTCATATAAATTAATATAATTTCTTAAGTTGCGAAATTGAAATAGAGGCCCGTGCCTCTATTTCAATTTCGCAACTTAAAAAATTATATTAATTCATATGTAATGGAATCATCATATGTTAAGATTTATTTCGTTTCATTACATATAGCCTCACAGTTTAAGCCTCTAAAAGTGTATAATTTAAACAATTTTATTTTCAGAGATTTTACTGTGAATATGCACCTTTTAAATCTTCAAATTAACTTGAAAGATAAACTGGTGTTCAATTTTTAACAAATTTGGTGAAAGATGGTGCTGTCGTAGACAGCAAAATCGTTCACCAAAGTTGTTGAAAGAATGTACACCAGTTTCTTTGCTATGGACACAGTAAAGGATAGTATATTGACATTAGAGTGGTAGGGGGTTACATATTTAAATAATACTATCTCGACGCAAACCACACACATCATCAACTCTGCCTTTGAACAACTCATCCCTATCAATGCTGAGGCAGTGGGCTCACTCATCGCACTTCCAAAGCCTAGGAAACCACAGGACCTCTTTCCAACCTAAGACAAGCTTGTTTTTTAACAGCATACGAATACATACTATCAAATGTGACGTTGTCTCGTATCAGAGATGAGATTGACACATTTAGTGGAAACTGGTAGAGTGGTTTTAAGAGAGGAAATATCTGCCCTGACATAGTCTGGGTACACCGAATGTTGACATCGGTAATACTACCAACGCATTTAGGCTTCTGCAAGATTGGAATCGACATGCCATGTGGATCTTATACAATTATCAAGAGACCACAGATTCTTCAATTTCTCCCACCACCCTGGCTGCTACGGCAACGAACTACGCCTGGTGAGACTCTTATTGCCAAACACAAAACTAAATGTTCACATCAAATCAACGCTTTCTGCACAGTTTGAAACATCAATACAATCACCACAAGGTGATGGGTTATCACCAGCGCTCTTCACTTGCTACCGCGGCGCAGCTATATAATCTATTCGAGAACACTCCACAAGAGTATATTTCACATAGCTGCAGAACAGCTCAGGGCTGAAATCCTCTTCGTGAATGAAGACATAAAAGAGTTCACTCGTACATATCAGACACCAGGAAGTTGTGGATTCATGGCTCTAGAATCCTTATGAACGTCAAGATGCAAATAAAGAATAATTATATGATATTACAGGCGTTTCCATAATGTTGTGCAATTCACCTTTCCAGAGTATCCATCCATCATCAGACCTCGTATGACGTCATAATCAGCTCAGACCTTTTATGATGACGTCATAATCATTACGTCACAAAGGGTTCCATATCGACCGTCACCAAATCTCAGATGGTCCGACACGTTGTATGAATTGTATGTCTTTGTAATTCTTTGCTATTTAATAAAAATACTGTTGAATATTTTGAAACTAATTTGACTGGTCGCTGTTGCTTCCTTAGGCAGCAACAGCACTCCGTCAAATTAGTTTCAAAATATTCTACAGCGAACCTGTGTAGTTTTTTTGGAAATTGATAGTCAGGGTGTTCAGAGATCGATCGATCCAAACACGAGCGAGGTGTGGGTGGAGCTTAGCTAGAGATGGGTGGGGCATAGCTAAAACAGGAACGGTCCATTGCAATAGCCGAGCAGCTCCAAAATCCCTCTTGTACAAACCTGATGCACGTGACCGTGCACATATTCGCGCCATTACAAATCATCACGGGCCATACATCAAATGCAGCAGTCTACAATCTGTGTAACACAGAGCCAGTGTCGGTGGGTGGGTGGGTGGGGGGGGGGGGTGGGGGTGTAGAATAACAGTGATGTTCTATGCTCGGACATGTTCTTCGAATGCCAAAAAATACACCTGTTCAGAAAGCACAATAAATGGCCTAAAGGAGAACAGGATGTGCGTAGTGGACAAGACATAGTGGAGAAGGCTGAAGATAAACTGATTGCCCACCAATGCCACCACCACCACCACCACCACCACCACCATCATCACCCCCATCGTCGTCGTCGCCGTAGATGGTCGGTCGTGATCTACCCCTCCAAAAAATGGGCGAATTTTCTGGCGTTGCCAGAGAACAAGGAAGAACTGGTTAGATTTCTGTCAGAAGAACAGATAATAAGGAAATCGTTGCTGCAGAGAGATCTGCTGATGAATTAGAAACACTGTCACCGAAAGGAACAACTCGCATTCGTTCGCTCAGATCCACGCACGAGGAGGGTGACCTTTAAAAAGCTATACAAATATTAGGCCATGCTCCCGTGACCATATCATGGCATGGGTCGTGGTCTAATATGCAAATGGATGACGTCACAAACTCTATGCAATTCTACTTATATCTTTGTTTGAGTTATTATTTAATAAACATTCTGTTGAATAGCTTGAAAGTAATTTGACTGGGAGCTGTTGCTGCATATGTAACCCGTCAAATTAGTTTCTAAATATTCAACTGCTTACCTGCGTAGTTACCGTGAAAATGAGATTCTGGGAAGTCACGGTTCAAATAATATAAATCGATTGCAAAACGAGCAAATCGTGGGCGGAGTTTAACTGTGGATGGGCGGGCCATAGCTAGAAATGGATCAGTTTTATTCCATTCAAATCTATAAAATAATTAGGAAAGAAATATTGCCCTCGAAGGAGCAGTTATGGTTCAGAAATGTTCCGTAAGCTTGGAATGGATAACTCGATATAAGAATCACTTTCCATAAGGTATTAGCGAGGCTGGGGTGGGGAGGGATGGAAGGAGGGAGAGGGAGGGAGGGAGGGAGGGGGGAGGGAGGGAGGGAGGGAGGGAGGGAGAGAGAGAGAGAGAGAGAGAGAGAGAGAGGAGGGAGAGAGGTGAGGGAGAGTGAGTGAGGGAGAGAGGGAGAGAGAGGGAGAGAGAGAGAGAGAGAGAGAGAGAGAGAAGAGAGAGAGAGAGACGGAGGGAGGGAGGGAGGCATGGAGGGTGGGGGGGGGGGAAGGGGTGGGGGTGGGTGGGTGGCAACGGAGCTCAATGATGCGTAGGGAGTGAATGAATGCGCGCGTGAGTGACACAGTAACCCAGTTTTTGTTCATGTAGGACGGTAATATTGAATATAATGCTATCTGATAAGTGTACAATAGTCTGACGAACAACTCAGATGGGCCTACATATGCATTTTGCTTATTCAATGAATTTTATATAGACTTTGGCCTATAATATGCTATCCAGCTCGTATTATATAGGTTGGACGTAGGTTAGGCATATACCCTTGAAAGGATTGCATCCAATTAACCCTTTTAATTCTGAATTCTCTGAATCTCGATTTTAAGGCAACTAGATACGGGTACGCTATTGAATGTTGTGAAACTAATTTAACAATTTGACACAGTCAAATTAGTTTCCAAATATTCAACAACATTTTTATTAAATTGGTAAAGACCCACATATTCGAAAAAATGCCTAAAAATAAAATTGTTAGAATTGTATTCATTTTAGTGACGTAAGCTATCTAATGAAACGAAATAATCTTTAGAACATGCTGATTCCATTCCGTATATATTAAAGTAACGTTTTAGTTGTGAAATTCCAGTAATATATTTTCAAAAATAGTCTTCTCTTGCCATGCAAATGGACATACATTCACTAAACAAAATGTAATTTTTCATGACCGATCGCATTAAAAAGCAATGAAAAGCTAGGTTTTGAAATATTTTATGCAATAGATAATATTCACGATTATTTGATTATTTAATTTTTAATTATACAAATTTACGAATTTAAACGTAATCGCGATTTTCGATTTAATCACGTAATCGCGCAAACCTACAGCCCCTAAAGTTCAGGAACTACTTTTTAATATGAATAGCATATTAGATAATAAAATTATGTTAGACGAGGACACTATAGAATAGGTACCCACCCCCTCCACCCCCTCCCACCCCCACCCCACCACCCAGTCCCCATACTGGGTATGCAGCTAGAGATGGATTATGCCGACGATGTGGACGTCATAGACAATGGAAAAGAAACCCCTTGACGAACTACTCTTAGTAGCCGCAAGCAAACTAAAAACTGAGAATAGAATCTCTTTATAAATGAATTCCAATCATAGTACACTCACATATAAAGAACATGACGATCCAATTCGTGGCGGCGAACCATGGAGGAAAAGTAAAATCCTGGGCTCCCTCTGCAGTACTGGTGCCATTGCTACACGCTACGTCGTGTGGGTGGGGGCATAGCTTTCCAATCCTTCTGCAAGCTATGGATTCGTAGATCGAAGATGCCCTTGACAAAAATAGTATGTTTATGCAACGCGACCAGTATACCCTTGATGCTGTATAACTATAACAACTGGGCATCTCCAAAGGCAGCTCTAGGCGTTTTCACTGAACACCGATGGCCAGACAGCATACTTTCCAACGATGCGCTATACAAGATGTGTAATACATCGCCGCCGTCGGTAAAGATCGCCTTGCGAAGACAACTCATGCTCGGCCATATGCTAAGGATACCAGAAGACACACCAGCACAGAGAGCCTTAGAATTCGTCCTACTGGGAGAAGAAAATATGAATCGAGGAGAGGACGTCATTGCATAAATCTGTTAAGCGTGCTACGAGGATGCCTCAACAAAGCAGGACCCGGTACACTCAAGTCAATAATGGACCTGAGGAAGCTAAGGATTTCGGCTGAGGACGAGACACAGTGGTCAAAAGCGAAGACATCGTACTAGCATACGTCCACTCCTATAGCTACGCTGTTCGAGACCGTACTTGCAGACCTGTGATTTCTCGCTATGCGAAGTAACATTACGCTAGCGGGTTGGAGGTAGCCAATCAGATTTCTGCCTACTTCACGTGATAGGCGAGAGTTCGTCTGGTTACCTAATTTACGATCACAAAACAATGGCGATCGTGACACTGTTAATCTGGAAAGAGACATTTGCAAAAAGTTTGCATAGTTTTGGTCTAAACAAGTTATCTGAGGAACAGAAAATGTGTAGATTTGTTTTCGGTGACAAAACAACTAGTTTGGTTTACGCACATGTGTAAATTTGTTTACTTCCTGATTTCTTCTCGAGAAATCTCATTGGCGCAAGTTGACTGACCCCAGTTAATTAATATGTATGAAGATTCATGAACTTAGCACAAACATCAAAGGCGTGCAAGCACGGTACTCGATACGGGAACGTAGTGGGAGGGCGAGAATCGTTCAATAGGACGATGAAGCGAAGAAGGACTGATTGCAGCTGGGAGATGTTTGTACCACTACAGCCGCTGAATAAGTAATCCTACACACACACACACACGCAAGCACGCACGCACGCACGCGCACACACACACACCCTGGTGCTGAGCCAAACGTAAATGCTCTCTTGCACTCAGCCATTATATGGCTAACTGGCATATCAAATTGGTTAAATTCCATTCACGATTTCGAAGGAGATGCGTTACAATCAATTTCAGCACATGTGCACAGACGGGCGGGGCGACATAATCCCCATTTGTGGATGACAGAACGTGGGAATAATAGACCCTTTCTTCACCTTTATGGATATCTAGGATGAAATCATGACGCCAGCTGTTCACGCGACATACAGCGTGTTCTACATAACTGTGGGTTCATCATTTCTGAAGGTATACGCTTTTATAGAGTAGTGTAAACAGCTGGGCATCACTAATGTTTTGACAGCCGAATGTTTTGAGGGCAGAATTTACTGACAACCAAGCGTAATGCTCAGGGCTGAACTTAAGGCAGTGCAACAAGTGCATTTGCGCAGGCCCCCAAATTTCCAGGGCTCATCAAAAGTGACACAGAAATTCTTTTTTGTCTTAGTTTTTTGGCTCATGCATAACTTCAAGCTATAAGGATTGACGCCATACATATAGTAAGCTAATAAATAAGTCAACACAATTATTTCCCAAAGAAAACAATTTCGACACGATGTAAAAATGCCCTGTTGAATATTTTGAATATAATTAGATTAGAATGTCTTCTAATCCAATTATGTTCAAAATACTCAACAGCATCTCTTTATTTTGTGTTTGAATCACGTAAAGTAACTTCTAGGCTGTACTCTATAAGACTGATGCTGCCACATCCCACAGCCCCATGATCCAGGGATCCCCAGCAGTATAACGGTTAAAATTGGACCCTCGCTTTCTCGCGATCCTAACTGCAGTTCCGGGGGCCCTAGTAAGAAATTCAAAAACCTTGCACAGGGCACCATGAGTCATAGGTTAGACCCCGGTAATGTTCCATCAGGGGACCAGTAAATTTGAACAGTGATAGAAATAAATCTATGTCCCAGTTGTCGCAATGGCCACTTAGGCCCGATTTATAAGTCGAACCTTTCTTGTGCCGTGCCAGCTAAATCTGCCTGAAAATTTACAGAGGCCACTATATAAATCAACCAGTCGTCATTAGCGTGACGCGACAGGAAGTTCGACTTATAAAAGCGGGCCTTAGTTAATATTGAGCTGTAGGTATGGGTACAGCTAGGATTCCATTAACGCGTACGCGTATCCGTATCCGTATCTGAATGGGTGATTCCATTTGTATGGCACGTATGCGTACGCGAATACGTGATTAAATCGAAAATCGCGATTATGTTTTAAATCGTGACTTTATTTAATTAAAAAGTAAATGATCGAATAATCGTGAATATTTTCTATTGCATAAAATATCTCATAACCTAGCTTTCAATTACTTTTTAATGCGATCGGTCATGAAAAATGACATTTTGCTCACTGAATGTATCCCCATTTGCAGGGCAAGAGAAGACTATTTTTGAAAATGTATCGCTAGAATAATTCCAGTGATACATTTTCAAAAATAGTCGTCTCTTGCCCTGCAAATGGACTTTTCTAAACACCATTGCAATTTTCGTCATTGATATTCTTTTGTTGTTATATCTTGGTAATTTGTCTCCAAGCTGATTAATCGAGTAATTACGATTATTTTTTAATAATCGATCGCGATCATTCAACTCAATAATCGCACAAGCCTACTCAAGTTGCGTTTGCTATGGTCAACGTCACATTGTGCACCTATATCACCAATCTTCTCCAGCGTCGGATATATCCTCCAGCCACATCTGGCGTTGGATAGTCCTCGCAGCGGCAAAGGTGGGTACATGACAAAGAGGCTTCTTTAATATGGGGAAACTGGTCTAAATAGGCATCTTAATGAAATCGTAAATTGTTCTGTTATGATAAAGTAAATAATATGAAATAATTATATTAAAATTATCTTTAACCATTGACCAATCATACAACAACTGTTGGATATTTTTAAGTTAATTTGCCTGGAAGTTTTATATCGTAAAGTTTATACCTTTTTCATAGATTTGTTGTAGACATGGTTAATATAGTTTAAATAATACATAGCGGACATATGACTACTAGTCTGCATGCACAATAATTAAGTAAAAAGTAGGTAGAGTTTCAATTTTAGACCAGTCAATAAGATAAAATGGGGTCCCATCGCTAGGAAAAAATGAGTCCCGTCTGTCCTATTTTTAAAAAGAACAAAAATAATACCGGTACTTGTTGCAGCTTCAGTTTTAGTTTCACGTGTATTACACCCAGGCTACCGAGGCAGCATATGAGGGTACATATTTATAACAATTATTATGGCGAGTAAAGTGACAAAATATACAGTGATTATCACGAGGTTAATAAATAAATACTAATTACATTAATAACAGCGATAATAGACTTGGTGACTTATTTTTTCTTGGCATATAAAAGGTATTTACAAATTTTTTGGAGAACTGGTCTGTTGCATATTGAAAGAAGTCCTTTTGCTTTTTCTATCGTGGTATTGGTTAGGTAGTAAGAAGGGATTAGTCTTTGTCGTTCAGTGCTAAATTTTGTGCAATGAAAAAGAAAGTGCAATTCGTCACTTATGCAATTACATACATTACAGATGCGCTCATTTCTATCAATTCCCTCCCATCTCTTGGTCTCGATGTCTAGTTGGTGATTTAATGTTCTGAAGTGGTACAGAATTATAGCGTCGCGATATGGCAAAATATTTTTCAAATACCGAATCACTCATTATGTTATTGTAAAACGTTAATCGGCTTGAATTGGAAATTTCAGCTCTACATTTTTCATTGAATTGAGTTTGTAAAGCTATTCTTACCTGCCTAGTGATGTTAGTCTTATTTACGTTTTCTGCGTTAAAGGCTGTATCAAATCCTGTTATTGTTAGTATTTCTTTAACTTTCTCTATCCATTTAAACTTGATATTCTCTATCTCCGTATACTGTAGACAGGTAAAGTAAAGAATAGATGAAAGCTTTCCATATCCAGCGTTCACGATGTCCTAATATTTAATAGGTATTTACCTAACTCTGTATAGATCATAACATTCGGGGTACTCTTCTTCATTTGTAACATAATTTTATAAAATAGTATTTGGCAAATTTCTAGCAGTTTCGTGTTTTCAAAGCCCCAGATTTCGGACGCGTATAATATAACTGGTATAACCATAGACTCAAAAAGTGTGCACTGTAAATCTATCGGGACATCGATCGCTTCAATTTTGTGAATTAGTGCGTACATTGCTTTAATCCCTTGAGCTAAATTTCGTTTTCTACAAGAAAAAAAGGTACCATTATATTTGAAAAGTACACCCAAAACTAAATATTCATCTACTACTTCTATGCTATGTTCACCTATTTGAAATTTTGATTGGTTAATTTTCTTACGTTTTTCGAATATTATTATTTTAGTTTTTGAATGATTGATCCGCAATTTCCACTTTTCGCAATAGTCCTGGAATACATCTAACCCATTTTGTAGCGACCTGGGTGTTTCTGCCATTATCATAGTGTCATCAGCATAGAGAAGCACAATAATATATAAATAAAGGTGTGAATTATCAACTATTTCGTTAATTGTTGTCAGCCCTGATGTGTGGTGTTCTTCTAGGTAACTTTCTAAATCATTCAGATAAATCGAAAAGAGAAACGGGGATCAATGTTCACCTTGTCTAACGCCTATCCTACACGGGAATGTGCCTGACTTATTTGAGTTATGAAAAACAAAAGATTTAATAGACTGATACATATTAAAAATACTTTTAAAGCATTTTCCTGTAACTCCGTTTTTTATAATTTTTTCCCCATAGAGGTATAGAGATCGTTTGACCAAATTAACACAAAGCTGAACGATTATGAAGTTTTTCAAGTTTCTTGACCTATAGGCTAATCCGCGTGTTTTATGCAGGCGTACGCACCAACTACGTCTCCTCGCAGACTTCGCAATAGAAGGTTTCATTTTCAGTACCAGAACAATTTTGTTGAGCCCGTTCTTTGTATGTTATGCACCGAGTCTTGAATCAATACACGCGTGGTGTGTTGTGCCATTGGTTTGTGATTTCTTGGATGGCACTCAGACTTCTGGGGATGTCCGGAAGATGTAGGCCATGTTGCTTGTCATTAGTTAATGTGGCTTGTCTTTTGTTGTCAGGTGTTCAGGTTCATTACCCGGTCTCTCATCCAGGTGTGGTGATGGAAGGCCGGTATGTGGATCTATCACATTCCCGGAAAACATTCCTGGTTAAATGGACAATTTCCAGTCTTTCGGAACCAATTTACTGCAGTGATGAGTGTATCTGCACAACCGGCATGTGTGATTACAGAGCGACGTTCCTACATCCTGGGTAAAGTATGCTACACGTGGTTTCCTGAACTAGGCATGGCATCTAATGGCTATTAACGGCGAGGACAGTTAGCAGGGAGACATATAATAGGGATATCTTTGTGTTGTGTCAGCAGAATGGCTTTCAGGTTATTGGTGTGGGCACTATATCCATCCAAAACAGGATTCAAGCCTGTCAGTCAAGTATATGACGTCATAATCAATTTCACAATCAAATACGTTATGAATGACATATCTAAGTCCGTCAGAAACGCTTAATAGTCCGTCAAGTTGTACAAATTGTATGTCTTTACTATTTAATAGATATTCTGTTGAATATTTTGAAACTAATTTGACGGGACGTTGTTGCTGACATAGGCAGCAACAGCGCCAGTCAAATTCGTTTATACATATTCAGCAGCTTACCTGTAGGCCTATGCTTTTCTGGAAATTGAGATTCACTAAGTTCAGGGCTCGACCGATCCCAACACGGACAAAGTGTGGGCGGAGCTTAGCTAGAGATGTGTAGGGCAAAGTTAAAACCGGATTCATCCCTTGTATCCATCCAGAGGAGCGAGGAACCGCAAGTGAACGGTTGGCGTGTTATTCAAAAAGTCATTTTCATTCAAACTCTGTAGTAGTAGTAGTAGTAGTAGTAGTAGTAGTAGTAGTAGTAGTAGTAGTAGTAGTAGTAGTAGTAGTAGTAGTAGTAATAATAATAATAATAATACAGCATTTATATAGCGCCATATCTCGATAAACTAATTTTCATAGGCGCTTGTGAATAGGTGAGACTTTAGTGTTTTCATGAAATTTTCTATTGATTTGCCTGTTCATATAGCAAGAGGAAGTTTATTCCATAGTCTAGGGGCAACAACGCTGAATGCTCAATCCCCACAGGAGCGCAAGTTTGATCATGGGACGCAGAGCAATTGGTGGTCTCTAGACCGAAGTATGCGGCCTGGGTCATAGGGTGTTAGCATGTCTTGCATGTATTCGGGGTCTCTATTGTGCAGACATTTCCAGGTCAGGAGGAGAAGCTTAAACTCTATTCTCTGCCAGACTGGCAACCAGTGATGTTTTAGAATTGGTGTTATATGCTCCCCCTTCCTGACCTTTATGATAATGCGAGCCGCAGCATTTTGAAGACCCTGCAGTTTATTCAGAGACTGTTCTGTAATATCGGAAAGAAGACTATTTCCATTGTCTAATCGTGACGTGATGAAGGCATGTATTAGTGTCTCTGTGCTTTGATGTGTTAGCACATTTCTGATGGAGTTGATGTTGCGGAGATGGAAATATGCAGATTTACACACGGATCGTATATGTGCATTCATGTCCATAGCCTGGTCAATAATAATACCTAGGTTTCTGGCGGACGCAGTTGCCGTGATACTTCTGTCTACTAGTTGAATTTCCGTGGTGGCGAGTTTACTACGTTGTTGGTTTGTTGACATGACCAGGAACTCTGTTTTATCTGGGTTGAGCTTTAACTTGTGCCTGGTCATCCACAGACTAATATCAGAAACGCATTCTCTGACCTTTTGAAGAACCGAATCTTCCTGTGTAGGCACGTTAGGATTGAATGACATATACAGCTGGGTATCATGTCGGCTAGCTATGTTTGCAATTGGGGCAGAGTAAACTGTGAAAAATCTCGGACCGAGTACCGACCCTTGTGGCACACCGTATTTTAATAAGATATTAGAGCTTCGCGAATTAGCGATGCACACTGCCTGATATCTGTCTGAGAGGTATGATCGTATCCATGACAGGGCTGTACCGCTAATACCAATGTTATTGTTCATGCGCTCACAGAGTATCTCTTGATCAATCGTATCAAACGCAGCTGATAGATCTAGTAATACCAAGAAAGTTGCGTTATGATTGTCCAGTGATCTGAGAATAACGTTCTGAACTCTAACTAATGCTGTTTCCGTTCCATGGTGCTCTCTATAAGCGGACTGGAATTTCTCAGCTAGTTTATACTGTTGCATATGCTCAGATCTTCGTACTGCGACACTGTAGTAGTAGTAGTAGTAGTAGTAGTAGTAGTAGTAGTAGTAGTAGTAGTAGTAGTAGTAGTAGTAGTAGTAGTACTACTTTTTTTTGATTTAAACATATTTTATTGTAACAATTGCACAATGGGATCGGGCACAAGTTCTTACAACTTAGATTTGCTCTCTCCCTACAGAATTATTATAAGCAGCCAATGATTGAGAACACTAAACCGAGGTGAGAGAGAAACAATAAATTAAGAGGAGAGAGAGAGAGAGAGAGAGAGAGAGAGAGAGAGAGAGAGAGAGAGAGAGAGAGAGAGAGAGAGAGAGAGAGAGAGAGAGAGAGAGAGAGAGAGAGAGAGAGAGACAGACAGACAGACAGACAGAGAGACAGACAGACAGACAGACAGACAGACAGACATACAGAGACAGAGAGAGAGAGAGAGAGAGAGAGAGAGAGAGAGAGAGAGAGAGAGAGAGAGAGAGAGAGAGAGAGAGAGAGATATGTAGGGGAGAAAAACGATGTAAACAGATTAAAAAAGAATAGGAAAGAAAAGAACAGCTCCTTCAAACACTGTCATTGTCGGATAATAATTAATATAATAGATTAAACAATACGAATAATTGAATTAACAGACCATATTCATGGTTATTCCAGACCGTCGTCATTTACCCCCGTTTACCCAACCCAACCCTTCCTCTCAACTCCCACCATGCTTTCACCAGGTCTTCTCTTCTCGTTTCTTACACGAAAAACGAAACAGAAACGAGAAATGAGACCCAGTCACCTCCAACCCCGCCCACCCCACACATTCAAAATGGCTCCACTCCTGTGTATTTAGGTAATCTGAACTTTTAACTTCCTCATAACTTGGAACGAAAAGTTTGAGGAGATTAACGGTTTAGCGAGCCTTTATTGCACCTCCATCATCCCCTCTCCTGTCGTCATCGTCGTCGTCGTCGTTATCGTGGATGGCCCGAAAAGCAATAGGAGAGTAATACATTAATTGTGAGTACGGGAAGAACTATATACACAGTAACGACAGCGGAACTAAAGCATTACAGTATATAGCACATCTATGCAGTCATTTCTATCATAAACATTTAACAGTAAGTAGTAGTAGTAGTAGTAGTAGTAGTAGTAGTAGTAGTAGTAGTAGTAGTAGTAGTAGTAGTAGTAGTAGTAGTAGTAGTAGTAGTAGTAGTAACAGCAGCATCAGCAGCAGCAGCAGCAGCAGTAGCAGCAGCAGCAGCAGCAGTAGTAGTAGTAGTAGTAGTAGTAGTAGTAGTAGTAGTAGTAGTAATGCGCGCGCGTGTGCAACCATCCTGCGATTGAGTGAGAGGGCAAGCGAGCGAGCGAACCAGCGAGTGAGTGATTGAGTGGGTGGGTGGGTGAGTTGCGTGAACGAGCAAGTGAGTGAATGAACGAGCGCGCCGTTGCGCGCGTGTTTGTGTGTACCTGCGTACGTGTTTTAATGTTGACACACATATTTATACAATGTGCTCTCTCAATATTTGCTATCATTTGATAAATCGTGTATATATGGGATTACTTACATCTGATCTTATTTCAAGCGCAATTTAATAAGCACGCAATCTACGTACTGAAGGGCAAAATGTTGGAACATTTTTTTTACCGACAACCATTTTCACGGCCACTATGGATAACGCAAAGATTATAACTTGCAACAGCAACATCCAGTCAAACTAGTTTCAAAATATTCAACAGGATGTTTATCAAATTGTAAATTCTTCGGTAATATTTCATTCAAGTATGACAATAGGCAAACGTGTGACCTCTGTCCGCAGGGTAGCCTACGCGCACCTACTTAACATCGAAAAAATTGTTTCCTTATATAAACAGACTTAACGGATTCAGTATGACGTCATATTCAACTAGGCCACATGTGCGCTGACGTCATAAAAATTACGTAATGAATAACGTGATTAAGTCAATCATAAGCGCTTACTAGTCAGTTAAATTGTGCGAATTGTATGTCTTTGCTATTTAATAAACATTCTGTTGAATATTTTGAAACTAATTTGACTGGGCGCTGTTGCTGCTCTCTAAGGAAGGACCTGTATTAAGACTTTTTCTGTGTTGTAGACTTCATATGCTAGGAAATATAATGAAATATGTATTAAGCTGTAGATGATAACTGCTGCCTATTATATCAAGCACAACTTTGGACATTATTCGTTTAAATGAATGAACCATCTGTCTATTTCAGTCGGTATTATAACTCAGAAATCTCTCGTGCAAATTGCCTCCCTGGTTGGGAGAGATCGCACCCACTGTGCATCCTCTCTCTCCACGTGATATATCTTTCACCATTATGGAAGCGTGAATTCAGACTGCCACACATTGGAAAACTGGACATAAGGTTATATAAGAGTAATGTCTACGATACATTGCGCCACGGTGTCTTCAGAATAAGCGATTGCAGCTTAATTTTTGATAGAATAACAGTAATATATATATATATATATATATATATATATATATATATATATATATATATATATATATATATATATATATATATATATATATATATATATATATATATATATATATATATATATATATATATATATATATATATATATATATATATATATATATATATATATATATATATATATATATATTACTGTTATTCTATCAAAAATTAAGCTGCAATCGCTTATTCTGAAGATATATATATATATATATATATTACTGTTATTCTATCAAAAATTAAGCTGCAATCGCTTATTCTGAAGACACCGTGGCGCAATGTATCGTAGACATTACTCTTATATAACCTTATGTCCAGTTTTCCAATGTGTGGCAGTCTGAATTCAACGCTTCCATAATGGTGAAAGATATATATATATATAACAGTTTATGGTATTAATACTAATGATAATCATTAATATTAAATATCATTGTGTATCCTTGTCACAGCTAAGGACCTGGGGTTAGGTCCCAGCAAGAATGTGAGCACAAGAATCATTATAGACTGTTGATTAAATAGTGTGTACTAAATATAACGGATAACCCGTAATGCATTGTTTTATTAATACACTTGTCACGTGTAAAGTTAGCTGTCCGTAGCCCCACACCAGCGCAGTCGTCGCGTTCCCACGGGCTATAACCTCACACCTAATCCAGTCTGCGCCAGCCATTGACGTTACATAATTGATTATGACGTCATCTGGTGGGTGGATAAACTGGAAAGGTCCATTCCGTACGGTACACACATTCTGCACGATGTCTCTGCCAATTCATTTGTTTGTGGGTGCGACTTTGGTATTTTATATTGAGAACATTCTGATTTGGTGTTCTGGCCTCTTAGAGTTCAGACTTTTGCGGCTTTCATTTGGTCTCAACCTTGCATTTCCTGGTTTGCTTTCAAATACTTGTAATTCTTTTTGGGATAGGATGATAGAGCTACCGCCAACAGCAGACTCTGCCTTTTGTGTCTGGGTATCTAGTTCCGCAGATTGGACGATAACAGTGATCAATATTTCTTTGGCAGACACAGATGCGTCTGCAGTGTTGCTAGAGTTGGCAAGTCTTGTATTTAGAAGTCGACATTTGATCCACCACGCCACGCTGATAGTTATGTGAATCTGCTATCTAGAATCATATTCAGTTGCACAACACTGCTCGTAGTTGGTTGGCGTTGCCATATATGCTTAGAGCCAGAGCTATGCCCAGAGTCTGATCTGATGCGATGCTGGTTGACTGCGCGAATGTTGGGGCTGGGCTGATATTGAGATGTGCTTGCAAAACGATCTGATTTCGAATGTTGGTGCGTGGACCTGGAACTACCATTATTTACTCTGGAATACTAGTGCTTGGACTGACGTTGATATCAGCAACATGGATGATCAGATCCTGAATAACCTACTGTTGCATGGGCTGGCGTTGGCATCTGCAACTACAGCGATTTAATCTGGAAGACCTGTGCTTCGTGTAGTTAGATTGTATGGGCATGCCGCCTTTTCCATATATGACGCTGGCCCATGAGAGATGATGGAACATCACCAGTTAGCATAGGGAATGCGTGGTGATGTCATTAGGGTGCTTGCTGTCACCGTACATGTGCATTAATGCATGGTAGGACGATGTTAGGCGCTAATACCATCTCATCTTCAATCGTGTCAGAAATCTAAATCTAAGAGTTGGTGAGTGTTTCCGGGCTGGCTACGTTATAACCATTAGAATGTATACACTTTTTCAGAACGACCATAAAAGGTAACAACTGCGCGTACGTTTAATACTAAGCCGATTATTGATTTCTTTATACCGTTGGAATCATCCGTTTTCAGGATTCTGGAGCTATCTTCAAACCTGTCCTATATCACGTACTCGAGGACGAGCAATCAGTGGAAACATGGCCAATCGCCTTCACTCTTCCTTGCTTCTCACCACCCAGGGGTATAAATGGGTACCAGTGTAAAACTGGGGAAGTTACCGATAATAGACTGGAATATAAACCGATGGGACTGGAATCAGGGACTCGATAGATGCCAATCAAACCAGTACCGTCTAAAATCCTCACGAAGACCTTATTCCGTATCGCAGGTACAGCCAGTGGAAGTCTTAGTGTGTCTTAGGTTGGCAACGCTGCAGACCACTCTTCAGCCTAAATCCACTCAGCTGACAAGACTGTACGCTGCTTCCAGTGTCCATCTAAACACCTAAGGGGGCTAACTGTGGTTCTATCCCGATCAGATATTCTGAGGCATCAGCAGATTAACAATAATAACTGAAAATAAGAACTCTCAAATTGCGGAAAACCCCGTCGTCATCTAGATAGATATCTAGGTAGATATCCACCAACTAAAAAAAACCCCTATATGGCGGATCATCAGTAATTCAGGCAGCCAGCTCCTGCAATCACTCAAACAGTCAACCGCACTAACCACTCAGATAGCTGACCGCGCTGAAAATTCAGACAGCTGACCACAGATTCAGGTACCATCCTGAGAACGCCACTCAAGAACTGGAGTGTGAATAGAATGCTACGACCGCTCCTGAATCAGACAGCTGTCTGCCAACAAGCTTTTCATATCTTTAAGATATGACAGCGACTACCAACCAACTTCGGAATCCATTGCCACCTCGATTTATAAGCCTGATAGACCTTCGTCACCTCATCACCGTCATCTTCATTCATCTTTATTGTTTCGCCTCATCGCTGCAACCGTGTGCTCGCTATACGTGGCTTCATCGTTATTGTTTTGAACTATGTTTTGATTATAAACTGTATTTACTTTGCTGTTTGATTGTCTGGACAGCATACAGCCACCTTACTGAATGAAATGAAAAGTGTTCTTAAATATTAAATATAACATTTTTGCGTCCCCAACTGCTTAAATATTAAATATTAAATGCTATGCTTTAAATGTTTTACTCGTGGACCACCTACCACTCTATATATGTTCTGAAAGTGTAACCTCTTATATGTGCCTATCTAACAGCTTGCACCTTATTTTTAGACTGTGGACCGCTAAATCAGCAAGAAACCACACTTGTGTGCTCGCTAGAGTCCTAGACTTCCTGTCGATAAACCTTCTGGTTAGGATATTTTTATTGTACACAGTTTCCTCACATTTTTCTTATTATACATGCCGTTTAACCCCCACGCCCTTGTTTCTGTTTAATCTTATAATGGTTAAACCTGCAAAAATGGCACCTGCAGTGCTCTTGAGTGATGTACATTTGCAGGCCAAGATAAAACAATTTTAGAAAGTTTATCACTGGAATGACTGGCTAGGTTACCGAGCCAGTAATTCCAGTGATAAACTTTCAAAAATAGTCTTCTCTTGGCCTGTACATATACACAGTCAAAGCAAAAAGTAGGATTTTCTTAAATATTAACCATTTAATGGTCAAGCTGAACAAAAGGTTTGGCAAAACTTGGCAGTTATTTTCGTAAATTTCTGTGGCAAATTTACACACATTATCTTCTCTAAATGGGCATTTAGTCAATCTTCTTTGCGATATCTAGAACTTTAAAGGATTAATTGATATAGATAGCATTTTAAGCACTCTGAAGCGCTGTTGACACAAGAGGTGGTTAATATTTACATTATATTATACCATAACCACTCTACTGTATACTCTGTTGCATCGTACTAGCATACGCCCACTCACATAGCTACACTGTTCGAGTCCGTACTTGCAGACCTGTGATTTCTCGCTATGTGAAGTAACATTACGCTAATGGGTTGGAGGTAGACAATCAGATTTCTGCCTACTTCACGCGATAGGCGAGAGTTCGTCTGGTGACCTAATTTACAATCACAAAAACAAGGGCGGTCGTGACGCTATTGATCTGGAAAGAGACATTTGCAAAAGTTTGCAATAGTTTTGCTCTAAACAAGTTATCTGAGGAACAGAAAATGTGTAGATTGGTTTTCGGTAACAAAAACCGCTAGTTTGATTTACGCACATGTGCAAATTTGTTTACTACCTGATTTCTTATCGAGCAATCTCATTGGCGCAAGCTGACTGATCCCAGTTAATTAATATGTATGAATTTTCGTGAACTTAGCACAAACATCAAAGGCGTGCAAGCAGGGTACTCCATAAGGGAACGTAGTGGGAGGGCGAGGATCCTGCAATAGAATGATGCTCTGTGGCAACCTATCGCTCTGTTATTATACCTTACAGTCGGACTACTGCAGCACTATTAATTTATTATAGCGGCTGCTTCCTAAGTGAATAGCGTAATAGAAGGTTACCTGATCATTCCAAAATTGTATCGACCCTATCCTCTCACTCAGTCTATTTAGGCAGATTTCCGCACCTTCATCCGCTACTCGGAGAATCACTCACGAAGACCACGGCTCACTTGGAATAACTTCTGTCTACACAAAACAAGAGAATTTGTAAGACCTCCTCCCCGCACTTGTCACCATAAGTTCATCTAGTGGGCTTTGAGGAAGCGCAGGTTTACTTATATATATATATATATTACACGTAGGATAGGGAAGGCATATGAGAACTCGCTTCTCGCTGCTCACTCTGAAAAGCTGCTATTAGGCTATGAATTAGGAAACATTGCACGTCGCTCTCACCTACCCTCTCGCCAATGTCCTAAGCTTCGAGGATGTCGGACAAACGGCTACAAAATTGACCGCATCAGCCGCACTCACTGTCTCTTGTACACAATCGTACTCTTATCTTCACACACGACATGTTCTTACCCAATTGAAGGATATAAGCTATAAACTAACCACACTCTCCCCGCCGCTGACTTGGGTCGGGTTTTCTGTCCGTCCCTTGGATAAGAGGTTAGATAGGTATCACTTGCCCACCACCATTCCCGAGCTCACCTAATAGCGCCTCCTTAGTGCTGTCTTGAATATCTGTGTTTGCATGTGCTGCCTTAAATATTTGGGAGAGGGAGAGGGAGGGAGAGAGAGAGAGAGATTATATTTCTATTAACAGTATAAGATAGAATAGGGTTAGCCAAAGCATAAAACACACACAATCTCCAACCATTAGCAGCGGCACACAAAAGACTACAGCCGGCGTACTGTATCCCACGAAACATTGACAGGCATCGACTAAACATCCTTTACATCCTCGCTTTCGCTGGCTTGTGCCCAAACTCAGAGCTTATTCAACTGCTCGCGTACTTGGACCATCCATCGAAATTCCAGGCAAAGCGTCTAGAATGACAGACCATTTTCCCGTCTTTTTTATTTAATCTTTTTGGAAAGCCTGAGTAGGCACACATTAATCACGTTTCGAGTTGTGCTCAAACCAATACACAGGAATGATATCTAGAAAAGATCTCGCTCCCTTCTTTTTATTGTTCTCTTCTTTTTCTCGCAAAAATTTAGATTTTGGTACACCTATAAATAGCCAGGTATAAGTCAGTCAATGTGTTAGGCTAGGTCCTGCTTTAGAGCATCCCACCCCACAAGCGGTCTCTAATTTTCACTAGAAATATACCTATAAAGCATTGTTCATTTTAGAGATGGTGAGTCACTCAAAGGGAGCTAGAAGGAATTACAGACGTAAAGTAGAGTTAAAGACTATGGTGCTTAAGCTATGCCTGTAAGTTGGGATATCCCGCACACACCTCATGTCGTAGGATCCATTCAGCATAGCAGTTACGTTAGCCTTTCTTTTTCTGGGTCCAGCTTGTATCCTATATGTTTTCTCGAGGTATATCTGTATAATACAGTGCAATACTATAAACCGCTTTGTATATCACTAACTATCGAAATTATCACCACTTATTATTGATTGGTGAGAAAACCGCTCACGGGAAATCAGCCAACACTCAGAAATCAGCTGGCACTCAGAAATCAGCCGGAACTCAGAAATCGGCTGGCTCTCAGAAATCATTACCCAGGGAAGAACACCACGTTGACCTGAGAGAAAGAAAGAGGTAAATACTCGACTTCATCAGGCTGAGACAACAACTGATCAACCCCACGATGGCATCTTGTCGAGGAGCTCATTCAGATTCAGCGATCAAATTCCACCCAAGGAAAGACCTTAGCGCCGTTCATATACGGCTTTAACATCGATGCAGTTACCACTTCTGGTCAGCAAAATATTGTATGGAGCAGGCTCAGACTTGTGGTAAACAAGAAATATGATCACTGAGATCGGACAACACCCGTCCTACCACACGCAACAGTGTCAGCAGCAGCAGCAGCAGCAGCAGCAGCAGCAGCAGCAGCAGCAGCAGCCTATTCATGCCGGCCGAAGCCCTCCCGCAGCAACAGAGCCCACTGTCTGGCAAGGCGCCCACCCTCGACACCTCTGGCTACACTTGAGCTAACTTTGACATCTGGAACAGCTATTGATTCATTTGGAATAATGGTGCTTCGGCTGATGTCAAAGTCTGGAACTGCAATTATCTGATCTGAAATGTTGATGGGTGGAATGACCATGACATCGACAATGCATACACACACGCATGCATGCACGCACGCACGCACTAATATGTCAAATCCATGTTCGTGAGCAGGACAATTTAGCTCATATGTTCTCACTTCTCAGCCACCAAAAAGGAATGGACAGGACAAAAGAATATTGATAACAAGAACATACCATTGCTTCACACATGGCCTTCTTTCCCCATATGGCATGAGGATGTCTTACCCCGAGCAATCATGTCTAAATGTTGACCTCATTTCAATAGATGAATCCAATCAGTCATTCAAGTACATGACGTCATAATCAAATACGTCATGGGTAGGCCTGATGTCAAAATTAAAATACGTCATGAGTGGCGTGTCTAATAGTACATCATGTGCACGAAGTGTATGACTTTACGGCTTAATAAACATTCTGTAGAATATTCTGGAACTAATTTGACTGGGCGCTGTTGTTTTCTGGATATCGAGATTCATGGAGTTCAGGGTTCGAGCGATCCCAACACAGGCAAAGCGAGGGCGGAGCTTAGCTGGAAATGGGTGGGAAATTACTAAAAAGTGGACTTAGCAATTAATGCATTGCCTGTTAGTACTTCGGGGGCGGTGAACCAAGCTCGGGAGTGATGCTTGTACGGATCTCGATGAAACTTAAGAGGGATGTTTTAGGGGAATTCTTGACATCATAGAGGAACACCCTTTTCAATTAACTACCCTGCTGGGTTTTAATAGATCCACCGCACCCTTAAATTGTTAAATTGTTACTCCTCCCTTATTGATGAACGGATCTCGATACAACTTGAAAGGGGTATTGTATGGGTAACTCTTGACGCAATTCCGTAGTTCGTAGTATCTCTCGACAACATTACGGAGCCCGATTTACTGCCCTTGTGGGGTTTAGAAAGGTGGCCCTTATAAGAGTTGAAGACGAGCTAAATAGAATCATTTATGACGTGATGATTATGACGTCACCATACACGCCGCTTATCTGATTATGACTTCATATGACGTCAGATGAAAGATGGATACTCTGGAAAGGTGAATTAGTAACCAGTCTTGCAGAACTACATAGCAATTGCTCCAATCACCATACTATCAAACTAACCTTGCAGAATTCAGTCAGTGAACAGACAATGGGGATACCCATACATTTTATTCCGAAAGTCAACTGGAACAAGGTCGATCGAGTGGAATACCAAAGCTCCATCACAATATTACCAGAAAACTGTAATCGAGAGTGTGAGTATATGTTTGGTTTGCAAAGTACAGTAGCAAAATTCAGTCGACCTATGGTTACATCAAGCAGGGAAGGCTCATCAAGTGATAGGGTAAGAGAAACTACACGCCCAAATATGTTGTGGAATCAAGAACTTGCAGAAGCTGTGGCAGCAAAGAAAACAGCACACTGGAACTATAAGCGCCCCGGTTCACCCACTGACAGCGATGACAGCTGTAATCCTGCAGTAGTAGAACGCGGCAGATCCAGATTGCACCTCCGTAAAGTTCAGAGTCACGCAGCGGCGTAGAATAACCAATTAGAAGAGCCAATGAGCTGCACAAAATAATGGATGCCAATAGCTCTGACAGGACACTATTTTACAGCTTGGTTAGAAAGCAGCGTCAGCATAATATGACACATGTCAGTCAGGTAATTGTAGCTGATGTAGCGTACACAGACGACGATATAAGGAAAGGATGACACTCTCACTTTAGTAAATTGAACTTACCAACAACGCGTAGCACGAACGATTTGAAGACCAAAGCAGAATTAAAGTTTGACAACCTAGTGTTACGGCATCTCGCTGAGAAGAGTTGTGAACAATTGCCAATTAGGCTTGCGCGATTACGCGATTAAATCGAAAATCGTGATTATTCTTTAAATCGTTAATTTATATGATTAGAAATTAAATAATCGAATAATCGTGAGTAATTTTTACTGCATACAATATTTCAATGCCTGCAATTTAATTACTCTTTAATGCGATCACTCCAGAACATTGTCATTTTGCTCAGTGAATGTATGTCCATTTGCATGGCAAGAGAATACTATTTTTGAAAAAGTATCGTGCCAATCATTCCAGTGGTGCATTTTCAAAAAGTGTCTTCTCTTGGCATGCAAATGGACATTTCTAAATACCATTGCAGCTTTCGTCATTCATATATACCTTTGTTATTGTGTCTCGGTAATTAGTACCCGAGCTGATTAATCGAGTAATCATGAGTTTTCTTAAATAATCGATCGTGATCACTCAAAGCAATACTCGCGCACGCCTATTGCCAGTTATCAGTAGAGACCACTCAAGATATTTGGAATCTAAATTCAGGAAAAGCATCCGATATCACAGGATTGACTGCAGAACATTTGAAGTATGGAGGTAGACTAGTATCGTGAACACAATTCTGAGTGCAATCTTAAATGCCATCTTGAAACACAGAGAACTTCCCAACAGTCTGAAAGTAGGCATACTGAACCCGGTATACAGGAGAAAAGGTGACAAAACTAAGGTGGCGATTTATGGAGGCATTACCGTAACCCCTCTCATGAACCAAATTCTTAGAACTTGTACTCCGTGAACGGCTGCGCCAGAAGATATCTAAAACACAGCATAATCTACAACTTGGATTCACACCTCAAATCTCACCTATGTGCAGTATACTACTGCTTCAGGAAATAGTCTTAGAATATCGTGGTAGACAGATGCATGTCTACACGGCAATGTTAGATGTGAAGACGGCCTTAGATACAGTGAATCATGAAAGATTATTTAGAAAACTCCACAGCATTGGCATAACTGGCTCACTGGCTACTACCACAAAAATACAACGTGGAAGTACATCTCAAGTAAAGTGGTTGAACAAGACTTCAGAACCATTTGATATCCAGCCTTTAGTTAAGGAGGAATACTTTCAACAGACCTATACAAAGAATTCATGCACGGGCTGGTAAACCAAACAACTTCATCCCAACTTGGAGTTAATCTAGAAGCGATACATTGCTCTTAACCAACACGTTCCGATGATGTAGCGCTTTTAGCACACAGCAAACAAAGCCTCCAACGACTAGGCTACTGGACATTGTAGAACATCATAGCAAATCCCAACTCTACGAACTACAGCCAATAAAAAGTGCTATTGTACTGGACCGTATGTAATTCCAGCCACTGTGGACTGACCCCTGGGGTCAGCGTAAATATTCCTCTTTTTCTTCTTTCACGAGGCACCAACCTTAGTGCTCGTTGTCGCCAATCAAGTAAAATATGGTCAGATTTAAAATCAAAACAGCAGCTAATGATAGTTCTAGTATAGTGGTCTAGCATCAACGGGTTGTTAATTTTTGCATTTAAAAGACAGTTCATATTAACAGCTCGTACATGTACATTGCAGTCATTTAAAAGCTAGTTAGTATGGGGAAGAAGATGCAAGCTGATCCATAGCATTACTTCTAATACTTATTCAGTGCATAGCAGAGAAAACGGGTGATCCTAGCAATTTGTGTGGAGTTTTTGGAGATAGTAATATTCTTACTATTAATGTAAAGGAATGTTTCTCAACGCTTCTCAGTATGAACAACAGATTGATTCAATTAGCTGATTCTACCCCGCATCTTGGCACAGACAGAGATAATACCATCAGTGATGGAAATCTGACTATACCAGCAAATATTTCAAAAGCGTGAAGAGCTATGTATTCGCTCGTGGGTGCAGGGTTTCATGTGGTAAACGGCCTGGATCACGTAACATCCTTTCGCGTACTGGACATATATGTCATACCCATACCTCTTCATGGTATAGAAAACTTAACACCAACGCCTAACAACATGGATCAAACTACAGAACGCCTACGTTAAGTCACTGAAGCAGACCGTATCACTTTCAGACATGGTAGCGTTTCCAGCACCTTGCATTCTCGCCTTGTAGGTGGGGCTTAGAATACACCTTCCGTATCCTCTGCGTGTCGTAAGAGGCGACTAAAGGAGGTAAGGGTGAGGTAACCCTGACAGAAATCTCGAGTGCTGAAGACGGAGGTTCCAGGCTGCACGGCGCACTCTAATAAACCATGTCGATAGTCACTTACAGGACTGGCGGTATGATCAGCGAACGAAAAGAAGAAGAAGCACCTTGCATTCTATTGGGAACTCTTCCCGTTGAAGCACGAATATATCTTCGAGCACTGCCTCTGCTAGGAAATATCTGTAGTAAGGAAAAAAACACCCTATTTGTCATTGGACAAATATTCATAAAGGATCAAGTTGACAAAAGTTGGTTTAGCATGCAAGGAAGCTTCTAGCTCAATACAGACTCCCATCAATTAACTGCCTTATGGACAACACCCCAAACAAATACAGATGGTAGAAGCTGGTAAAGAGTGCAGTTGAATCTCACTGGAGTGAAGACATTTCTACTAGGACGAGAGTGTATTCCTCGTTGATATTCCTAACCCTGAAGGGATTTGCAATAGGAAAAACTCATCCCGCTCTCATGCCAATTTCAGCCAGCATCGTAGACGTAAATACGTAAGGGCCATTTCTGTACAGCTAAAGCGAATAACAGGCCCGTATATCCTGCAGGTGAATAACGTGATCTTCAATCAATACATGGTGAATCCACAACGTCAACTCTGTAACACTGAATCAGAAACCAGGGTACATTTCGTAGCATCCTGCACCAAACTACAATACATCCGTGAAGAGTTCATAGCTCTACTCAGCTAAAAAATGTCCAGATTGCATACTACAGCTACATAACTCTATTAGAAAACATACCGATATAGCAGCATTCATTCTTTCTCCACACTCACTTGCTAAGAACTGTAGATGCATCATGGTCATGAGCACAGAAATTAGACACTACCTGCATTTAATCCATCATGTCAGAAACAAGCTACTCAACCAACTGATAGGATGATTATATGGGAGCATATACACCTGAGGCCAAAATGAGTGAAAAGGAACATTTTACCTTACATACATCATTTAACATTCTAAGTAAGATAAACGTTGTGTCGTTTAGAATAACTCTAAATGTGCATATTCACAGCAAAATTACTGAAAATCAAATTGTTTAAATTATATAATTTTAGAGGCTTAAACTGTGAGCCTATATGTAATGAAACGAAATAAATCTTAACATATGATGACTTCATTCCATATAAATTAATACAGTTTTTTAAGTTGCAAAATTGAAATAGAGGCACGAGCCTCTATTTCAATTTCGCAACTTAAAATTAAGATTTATCTCGTTTCATTACATATAGACACATAATTTAAGCCTATAAAAGAATACAAGTTTAACAATTTTATTTTCAAGTATTTTGGTGTGATTATGCACCTTTAAATTGGAACTTGCAATTCGACAGATCACAACTACTCCACAAGAGGTGCTTCTGAAACAGGAGGAATCTATGATCACGACTATGGCGAATAGAGAAACAGTATGTATCTATGTATCAAAAATAATTATTTTGTTTTCTTCGAGTTTAAAAGATATTTACAGAGTTCTGTTAGTACAGGCGTGTTACATATCGAAAGCAGTTCCTTTGTTTTTTCGATTGGATATTCGTAACACAATATTCAGGGATATACATTTTTCTTTCATTCATGTGCAGCTAAAGAAAAGGCGAAGTTCGTCGTCAAGGCAGTTGCAATTTTCACATAACCGCTTTTCTTCTTTCAATTCCTTTTATAACCTTGCTCTACCGAGATGCTATCACCTTTTGCCATTTTCGAACCCTCAGTCACAAATTAGCCATTAGAACTGGGAGGTGGGCGACCTCCCAGTTCCAATGGCTAATTTGTTATTGAAGGTTCGAAAATGGCAAAAGGTGATAGCATCTCGGTAGGGCAAGATTATAAAATACCTTCCGAATATAAAACCAGTCTTTATCTCTATGTAAAATGACAGTCGGCTAGAAAACAAAGAAGTGACGGAAACTAACACAAACGCAGAATGAACCCCCCGCCCCCCCCCCCCCCCCCACTGCCGCTATAAGGAAAGTAGAGGGAAGAGTGATGAGAAATCACAAACAGAATCACAAACATTTTCGGACAAGAATGTCAACTTTGGATAATGTAGGCCTACTTTTCCACCAACAAATTACTTCTAGTGCACACGAAAAGACTGTAGGTCTACTGTTTTTATAGACTTCAAACAGGCATTCGACACGGTGTGGAGTGTTGGATTATGGGACAATTTATTAAAACCGGTTATCGAGCCAGTCATTTGAGTGAAAAACTTTAAAAAAATAGTCTTCTCTCGATCTGCAAGTAGAGATTTTCTATAAGAAAATTGGAATTATCGTGAACAAATTGAGCATATAAGGGCTAATTAATTATTGAGTAGAGCTATGTGGGTTTGGTGAATCATTCTATTTTTGGAGTTAGTCAGTTTGTCCGTCAGTTTGTCCGTCGTACAGATTCTCAAGACCGATTTTCAGCCATCATGAACGTCAAGACATTATTATTATTATGCTCCAAGGTGAACTTATTCTATCGAAGAAAACCCCTGAAATATTCATAGATTTTCACATATATGGGCATAATGAATGAACCAATGGACGAATGAACAGACGAACTGACCTACAAAACACGATGATTCTCCAACGCACCCATAATCAATATGTGGATGCGAAGTTTCATAAAATGCTACCAATGGAACGTTACTTACAGTGCATCTCACAAATAGCTTACCGTCGATAGAATCTTGGTAGCCGCGGGCGTCACTGTGACATTGATATTTGACCTTTTGACCCCAAAATTGGTCGACCTCTTCTGAATCCCACGGGCAACCTTCCACCACAGGTTGGTCAAGATCTCTCCATGAGTTGAATCGGATATATTGACAATTGTGTCTTTCAGGCACAGTTTAAATCTTTTAAAAATATGTTCGCCGTGGTCTTGACCTGTTAACCCAAACTTTGTTACACATCTTCCGAACTCCACGGGCAATCGTTTCCTCCGAGATTGACTAGTGTGTCTGAACAACTCTTGAAATTACATCCTGGTGTACGCTTCTGTGACTGACTAACTGGCGGTTTACTGAACTGCTACCCGTAGCTAAAATCATATAATAAACATGTTAGTTAAAGGTGAATATTCACACCAGAATGTTTGCAAATAAATTTGTTAAAACTGTATTCTTTTATAGGCTTAAATTATGTGTCTATATGTAATGAAACGAAATAAATCTTAACATATAGTAATTTCATTCCCTATGAATTAATATAATTTTTTAAGTTGCGAAATTGAAATAGAGGCTTGTGCTTCTATTTCAATTTCGCAACTTAAAAAATTATATTAATTTATATGGAATGAAAATTAATCATCATATGTTACGATTTAATTCGTTTCATTACATATAGGCTCACAGTTTACGCCTCTAAAAGCATGTAACTTAAACAATTTTATTTTCAGTAATTTTGCTGTGAATATGCACCTTTAATACAATTTTGAACACGATGTAAGAAATCTTCTGTTGAATATTTTGAACATAATTGGATTGGAAAACATTGTATGGCTTACAATCTAATTATGTTCAAAATATTTAACAAGACGTTTAATTTGTTTTGGAAACATTTAAAGTTATTTATGAGCTGTACTGTATAGCGAAGAGAAACTACACGCTGTATTGAATTGTAAAAGCGGCAAAGAAAAGAAAGGCGGCAAAGAATCAATAAAATCGTGACCGACAGAGTCAGGGGACACAACTCTCATTATGTTTAAGTTTGACTTTCACGAGTTTCTTCCCTAAACCCGCACACGCTAATTTGAGACCGAGTCTTTTCTGATATATATCATTAATTCTGAATGTCGGTACCAAATCTTAGTTGAGACTTGCAACCGCCTATGGCGGCAACAGTGCGCGATGTGAAATTAGTTTCAAAATATTCGACAATAAAGATATGCGATTCGTATAACGAAAGGTCCTCTGAATGACATCAGATACACAAGCGACTAGTGGTAGGGCCTATACGTCGGCCTATCCCTTAGTGTCAAGGTTAGCGTTGTGAGAGTTGAGCTGAGATTACGCCTAAAGTTTACATCTTATGGTCAGCAAACTTGGCCAGGATGTTGCCATTGGTGTCCCAAAGGATACTGTTAGAGACGTCTTAGGGTCAAGGTGATCCATACGGCACATAAGTTATCAGGTTTCTATTGACAGAAATGAATTCCCCTTAACCATGCACGTGCAATGAGCATAGAAATATTAGAAGATATTTTTTGACACGTTTATACGATCCATTTTTCGTTTTCGTTTTCTTTCTTTTTTACAGAAACGAACTCCCAAGAAAAGTTTAATACAAGATCTTCCTCCAAAATGTCAGTAAGATAATGTTGATTTGATTCAGTGATTCCTTAATTACATAGACGGTCCCATTTCTCACTATGCTCCACCCACTTCTAACTAAACTCCATCCACATTTTACACGTGGTAGCCAGATTTAAAACATTCACATCTGAAGTGTCACGAAAATTTCAAGGTAACGATACAGGTAAGCCCTGGAATATTTTGAAACTAACTTTGCCAGGGGCTGTTGCTGCCGCATGGCAACAACAACACCCAATCAAATTAGTTTCAAAATATTCAAAAGAATATTTATTAAATTGTAAAATTATCATCACAAAGACATACAATCTCTAGCTAAGCTCCACCCACGCTTTTCCCGTGTTGGGATCAATCGATCGCTGCACTCGCTGAATCTCAATTTCCAGAAAACTATACAGGTTTGCTGTTGAATATTTTGAAACAAATTTGACTGGACGCTGTTGCTGCCTAAGGCGTGCAAGAGTGCACAGCGAAATTAGTTTAAAAAATGTTCGACAGAATGTTTATTAAATAGTAAAAAAATACAATTCGTATAACAATGATGGGTGGATAAACCGGAAAGGTCCTTTGATTATGACATCAGATACACAAGCGACAGAACGAATCTAGTCTGAGCGAATTAAAGCGATGCTAATCTCATCTCAAATGTTGTATTGCACCGATAGAATATGGTTTTATAGATTCCATATCATTCAAATCCTGTCACATTCCCTGATCTGTATCGCAATTATCAGTTTTGTAATATCGAGTAAATGTTGAACAGTGATCGACACCATTTTATCTCCTCAAGCTATTGTGTGTGATGTCATGTCAACTCCAAAGCATCCCAATCTTTATTATGTAATGCTCATCCCATTGAATATTTTGAAACTAATTTGACTGGAAGTTGTTGCTGCCTAGGGCAGCAACAACTTCCAATCAAATTGGTTTCAAAATATTCAACAGCTTACCTGTAGGATTGCTTTTATACCACATTGCCCAACTATAGCTGGAGCCTCAATGACTGAGCGTATATACCGAGGCAGACAGACTAGGATTTTTCTGATTGGTTGAAAAGTAAATCATGACAGCCATCATAGGGTGTAGAAATCTACCAACATTTAGCTACTAAATCCTGAATATCTTTCCTTAGCGGCGTGATAAAAAGCTTAAAATTACCTGGCTAGTTTATGACCTGCGTGTTAGATCACCTGAATAGCTATCAAGAGATGGGATTAGTTATCCTTTAAAGGACTATATACTAGCCCAATAACGAACAATAACTCCTCAACAAGCAGCATAGCGGACCATAGAATTAAATTAGGCTCAGTCGTTCTCGAGATAGGCTTGTACCGGTTAGCCAACCTGGGAGAAGGTCCTACAAATTGAGTTCGTGATCCGGCCCTGGCAACATTTGTTTGTAGATTCATCCCCCCCCCCCACCCCGGCATATTACTTTTGGGTAATCGTTTGGCCCGTGCATGGCATAGTTCATGACTATGCAACAAAGACGAAATACGCGATTGCAAAGAGATTGAAAATGGGAGAGGTGGTTGGGAACCTAGTATGGTCGGTACTATGATCATAATACAAAGAGCGTCACGAGAAGTGCAAGATCTACTGGAACAAATTCCACCAGTTACAATTATAATTTTATTGAACAGCCGGTTACCACCACAGAAAATAGTATTGAGTGTCCGAAAATAAGAAGCAGCTAATAGGCTCGGTTGCCAACCTTCTAACCGAGGATAAATCATCCCATGCACATACCCAGAGCCATAGATTGGTTCTAATTGGAGAGGAAGCTGCCCCAGTCTAGATCGGCAATAGGGGTGTAGTAACAACAAGAACACATCTGACAGCAACGCACGAAGAAGCAGACAATATCATTGTTCAGCAGGCAGGGTCTGATAATGTGTTCCCGAACCGATGAGGGAAGCGAGATAAAGGTTGTCTCGGATAATACGGATGATTTCTTTGTACTTCGTATGTATTAGTACCACACATCAAAAAAATCATGTTACTATGAAATCACCAATCAAGGACAAATCAGTCATTAACATTGCAAAACAGTAGAGAAATATGCGTGTATAGTTGGCGAAATCCTGCCAGCCCATGCGCTTACTGGGTGTAACGCTGCAGTCTATTTCTATGGGATGAACAGGGGACTGATGTGAAGTCACTGCGAGCTGGATGGCACTCCTTGTCACTTCTTGGTATGATATACTTTCAGACAGAATGTGGGTTTGGACAAGCCACCGCCTTTAATGTCAGCTTGGTATGGACACATTGTCAGCGAGTCAATGTCGGAAACACGTTGGAACTTGGAAGGTACGACCATCGAAAACAGGACAAGCTTTATCATTGCCACGAAAACTGTGCTGTCATGCTCCGACCAAGCAGGCGCTTTCAGAGAATGCTAAAAGGGCCCACCACCAAGCTATTGTATGACATTCATTGGAAAACAAAAAAACCCACCAGAATGGGAAACGGAATGGCCCTTCCCAGTTTTAGCTATGCCCCACCTATCTCAAGCTAATCTTTGTCCACACCTCGCACGTGTTGGGATCGATTGAGCGCCCAGTCAAATTAGTTTCAAAATATTCAACAGCATGTTTATTAAATAGTAGAGACAGACAATGTGTACAACGTGTCGGACTATTAAGAGTTAAAGACGGGCCGTATAGAATCATTTATGACGCCATCCTACACGCCGCTTAGCTGATTATGACGTCATATGACGTCATTACTCTAGAGAGGTCCATTGTATGGCTGGCCAAAGGACACAAAGATTAAAACACTCCTCTCTTCCAATTAATACAGAACTCGCTCTGGCTTTTATCATGCATCTTATCAGATGTGGGTGCAAGACTGGAACCCTGTGCACTAATCGTGAGAATTGTAGCTGCATTGGGCAGAATTCTGTACATTTAACAATACGGGGTTGCTCGCAGAAAGCAACAAGGTAATTTTGTTTCCGGACTTAACGGAACTAATGAAAGTGTAGGGAGTGTAGAGGTGTAAGAGTGTTGGAAGTCTGGCTTGATTGGATAAGCAATAGATAATACCAGTAGGAAGTCTGATTTGATTGGCTATTCGATAGGTGATGCCAGAAAGTAACAAGCTAGTTTCGTTTCTGGATTCATGGAACTAATAAGCGTAGAAAGTGTATGAAGTGCAGTAGTGTAGAAATCTAGGCCTGTAAGAAGACTGGTTTGGTTGGTTAGCTTAGCCACTCACGTATATGACGTTAACAGTCATATTATATTTCCCGTCATTATGAAATCGTGAATAGAATAAATACACTTAAAACCTGTTCCGTGATCGCACAATAGAAATAAGAGCAACCAACCATCTTATAAATCAGGTAGAGACCATAAACTGAATAAGACAGAAATATATCTTAAATATAATTAAATATGGAATGCGGTTTATACATATATGTTACCATAAATATAGTCAAACCTGTCTATAACGACCACCAAATGGGCAATCAAAATGGTCACTAATGACTGGAAGTCTCTTGCTACACCTCAATTCCTATATTAATTAAATAACTTTTTGCGCGACTACTCTTAACGAATCACCATCTTTTGGCCCAAAAAGCAGATGATCGATACAGACAGGTTTAACTGTATATCATGTATGCTGCTATTCGAATAATATGTTTTCTAAGTTCTGGTATATTTCTATATTGGTTACTATTAAATTATGCAATACTTTCCCAATTTTATAGGTGACATAAGTGGATTCCTTGACTCCAAAACCCCACGACTAGACAGCATGATCATCCTCCTAGTAATATGAAGCAAATTAAAGAGGAAATGGTGGCCATTATTGGCGGCCATATTGAATGTTCCCTAATGTAATCCCAGAACCACCGTATAAATTGTTTCAATGGATACTTTGACCCCTAAAACCTATATCTAGACACCAAAATTATCATCATGTGTATAATGTAAAGGAACTAATTGCAAAAAAACATGAACTGGCGGTCATCTTTGACGCCATCCGTAATTTCTGAAAACGCTCACGGGCGACCAAGGTCCACCCAGCAGATTCTGAAAGAGGACACCCGTGACTACAAAAATAAAATATGTACAAAATTCCCAGCTTCAGCCATGCTTTTGCCCGACTGTTATAGCCATAACCCATACACCTTTGTTCAAAAGTAGGCAATTTAAAAAAGAAATCTGACTATTTAAACTGTTATTTTCTTGGCATCCACCAAAATCATGGCGCTATCAATGCACCTTATGAATCAAGTGTTAAACAAAAGTTGCCAGAACCGGGCCACAAATCCTTAAAAAAGTATTTGTCTACTAGATTAATTCTAGTTTAAGTGAGGATTCAATTCTTTCAGAAACAACAAAATGCATTTTGAGCCTATACCTATCGTACCGGATATGATTAAACATACAATATATGCAATGAATGATTCCAGTTTATCCATCAATCATATGACGTCATAATCAACTACGCGACGCGTAGGCTGACGTCATAATCAATTACGTCATGAATGTTCCGAACGCTTCATTGATGATGGACTAAGTATTGTTGTACGAATTGTATGTCTTTACTAGTTAATACACACGCCGCTGAATAATTTGAAACTAATTTGACTGGGCGCTGTTGCTGCCATAATATAGACACCTAAGCGGCTGCAGCATCAAGGACACCTACCTTCTTCGATGACTACACCACGGCCTAGATTCCCTCGCCGGTGCCGCTTGGTTCAGCACCCTTGACATGGCCAGCGGATAATGGCAAGTAGAAATGGATGATGGCGACAAACAAATGACCGCGTTTGTCTGCCGCGATGTCCTTTTCAAATTTCGCAAAATAGACATATCGGCCTTGCTACGCTCCTGGAACTTTCGAAGGTCTGATGGAGCGGGTACTTTGCAAGTTGCAATGGAAAACTTGCTGGAAAAAAAAAGAATTGCGCCTCGCCTCACTTATCCCCGTTTCCCCGTGGATAACCCGACCCGCACGAGAAGGACCCGTTGACCTGGGAGGACACCTTGATCACGCGACTGCCCAGCAAGACAGAGTATCACCATCACCGTCACGATGGCAGCCGGCCACACACCCCACACCCCCGCCTCATCACCGACCTCGCATCGGTAAAAGACCATGACGAAGAAACAAGCACACAACCTACCGAGAGTGGCCGGGCAAGCCGACTACAACAACATCTGCAAGCACCAAGGAGGCCATCCAGCAAACATTTGTGTGGGAGCCCTGTAGAAGCGCCTATGGGATGGCGTCGCAAGCGCCAAGGAATGCCACTGAGAGCCACCATGAAGGACTACTGGTCGTGGGAGTCCTACGACTGGCCGACCAGGCCACACTGGATCGGCGACCCGCTGACGACCCGGAGCTCAAGGACTACCTAATGTTAATTTGGGAGAGACGGAATGTCTATGGGTGGGTGTATGGAAGGGTCGAGCTGACCAACCGTTAGGGATTAAATAGAATACTAATGGTCTAAACGTTCTTGGTGTGCACATCAACAATTCTCTAACATATTCTAATAAAAACTGGGAAAATCTATAAATGGAGGTTAATAATAAACTTGCCAAATGGTTATCGCTATCAAAACACAGCCACTCAGAGGCCGTGTTATCGTAACCAACCTGCTTTCTGTATCGAAACTTTGTCATAGGTTTGCTGTTGTGACCTAGTGCATTCCTTCCAAAGATGCCTAGTTAACTTCGTTTGGCAAGGAAAGCACTGGGTAACGAGAGAATTACTATCCATGCCGCTAGATAATGTCGGGCATGGATAGGTACATTTCTCGAATACGATCCTTTCGCACGTCTTATGTACCGCCTTTCCTTTGCTTAAATAACAATCATCCACGTTTTATGTTCACCAGCTGGTTTCTGAAACAGGTACACAATTTGAACTATGATCGACAGTTATTTTTATTCAACTTGATGTAAATATCCTAAATGATATACCTTGCTTTTATAGATACTTATTAAACCCTTGGTTTCTCTTCAAGGTTTCAAAATATCACAAGCAGTTTGCAAAGCAGATGCCTTAAATGAACCACTTTTCATCAATCCACTCGTCAAAAATGCCACAACATGGATTACATCCTTCTATGAATCTTTTATGAATTGAAGTGTTACAACTATTGACGACATTGTACAACATGATCAAAAGATAACTATTGACACCATAGGTCCTAAAATCAGGCATAACTCTAAATGGCTCTTGAACATAAAGCTAGATGTATTGTGGAACAGTCTTCCACGGGAGTGGATTGATATGCTCAAATAATGCCCTGGCCATATAGTTCAGTCAAATTAGGTCTGACCCACCACTAATTGCAACAGTAATGAAACCACTTATTTTGTCTATTTAGGTCTTAGAAATAACGTATAAAAAATCTAATAGAATCATTTGAATGGAATATGTTTAATTCAAGACGGATGCTGAGATGGCCTAAGGCAGCAAGAGCGCCCAGTAAAATTAGTTTCAAAGTATTCAACAGCATGTTTATTAAATAGCAAAGAATTACAAAGACATACAATTCATACAACGTGTCGGACTGTTTGAGATTTGATGACGGTCTATATGGAACCCTTCGTGACGTAATGATAGTGACGTCAGCATACACGCGCTGAGCTGATTATGACGTCATACGAGGTCAGATGATGGATGAATGCTTTGGAAAGGTGAATTGCAAGAGTAATGAAAGCACAGTTATTTTGTGTATTTAAGTTTTAGAGATGATGTATAAAAATCTAATAAAATCTTTTGTCTGGATCATTTTGAATTCAAGATGGCTGCCAATATGGCCGTAATCGAGTATACTATGGCATATATCTCGATAACGGTTCATATTAGAACTCATAAATATATTGTGAGTAGATAGAAACATGTCTCCGATCTATTGAGAAACGATGTCTTCTGCACTACAATTACCGATTTATGACGTCACGACCCAACGGTTGACACTGAAGTTCGATGTTTGCAAACCAATTCTACATTCCCTGGCAGTGTTTTAGTTCTCATTATCATCCAAGGCATCATTTGACATGTTTTGACAAATACCGCTACATCCAGAGGAAGCCACTTAACAACCAATTCCATGATGACTGCACCAGCAGTGCATAGTTCCACAGCCTGGCCTCCGGGTTCATCTCACTCGTTCAAGAATGGACTGTGGGATAGGGTTCAAGTCTGAGAGTACTCGTGTGATTATTCCTTCAGAGATTTTCCAGCCACATTCCTTGGCCTCCAACATATTTCACTTCCACTGTTGGGTTTGATGGAACGCTCTGAGGCTGTGGTACATCGTCGTCGCAGATGTTTGGGTGGATGACCTTTTCGCTGATGCTAGCAGGCTCCTAGGAACTCTGATGCCTTATCCTGTCAAGATTGTCATTCTGCGTTCCTTTATGCAAATGGCAATGGCCTTCTCACCAACCGCTATGATATCATCCTTTGATGATTGTGCACTTCCGAATAATTTGGCGTGTACAGTGAATAATTTGCTGTCACTGATGAGCGTCAGTCCGACAGCTTAGCCTATTTCAAATACCCTGAACATTTTACCACGCTGGAAGAAGAAAGCATGTACAAAAACTATATTCGTCTAGACATTCTTACCTAGTGCATGCCTGATTGGATTGGCAATGGCCCATTTGAGAGCTGTTAGATCTTTTCTTCAGGTGGAAGTAGTATCGCATGCTTGTTTGCTCCAGCAAGATGTATAAGGAGAATAAACAGGTCAGTGTCGTCCCAATCAGTACTACTTCACAGATTTTTTAGGCATTCACTTCCGCTTGCACAATTAATACGTCAACGTCCCGTGTGGCATAGGTTACTTTGGAATTACATCTGGCTGTTTTTTTCTTAGTTAGACAAGAAACCGTTGTTTATTCTCTTTGCTTGATAGAAACTATTTCTTTTTCAAGTGCAGTTTCATGGACGGATTGAATAAAACTTTACAAACCTAACACCGTGCTCTGCGCCGATACGCACTGCCCTTGTTTGGAGGCCCTGCCTCGTACCCGTAAAATACGACCACTGCTTGACCATAGTGCATTGTCACATGGCTATCATAGGCATGCAATATCTTGCGTGTCACCCACCTGCCAATGAAATGGGTGTAAAAGAGCACCCCAATCAAGTACGTATTTGAAATTCAGTACTGGCTGGGGACAACACCAACCTGCGTATTTTCATCGTACATCTTGCTGGAGGAAGCAAGCATGACATCTACTTCCTCCCTGAAACAAAGAAAAGAGCAGCCCTCAAATGTGTCAGTGTCAATTCCATCCGGAATGCATTAGGGAAGAACGTCTACAAGAATATCGTTTTATGCATGCTTCGCTCGGGTGCTATAAAATGTCCAGGCTATTTGAAATAGGCAAGGCTGTCGGTCTGAAGCTCATCAGTGACAACAAGTTATTCCCTCTCCTGGCCAAAAATATTCGGAAGTGCGCAATCATCGAAGGATGGGGTCATAGTGGCTGGTGAGAATGCCATGCCCATGTTGCATAAAGCATCGCGGAATGACCATGCTGACACGAGGAGGCATCAGAGATTCCAGGAGCTTGTTACCATAAGCAAAATGGACAACCATATTTCCACCAACATATGCGACGATGAAGCACCACAGCCTCCGAGTGGGCCATCAGAACCAAGAAGTTGAAGGGAAATACCTTGGCGGCCGAGGATGTGGCAGGAAAGGATCTGAAGGATTAGTGACACGAGCACACTTGGACTTGGACCATTCCCCGCAGTCTCTTCGCGAACTAATGAAATGCACCCGCATGCCGGGCTGTGGAACTATGCACTGTGGGTGCCGTCGTTATGTACTTGATTGTTCGTAAGCTTGTTCTGGAGCTAGAGGTCCTTGTCAAAACATGTCAAATTTTGACTTGGATGATAATGAGAACTAAACACCGCCTTGTAAACATTGAACAGTGTTAAATCTGTTACAATACATGTCTATTATATTCATTAATTTGATCAATTTAATGACTAGACATGTATTATAAACTAGTATTGATGGACAGACGGGCGGAAATAATAAGAAGCAACATGTTTGCTAAAAATCATCCCTCTATTTATTCTGTCGCCATTCAATCGCCTCTCACCCATCCCTTACTCTAGGCGAATATCATTGATCATCGATTCGCTAATCAAAGTACTGGCTGATTTCGGCCTCTATATATAATTAGCATATCAATTGAATAGAGGCGAGGTGTACGCTCACAGTGGTCAGGTGATCAGGATGACCTTATCCAGCGCGGTAAAATAGTTAGAAATAACTACGGCAGGTGGTTTGGTATGGAAGCGTATTTGGTGAGGGAAGCATGCAAAAACACGAGGGTGGTAGCGCGAGGCTTGCGGGGAGTGCCAAGATGAGATCGCGAAGAGATAGTTAGCAAGGCATGTTTCCTTGGTGCATTAGAGTAGACATGGTGAATGGAATTCGTCATGTCCAGTGTCTGCATGTGTAAGCAATAACTGTATCGTGTCAGCAAATTTTACTGGCATATTTGCTTGTATATTAAAGTCCAGTATCGTCAATTTTCGTGGACCGTATTGTCGTCTGTTATGTTTCTCGTCACCAGTAGTTGTTTATGACGTCACGTCTACATTTGTCATCTATCATTATGAACGTTCAGTCAGTTCCAGTTTGTTATTTACCTAACTGAACCAGTGGACACTCACCATTCCAAATAATGAAATGTCACCAGTAGTTGTTGATGACGTCACGTCTACCTTCGTCATCTATCATTATGAACGTTCAGTCAGTTCCAGTTTGTTATTTACCTAACTGAACCAGTGGACATTCACCATTCCAAATAATGAAATGTCACCAGTAGTTGTTGATGACGTCACGTCTACATTCGTCATCTATCATTATGATCTTTCAGCCAGTTCCAGTTTGTTATTTACCTAACTGAATCAGTGGACGTTCACCTTTCCAAATATTGAGATGTCACCTGTAGTTATCGATGACGTCACCCATAACACGTCAGTGACTGTTGTGAAATTCCAGTTAATTTCACTTTACTCAGTATAAGTTCCATATTAGTTGTTGTATCATCAGCTATGATCACTCGTCAGCAATCACCGATGTCACCAGATCACCACTAGCTCTATAGATCGATGGGCACATACTCATCTCCAGACTTGTTGCTCATTGCGAACATCGTCGTCTTCATGCCATACCCTCCAGCGTCGACGTCGGTCTTCTTGATGCACGATTCACAGCATATCGAGGAGGCCTTGTGAGATTCCATGCGTTCCGTATACGACGGCATTCCAGATGGCTGTCGTTATCTCGTTATATAGCGTGTTTCCTTCCGGACGGGTGTTCCACCTTCAGTTAACAAGTGCTATCGTTTCGGGTCTTCTCGTTTCAGTACCGACCCGACAAATCGTCTCCACAGATCTTAGTCGTCATTGAGTGCACGTGAATGGTCGACCCTCGCGTAAGTTGAATTCTAAACATGTACACTGTTAACAATTTATCAAAAACAAAATAACATTAATAACTATGCTAACCATTCATAAAACCAATCTCTACGGGTAAGGTGTCGGTATGTCGGTATGTAGGTTTTATGTGGGTAAGCCAGGAAAGGTCCCCTGGGTATATAGGTGATGTAAAGCACATCACCTATTACACATTTATTGTACTATATTAATCGTGTTATGGCATCGTACGATGATTGTTACATGTTTGTTGAGTGAAAGAAAAGTTTTATTCAGCATCATTACAATTTTTTTTCTTTGAATTATGAAACGTGGAACCAATAGTCACCGTCATTGTATCAACCATGAGTTCACTGTGCAGACTATGTTTTAATGATTATTTCGTCGACTTACTGGGTAACACTACGGAGGCGTCGCAATAGTCATTCCACCATAGTCTTCAGAATTCTCTAATTCTCTGAAACATTCCCCACTTGATTTTGGTTTCTATAATACGTCACTTGTAATTTATTCGTCACAGAGATTCCATTTTGACTATAACGATCAATAAGGGCAGCATTTCTTTGACGTATCTAATAATTTCTTGGATGCATGTAATAATTTAGGACGCATGTCATAATTTATTGGGTGCATGGCATAATTTAATGAATGGTGTCCTGATCAGATCAATGTTAGACCTATGATTGCGTCACAATCACATGACGTCACAATCGTGAGTTAGTGATATTTTATTACACCAAATTGAATGTCATCGACGATAACCCGTTCTGATTTCCGTCAGTCATAATCAACAGCGAATTAAAGTGATGCCATAGGCCTGCAATTTCCTTGTCATGTCATAACCCGACTAACCTAAAGGTTATTCAAGGTTTTATACAAATCATTTTTCTGACCGGGTACTTAAACTGTGAGCCAACAGCGAGCCAAACTACAAAATATCAGTTACGAAAATTTGAAAGCTTCGTCAAAACTGAATCCACATTCACTGTTATCCTATTTAAGAGTGAATCACAACCTTGGCAGATGAGTCGTATCTTAGGAATAAAGCGACGCCTAACTTTCTTAAGTTAGTATTTATGACGTCACTCCGGGAGGGTTAACTCGCTAACTACAGTCAGTTTGCTGGTTTACTGATCATGCGCAGTTGCTATGTCCAGTCGAACTTGATCGTAGTCAACTATAGTTCGTTGATACCCGGTTCCCTATTGAATTACTATTGCAGAAAATTTGGAGCCAGGTACCAGTCTCCATTAACCCTTTCTATCGTCTGTTTTGATGACCTACGAAAATGGGTTATTTTTTTGTCCGCTAAGACGTCAAAAAGCGTCCATATGGCATAAAGTGGGAAGGAATATGGCATGGGAACATTGACATACAATGGGAAAGCATAATTTCATCAAACCTAAGTTATTTGGTGAAATATTTACTCTTTTATATGCATTTATTCGTGGCAAGCGATCGGTGTCCGCCATTTCGAAAGTTATATGGCACTAACCATCTGAACCGAGGTCGGGTGCTCGGTTGACTATAGTTGACTAGCTAGTTAACTATTTGAAGTTCGACTGATATTCTAGTTAGCTATAACTAGCTATGGTTAGGAGTCGAACTTGACCTAGACTGACCCGACCTTGACCTTACTAATATGTACCTGACATTATTGTCATAATATAAGGGGGGAATGACATCATAAACCTTGGGCTGTGACATCATTGAGTGGTCATGGGGTGCAGAAGACATTAATTTTCGATAGATCGTGTGCATGCATCTATCTACTCGTAAGACATTAATGTTGTCTAATATGAACTGTTCTCGAGATATATGCAATATAATACTAGATTATCGGCCATGTTGGTAGCCATCTTGAATTCAACACGTTCCACCCAAAAGATTTTATTAGATTTTTGAGAGAACCTAGGGGTCCCTAATGAACAGTCTCTACTTGGTTTCATTTCTGTCGCAATTAGTGAAAGGTTTTGTAAAATTTGTGTTAGTTTGACTGGACTAATACCCCCCCACCCCACCCCCTTTCACTGTATGAAGTTAAGCTGTCGTGTACGCTCAAAGATACCGTGCCCATACACACCAATTGCAAAAGAGAGCTATGTAAATTGTCATTAATGAAATATTATACAGCTAATTTAAGGAAGCCTGTTAAAAATATATGGGAATATAATCTATCCGTGGATCAACGGTAGCATCATGCCGTTGCTTTTATGAATATCCATGCACTAATTATGAAGGAGACATCCTGGGAAATGTTAAGTGGGACATGGAACACAGCGGGTGGGGGGGGGGGAGGGGGACTTTACCGACCGAGGTACCGTACTAATGATGATTGTGTCTTCGCCCATTACTTGTAGCCATTAGACAAACTGTTCTCCATTTGATGGAGATTGATGAGTTCCATCCGGTTGATTATATACAAGGGTTTCCTTGTCCGCAATGGTCATTTAAAATCTGAACGCAGAATTCGTAATGGTTTGGCTAATTGGATAATTTCAAATGCCAAAATGGCGACGTATGTAACTCGCCAACGTCTGATGGATGGTGTGAACAGACTCCGGGATTGCATATCTAGAACTAGGTCAGTGTTCACATTGAATTTCACTATGCAAGAATGAAGGGTCATTGAACGAATTTCGAGGCGTTTGGGCCTTTAATAATCTCTACTTGTGTACTCTGGAAAACAATGGTCTTAAATTTATTGGATTTTTTCTAAGATTAATGTCTATTGGCACGGGTATGTGACCGCCATTAGTACGATGTCGGGCTGATGAAGAAATATACCTGTTTTAATAGAGTGCTAGGATGCGCTTTTGGGGCTGATTTAATGTGAAATTGTAAAAATGTTTTGATTATTTGTAAATAAAGTATATGAAAAGTGATCTTCTTCTTCTTCTTACTCTTCTTCTTCTTCTTCTTCTTCTTCTTCTTCTTCTTCTCATCCGCCTCCTCTTGCTCTTTCTCCCCCCCCCCCCCCCCTCCTTCTTCATCGTCGTCCTCATCTTCATCATCATCGTCATCTTCTTCTTCCTCTTCTTCTTCTTCTTCTTCTTCTTCTTCTTCTTCTTCTTCTTCTTCTTCTTCTTCTTCTTCTTCTTCTTCTTCTTCTTCTTCTTCTTGATGCTCTATGGATAACATGACTCATATAACTTCGTATAAATAGATCACATATAATACGTCATTATTTCATAAAATATACAATGATTCATCTGAAAGGTTCTGAGCTAATGACAAAATGCTCAAACAAAGGGCAAAGTGGATAAGATCGATATCTCAGTATATTAATGATTCAAATAAACGAAGGAAATATTTTTTTAATCAGGAAAATAAACGCGGCACGAATAAAACAATTTCACACTTACAATTGCCAAATGGTATGACCGTTAATGCTGATTTAGACATATTGTCTCTCGCTTCAGATTTTTATAGTGAATTATATTCTAAATCCAATATATGTAAAATGTATGAAAATGTACTTCTGTCAGACTTACCAAAGAAGAGTGAGAATTCAAAGAATGATTTAGATCTTGGTCTCAATCTGCCAGAGCTTACATCGGCTGTGAATAAACTCAATAACAACAAATCATCCAGAATTGATGGGCTGCCCGCCGAATTTTATAAGCCTTTTTGGGATATTGTTGGTTAAGATTTTTCTGGATGTTTTTAATAAATCGATTCATGATATTATGTTACCTACATCATGCAGACGTGCACTTATTACTTTGGTACCTAAGAGTGGAGATTTAACTTGTATTAAGAATTAGAGACCTGTGTCTCTTTTGCGTGTAGATTTAAAGATTTTTTCTAAAGCTAATGTACTTGCAGAAATTATTCATGTTGCTCAAAGCTATTATATACCTAAGCGCAGAATCTCTAATGATATCAGATTGATTACAGCTGTAATTGAGTAATCGAACTGCCTGTCTTTACCGCTTGGAGTTATATCTTTAGACCAAGAAAAGACCTTTGACATGGTAAGCCATGCTTGTTTATTAGATAACCTGGGCGCTTTTGGCTTTGGAGATTGTTTTATTAGGTGTATTAAAACGCTTTATAGTAATACACCAAGTTTATTGAAAATAAACAATTATTATCCATTCCGGTTTTATTCAATCGTAGTATTCGACAGGGTTGCTCATTATCAGGTGCCTTATACACAATCTGTATAGAACCTCTGTTGCACAAATTACGTTCAGATAAAGGATTGAAAGGAAAAACTCTGCCTAATAACACAGTTGAGAAAGTTGTTTGCTCAGCTTATGCGGATTACGTAACTACTTTTTCTACATGTAATGAAGACCTAACTTCATTACAACATTGGTTAAATGTATACGAATCTGCGTCCAATGCAAAAGTTAATCTCGCTCAAAAAGAAGGCCTTTGGGTAGGAGCGTGTAAAAATCGCATCGATCAGCCATTAGGCATAAAATGGAATAATCTTGGTTTAAAAATTCTTGGTGTTTGCATCGGAAATTCTACCAATTTAGTTGGAACTGGGAGAATCTGGAAACTAAAATAAATAATAAACTTGTTACTTGGCTACCTTTGTCAAAGGTCTTGCCTATCCGAGGACGCGTCATTATAACGAATCTCCTTGCTGCTTCCAAACTTTGGCATAAATTGGCTGTTCTTGACCCATCAAGTACAGTCATTAATTCAATTCAACAGCGACTTTGTATGGTCGGGTAAGCGCTAGCCCAAGAAAGAATGGTTATTTCTGCCCCTAGAACGAGGCGAACAGGGACTGGTCCACTTAGAATCTAGAATACGCACTTTACGTATTCAATATATACAAGCATTTCTCAATTGCCATGTCCATCACCCGTGTTTAAGCCGTACTAATTGTTTTCTGAAACGAGGACACAATATGAGTTTACGGTCGATTTTTTTGTGCCGATCTTGACATTAATTCTATCGTTAATGTACCATGTTTTTATAAAAGTCTGTTGAAGTCGTGGTTCTTTTTTTAATGTAGCAAGGGTATAACAATCAGGCTAGAAAATGTTTTATTGGAACCACTGTTTTTCAACCCATTGATCAGGAATGCCTTACATTTTTTCTTATTATTTCTTATCAGCTAAGGTTACAACTGTTGGCGATATTTTGATAAATGATAATCTAATATCAACAGATGATTTACTCGTAAAAATCGGACATAGGTCTAAAGGATTGTTACATAATAATTTAAAATCCCTTTGGGATAGTTTACCCTCTGAATGGTTATTAGAACGTCCTATTGATATCCCTAGGTCAGTTTATTGTTATGAACTATCCTGTGATATTGATGAGTCTGTTTTTACAGTAGCTTTCCCTTCAACCTGCAAGAAGGAATTATATCAGCTTTCGCTATTTAAATGGTATTCAAACGTTTACATAAAAACATTTTAGTAATATATGGGCCGGCATTTTATCGCTTAATATTGACGCTATGACGCCTGGTACCTGCTTTTATGAATATACCTTGTACAGGTAATAAAGGAGACATATTTGGGAAAATTGTACACGGGGGTTTAAATACACGTGTGTTTCTTCATAAATAGAGAATATGGAACGAGGTCACTTTTCATATCACTATTATGGACCGAGTTGAAAATGATCAATTTGCACGAGCTTTAGCGAGTGCAAAATTGATACTTTTCAACGAGGTTCATAATAGTGATATGAAAAGTGACCGAGTTTGAGATTTTATTTATCATATAAACTGTAATTTTGAAATATTTGCCAATAGTTGCTGATGTGACTTAGCTGATTTCTCATTGTTGATTTTGGTGAAATCGATACCGCCGCTGTGACGCACCACTACTTGATAACAGATACTGAATGCGCAGCAAAATATAGTGACAAACGCAAAATCTGGCGATGTCAGCCCTTAAATAGTATTTTAACTGGTTAATGAAAATTATAGCCACGGCCATCAATCGTTACTTCGCTGCCGACTGATAAACTATCAAACGACAACATTTTGCGATGACGTTTCATGAATGACAAATCGTAGTAAACACATCGTAGTAAAACAGTACCGCGTAGTAATCCCAACGCGCCACGCTCACATCAATCGATGTTTTAATTGGTCGATTTAAATGGGTTGCGCACCCAACAGCCAATGAAAATACTCCGTTGAATATGGCACGTGTGCTCATATCGAAAAATATGGAACGGGCTAAGAAGAAGGCTTGTTTGTATGATAAAGCAGGATCTCGGCTTAATGATGAATATGTTTATTGTGGCGAACAGTAAACTTGTCTCACATGTTCATTACATGTCCACGTCTCCGGACATTACTCTTAGCTATTAGAAGAACCGTCTTTTATTTGTTGGAAGTTGATGAATTTAAAGCCGAAAATTATATCAAAAGCTTCCTATTTCCAAAATGTTCTTCAAATTCTGAGCTTAAAGTTAGACATCGCTTAACAAATTGGGTTATTTCCAATGCAAAAATGGCCACATATGTAACGAGTCAGCGTTTGATGGATGAAAATGATCGCACAAACGTGCTTCGTGAATGTATTTCTAGAATGCGGTCACGTATTGTTATTGAGTTCCAGTATTACAAAGAAAGCCGTTTATTAGAAAGTTTTAAAAGTTTCTGGGCATTTAATCATTTTATTTGTTGTAAAGAAAATAATATTTTAATATTCAATGGTACTTAATATCTCGCTTTTCCCATTCTTAATATTAAAAAGATTATTTTAGCGTAGTATATTGAATATCTGTGATATCAGGTACACGTGTACTTTAATAATGGTATAATAATAAAGTAACAATAAAAGTCTTCTTCTTCGTCTTCTTGATGTTCTATGGATACCATGACTCATATAACTACGTATAAATAGATCTCATATAATACGTCACTATTTCAGAAAATATACACAGATTCACCTGAAAGGTTCTGAGTTAAATACAAGACACCATTTGCTCAGTATCTGGTTGCTTGCTACCACCAACATGACGATCGATTTCCTACAAAGAATTGACCACCTGTATGGGACGTAATCACGCTAATTTATTGGTTCAATCGATGTCGTATAAGACAGCATTATCTCCCTTGCACGATAATATCAATGAAAACTGGCGAAATATGCCGGGTCTGGAAAACACCTCGTCAAAAATTTGTACTATATCAGTTTATTTAATAACATGGTCGAATGAATCGCCGGTACCTGCGGGTTCCAGACTTTCTTTTGGATTCCGACTTTTTGGACTTTTGGGGGGATTTCTAAAATTTAGTCGGATTACGCCCGAATTTCTGCAAATGTAGTGTATGGTTACACCATTTTCTCTGCTAAAATTGAGTGAAGTCGAACCAGTAGCCTCTGAGATATTCACAGATCCAGAATTTGATCCGATCCCGATCCTGGTTCTTTTATCCGCGTTACGTTCAATGTCTGGGAATCCTCTTGCACGGTAAATTCCTTCATCGTGTTGCAATTTGATCAGTAGTTGTTGAGACACATCGCAGAATAAGGTTTTGTGGCTGGCTGGCTGACTAACTGATTGAGGGACATGGTGGTTTATTGAGTACACACCGCCTGTTGCTAAAATAGGCAGCAACGGGTTCCAGTCAAATTAGTTAAAAAAAATACCCAACGAAATATAAAATCATGATTGATTTTCGGTATTTTTGACGTTGGGTTCAAATGGTGATTATGTTTTATAAAAAGTAGGATAATATTTAAACTAAACTCAGTCAAACACGAGCGTGAACCTTGCCGATAGCATTGACCTTTTCACTCTCTAATACCAAACACATAAACAAATCATTTACGTTTATTAAAATATTGTGTTGAATATTTTGAAACTAATTTAACTGGAAGATGTTGCTGCTATAGGCAGCAACAGCTTCCAGTTAAATTAGTTTCAAAATATTTAAAAGCTTTCATGTCTTGTTACTTTGAAATTGATAACCTGAGAATTCAAGGTTCAAAAGGCTGGTTAACGTATACGTGTCGTCGATCCATATATGCTAGTATTTATCTATCTGACATATCCGACAGTCTCAATCAGGACGGTGAGCAAAATAGCAGTATTTATACAATGCAGTAGAGCCTACTGTGAATATTATAATATGTGACATATATTTTTAACATTAATTTTTTACAAATGTAGAAATATCTCAATTCGAGTTGAAACACTTCGACTACAGTTAAAATAATTCATACTCGAGTTGAAATATTTCTACTCGAGTTGGATTATTTCCACTAAAGTTTAATTAATTTCTACTCGAGTAATACGTTCTACTCAGTTGAAATTTAAAAAAATGAATATTAAAAGAAATATGAGTGCCACTTATCAGCCACTGTACTTATCAGTTACAATAACCATCGCAACATAGGTCTTGACGTATATATTATATCTATAGGATCGTAGAGATATTATATAGGCCTATAAGTAATTCACCTGGATTACGAGTTCATACGTGTCTATATGGTTTACATCTGGCGCGGAAACTGCAAACCACGTGACGTTGGCCTGTTTGTTCACACATGTACTGTATAAGGCATGCGTGCTCATTTGTATTTTCAAACATGAAGAAACTCAATTCACAAACTGGCAGGCATATGCTATTATTATTACTAGGATCAGAGAAAATGGGTAGGCTAAGTGACCGCAATCTTGCATAATTCTTAAGTTACTAAGTGGAATGAATCCTTTTGAATTATATTGTCAATTTTGATGCATCTTTAAACGCAGTAGATGTGCCATAAGATTGATATTGTTATTATTAATTTGATAGTACTGATATGATAGAAATCTATGCTTCATCCTCTATAGACGGACCTAGAAGTGTTGACCAGAAACACCTTCTTAAACCGCATGGCGTCTTCCACTGTACCCGACACACCGCCAGAGGACACACATCCAAGGCCAGATAGAAGGTCTCTAGCGGCACCTCCGATTCTACCACCATGTCGGATTTGTGGAGACTGTGCTTCCGGCTTGCACTATGGCGTCAATACTTGTCAGGCGTGCAAGGTGAGTGGAGCCGGATACATTTCTAGTTATGCCCCGTCCATTTCTAGCTATAAGGTGTCTCGAAGCACCGTTCTGCTCTGTATATTAAAATATCAAATTCCAAGGTCATCAAACGGCGCTAGGTGGCCAATGAGATATCTGAACAGAAATAATAAATCGATGGGAAATGATAAATGTTTTAAAAAGGTTTTAGCCTTAGTGACCAGACATTACCACATATTCTTTATGATGTAAGGGATATTCTATTAAATAATTTGAAACTAATTCGGCTGGGAGCTGCTGCTGCCATTTGCAGCGTGGTTCAAGTCAAATTAGTTTCAAAATATCCAACCATTTTCCTGTATAGTTACCTTGAAATTGAGATACTGGCACTTCAAGTGCCAAAGCTTATGGCTTTCCAATAAAAGCTAGGCAATGCCCCTATAATAAATAGGCTGGGGGTCAGAAGCCACCCCATACACCCATCAGGTTCCACAGAAAACATGGTTTCTTTATCTTCTTTTTAAAAGATCTGTACATATTCCCAGAAAAAAAAATAGCCACGATACGTATTATCTAGGCATGAAACAAAACTGCATCATACTCGTAAAAATCTGTCATTTTTAGGGGATGGGGAAAGAGAAATTTGGAAACCCGTCATATTAAAATTATTTGTCATTCATAAATGACCACTCATGATATTGTTTGTTGCGTCCTCTTACATTTCATGTATGTTTTATGCAAATCCGTGGGAATTATTATGTCACCAGAGGTCAAAAGGGTAACCAATTTTGGTTGTTACTTAAATTCCGACAAACGTGCATTGATGTAACGGACACCGCACTTAGAAAGGAACATTTTTGTGTTAAAAGCTTAAGAAGTTAATAATAGACAACATCCGACAAATCTAAAGTGTCAAATGTTGATTTCATGAGATGCTGTTACAATATGAACTGACAGAATTTCCTTGTCGAAAATAGCAGAAAAATGCAATTATGGGGAAAGTGAACAATGAAATGAATATTGATACTCACATCTAAATAATATTGAGTAATAAATAACCACTCAAGATGTCCCCCCTGGTGTCCTCTGCAATTTCATATTTGCGTTATGCAAATCAGTTGTGTAATTATGTCAGCAGAGGTCAAAACGCCAATAACGGTGCATTGCTGTGGCTTCCAAAAGCGCTTAAAAAGAAATATTTTGGCGTTATTAGCTTGAAAGTGGCAAATCTAAAGTTAGGGGCAATGTTAATTTATTTCATTGAATCTTTTCTATAAAAGATGTCCATTTTAAGCACTTGCAAAATGTAATTAATGGGAACTGAATGACATAACATCGCACATAAATAACAAATAGAGTAATAAACGACCACCCACGATGTTTGTGTTGGTGGTCACTACATAGCAGGCATGACATCTGCTAGCCGCATTTGACCATCACATCACTCGCTGATTCATCACCTTCATTTCTCCTCTTCCTACTCCCCCTACTACTCTACTTCTTTTTATCCCCACTCATCTTTCTCCTCCTCCTCCGTCATTCTCACCCTCCTCCTCCTCCTCATGCTCCTCCTCCTCCTCTGCCTCCTCCTCCATCATTCTCCTACTCCTCCTCCTCCTCCTCCTCCTCCTCCTCCTCCTCCTCTCCTCCTCCTCCTCGACTTCTCCTACTCCTCCTCCAACACGTCCTTTTCCTCCTCCTAATCATCATCATCCCCATCATCATCATCACCATGTATTCTCTACGTTATCACGCTCCTTCACTAGATTATTTGCGACTGCTGAGAAGGTATCGCGCAGTCACACCACATGGGTTCAAGTCATTATACTCTTGCATTCCAGCCAGTATCATTTGCTTTATAGATGTCTGTTTGGTATCTATCACATGTCCTCCAAATAGCTGCATGGTATCTATATCTACACAATCTATGAGCACATACTTGGTTGAATCCATGTTGTTCTTCAGGCTCACTAAATTGGCATTATCGCGAAGAAGTGAAGTGCAACAGCCATTGTTATTGGAGTCCTCTAGCACATTCTGTAGATGAAGTCATCTAAGTGAAGAAAAATAGTCTCAGATCTAGAGTCAGATGTCTCATGACACACCAATATTCAGAATGTCTTCAGGAGATGTTGTACAGAAGTGTGTCATAGCGGCAATTCATGAATCCATTTCCTCAGTCAATCGTATGACGTCATAATCAATTATGTGACATGTAGAATGACGTTATAATAATTACGTCATGAATGATTTGATTTAGTCCGTCTTAGACGCTTAATAGACCGACACGGCGTACGAATTGTACAATATAACAAGTTTCTAGATCAGTTGTCTATTAACGGCCAAGCCATGGTCTTGAGGTATGTCCGTTTGCAGGACAACAGAAGACTGAATTTCAATGGTAAATTAAAAAAAAAAAGTTTTCGCTTGGAAAATTGACCATTACATGGCTAATTCATATGAATAGCATTTTCAGCGCTTTAATGAGCTGTTGACATAATACGGGTTAAATTCAGGTGAACATAATTGCATTTTCTAGTAACTTTCAAAACCAGCATTGTCTTAGCAGTCATGGTAACTAGATTCAATGAAATAAATAAACGCTCGAAAACAAAATCGTTAAAACCGAAACCCCCTAGAGGCTCGGACCGCGCGCGCTTGTAAACAGCATCGGAGGTTGGCTACATTTTGACCTCCGGTGACCTAATTACTCAATTTTGATTTTCATATAACATACACAAAATTTCAAAGGAGACTCAAGCACTTAATAAAACATTTTGAGTGGCGATGTATTATGTGACATTATTTAGATACAATGTTATGTTCACTTCATTTTTCACTTCCAAATAATTGCATTTTCAGCTATTTTCGACTAGGAGAGTCTGTCAGTTGTTATAGTAACAGCATTCCATGAAATACATCCTCAGTGACTCTTTAGATTTGTCGGAAGGTGTCTATTCCTAATAAAACAAACATGTTCCTTTCTAATTGCGTTGCCAGTTACAACAATGCACAATTGTCAGATTTTAAACAGCGACAAAGATTGGCGACCTTTTGACCCTGGAGACATAATTATTCAACTTATTTTCAGAAAACATACACAAATTTGAAGAGGAAACAGCAAACAATATTTTGAGTGGTCATTTACGAATAATAAATAATACGGAATGACAGTTTTCCAAAATGTTCTTTCCTATCCTCTAGCTTTGACGACCATTATGCGGTTTTTCTTTTATGTCTAGAAAATAAGCATCGTGATAATTTCTTTCTGGGAGCATGTCCAGATCTTTTACTTAGAAGCTAAGAAGTAAAAGAAATCTAGATCGCGGCGGATCCTGATCGGAAACATGTGGGTGTGCGTGTGTGTTCTCCCGGCCCCCAGAATAAAAGCCGCGTATTCGAGTTAAAGTAATCATTCTTGTTCTAGCAAACATAAAAGTAACAAAGACCATGGCTCTAGTAAAAGCTATAGGTGCTGTAAGTAGTGAACACTTCTTTCAGCTGTAATCATTTTTCCTTCAGCCTTCTCCACTGTGTCTTTTCTATAGCGACCGTTCTGATCTACTATGGGGTCTTTCTCATGTTTAGTGGTCCTAGATTCACCTTTCTAGAGTACCCACCCATCATATGACGTCATAATGAACTGAGCGATGTGTACAATGCCATCATAATGAATGACTTCATGAATGACGTCATGAATGACGTCATGAATGACGTCGATAAGTACGTCAAGAACGCATATTTGAAGACGGTCTGTGCGTTGTTGTACAAATTGTTTGCTTTTAATATTTAGTAAATTTTCTGTTGAATATTTTAAAACTAATTTGACTGGCCGCTGTTGCTGCCATATGCAGCAACAGCACCCAGTCAAATTAGTTACAATATATTCAACAGCTTCCCTGTATAGTTTTCAGGAAATTGATAGCTAGGGCATTTGAGGATCAATCAATCCCAACACGGCGAGGTGTGGGTGGAGCTTAGCTATTGATGGGCGGGGCATAGCTCCAAGGTCCGTTATGTTCTTAGAGGTCTGATCGCAAAACACTTAGCGCGTTGATGTTGTGGCGTCCTTTACGTGTCTGATACCTGTTGGCACATACCACTGCAAATTCTAGTGTTTTCTGAGCTGACGTATTCTCCGGCATTCGAGGAACATATCCGAAGATAGACCATTGCCGTTGCGCTACCCTCACAGATAGTGGGTCTGTGTTACACAGGTTGTAGAGTGCCGCATTTGATATTAGACTGTGCTCTGTGATGGTTCGTTGATAATATTTGCGGGGGCATGCATCATGTTTACTCAAGAATACTTATGGAGCTGTGGCACTGTCCAGCTCTTGCAATTACATAGCATTATAGAGTTGCATCTTGACTTTCATGGAGATTTTAGAGCTACGAATCCACATTTTCCAAACGAACAGGAAGGCGATATGCCGTGTTGCACAGCCAGGAGCAATGGCGGTAGAGCCGCAGAGGAAGGGGGAACCCAAGATTCGACTTTTTTCGAGTGGTTTCAGTGCACCATTGGTGGTGGGGGTGCCGTCGTCAATCATTTCCGTAGTGGTGTCAGAAAGGCATACATAACTGAACTCTGTTTTCGCTACATCTATGAAGCTATTAGCTGCCTTGCGCTATTCTGCAGCTATTGGAAGTAGTGTATCATGGCGACTTCTCCCTCGTCGGTTAAAGTCAACAGCATCTACATATTCCATCTCTATTGGGATGTATATCACTGAGCTTGGAGGATTGGGTCTTGTGGAGCCTTCTCGAACAAATTATAGAGCTGCAGCGACGTAGCAGGTGAAGAGTACTGGTGATAAACCATCACCTTGTGGTCATCCTATTGATGTTTAAAAAAGAAAGCGTTGATTTGATGCGAACATTTTGTTTGCAATATGAGTCTCAGCAGACGTAGTTCTTCATCATCGCAGCCAGCTTGATGCAGAAGTTGAAGAATCTGTGGTTTCTTGATGGTATCAAATGCACGTGACATGTCGATTCCCATCTCGTAGAAGTCGCAGATGATTTGATAACACTACTGATGTCATCATGCTTTGTGCCCAGACTATATCAGCGCAGCTACGTCCTCTCATAAAACTGTTCGGCCAGTTGTCAGTAATCTTGTCAAGTTTTCAGATGCTATTGGAAAGCATTATTTGTATTAGCTGGGAAAGATGTCAGGGTAGTTTCTTAAGCTTTGGGAGTGCGATGAGTGTACCTTCTCCCACAGCATCAATATGGAGGATTTGTAAGGAAGAGTTGATGACGCGTGCGACTTGTGTGAGATGGTATTATCTGCATATTTAAGGAGTTCGTTATTAATGCCGTCATGCCAGTATGCACGGCCATTCGGTAGAGATGTTAAAGCCTATCTAACGCTTTCTTTGTCAGTGAACTGCTCTTTTAACAATTCCTTGATTGTCTCTGCGTTTCTTTGGTCAGATTCGATAAAGTGGCCATCAGGGCTATGGACATCAAGTGGTTGTTGTGAAGCGCTGATTTTTAATGCTTTGCTTGCTCTGAACATTTTTCGACAACCATCAGCGGACATGATCTCGTTTACCATGTCAGCTGCGCTGTTGATGACGAGCTCTTTCAATCGTTCACAGATTTTTGCAAAAAGTGGATAATCAATATAGTATTTCCTTTGATTGATATTCCTGGATACACTGACGATTTTAGCAGCCGATGTCTCCACACATTTTAAGACTTTACCTCGAATGATGTCGATAAGTACGTCACGAACGCATATTTGAAGACGGTCTATGCGTTGTTGTACAAATTGTATGCTTTTACTATTTAATAAATATTATGTTGAATATTTTGAAACTAATTTTACAGGGCGCTGTTGCTGCCATAGGCAGCAACAGCACCCAGTCAAATTAGTTACAAAATATTCAAGAGCTTCCCTGTAAAGTTTTCAGGAAATTGATAGCTGGGGCATTCGGGGATCGATCTATCCCAACACGGCGAGGTGTGGGTGGAGCTTAGCTAGTGATGGGCGGGGCATAGATAACAATGGAAAGGCCCATTATTAACCTATCCATACCAATGAGGTGACACTACGACAAAATGTCCAATTGTGAATGCATATGACTCGGCTACAGAGAAATCGCATATCAATTCTTCAATACTCGATTCCTTCTATGATGAATTGCGCACAACGATCATGATTCCAGCGAGATGACATCACCTCATATATGGTGACTTCAACTCCAAATTTAGAGAATTAAGCAAAACAGACAAACAAACAGGGTTTAATTCGTGCATTGGTTCCTATAGAATGGGAAAACACAACAGTAATAGGGACAGAATATGCATTTCGTAGTTCCATTTCCTATCACTATAGCAGCAAATGCTAATTATGTTAAAATATAAGCCGTGTAGGCCTATTAAGCGCCTGCCTACTGAGGTTTTGCAGACAACATATTCCAAGGGCTATATCTCTGGATGTCCTAAATATTTGGAAAGCAAAGCCGCCAACAACTTTCAATCAAATTGTTTTTTCAAAATATTCAGCAAGACAAGAATTTTTGCTTATTATACTATACAAGACCCACTATAAGATACACAGGGTCGAATAAGTGCACCATCATTCGTAAGAGCTACATCACGGTTTATTTACTTATTGAAGATCCAAAGACATCCAACCATTCATCAGTAGCTATCCCAGGGCATGACCTTCATTGTTAGATTTAACGCTTTCATTGCGAAGTCGGCCAAAAAACCCAGCCTCTGCTGTGGTCTCGAGGACGGTCCTTTTTCTGGTAAAGAGAATATTATTTTTGAAAATTTACCACTGGAATGACTGACTCGGTAATCGAGCCAGTCATACCAGTGGTAAATTAAAAAAAAATATTCTCCTGGCTTGCAAATGGACATTCAATAAGCAAATATTTGAATTTTCTTGACCAAATTTAGCAATTCCAGTCTTAAACCCCATGAACACAGATGAAAACTAAGATTTAACTAAAACGCATTTGCTGAAAATACGGTATCTATAAATATGTGCTCTGTCACAAAGTGGAGCCGGGTATCAGTGACAACAACCTGTAGGCCGAAATAACACAGATGATCTGTTTTAGGTTAAAGCTCAGAATGTACTTTTGTTTATTTTGAAAACCCTCGCAATTTTCACTGAAATGAGAACGCTCTACAAGACCACCACCAGCCCCACCCACCTCTAACTCAATGGTAGGTATGTCACTATAGAAATGGAGTATGCAGATGATGTTGACTTTATCGATGAGGGAAAAAAGTCTTGTTATACCACTTCCCATTAGCCTCAGAACAGTTCAAGCCGGCAAAGGGCTTCGTGAATGAAGCCAACACCACACCCACCCTCACCCCAATTCATGAATCCATTCCCTCAGTCAATCATGTGACGTCATAATCAACTACGCGACGCGCATGCTAACGTCCCAATCATGACTTAATGAATGAGTCGAAATAGTCCGTCTTTAGCGCTTAATAGTCCGACACATGATACGAATTATGTCTTTACCATTTAATAAAGATTCTGTTGAATATTTTGAAACTAATTTGACTGGACGATGTTGCTGCCATAGGCAGCAACAGCGCCCAGTCAAATTAGTTTCAAAATATTTAACAGCTTACTTGTATAGTTTTCTGGAAATTGATAGTCAGGGAGTCCAGTGATCGATCGATCCCAATACGAGCGTGGTGTGGGCGGAGCTTAGGTAGAGATGGGCGGCGCATAGCTAAAACTGGAAACTGTCCATTGGGACACTGAGAAGTAGAGGAAAAGAATACTCTTGCGTTCACCCATCTGCAGCTCTACCTACACTGAAACTCACTGTGTAACAGAAAACATCACCTTTCGGGTCCTACCTATGAGGGTTGCGCAACAGCAATGGTCTATAATCGGATATGGTCTTGGAATGCCAGAAAAAGGCCTGCTTAGAAAGCACTAGAATTTGCGGTGGTACGCGCCAACAGGTGTCAGGCACACAAAGGACGCCACAACACCAACTTCCTAAATGTTTTGCGATCAAGGACCGCTGAAGACGATAAGATACCTAAACGAGTTTAGGACGCTCGCTGTGGACAAGCCACGGTGGAGAAGGATGCAGAAAAACTGATTGCAGCTGACAGTTTTCACTTCTTCAGCTGCAGGACACAGCCATCGCGGTCGTCGTCGTGGTAGTCACCGCCATGGTCGTCGTAGTGGTCGCCGTCATCGTCGCCGTCGTGGTAGTCACCGTCATGGTCGTCGTGGTGTTCGTCATCGTGGTTCTGGTCGTGGTCGTCGTCGTTTCGGTCGTCGTTGTGGTCGTTCTAGTCATCGTCGTCGTCGTATGTGTGGTCATCGTTGTGGTCGTTGTCATCGTGCTGTTCGACGTCGTGGTGGTCATCGTGGTGGTGGTCGTGGTAATGGTAGTGGTGGTGGTCGTGCTGGTCATCATCGTCTTGCTGGTCGTCGACATGGTGGTTCATCGTCATTGTTGCCGTGGTCGTCGTAGTCGAGATCGTGGTCGTTGTAGTGCTGGTAATTACCGCGGTGGTCATCGTTCTGGTCGTGGTAGTGATTATGATCGTGGTCATGGTCATGGTCATGGTGAACATGATCGTGATCGGGGGTGGTCGTATTCGTCGTCGTCGTGGTCGTCGTCGGAGCTGTCGTCGTGGTCATCGTCGTGGTCGTCGTCGAGGTCGTCGTCGTGGTTGTCGTCGTGGTAATCGTTGTGGTGGTCGTCGTGGTGCTTATCCTCGGCATGGTCGTAGTCGTCGTTGTCGTGATGGTGGTCGTCGTCATGGTGATCATGGTCGTGGCCATCGTCGTTGTGGTGTTCGTCGTCGTGGTAGTCATCGTGGTGCTGGTCGTTGTAGTGGTAGTCGTCGTGCTGCTGGTCATCATCGTCCATGCTGGTCGTCTTCGTCATATTGGTCGTCGTCGTGGGGGTGGTGTTCATCGTCGTGGTCATGTTCGTGGTCATGGTTGTGGGCGTGGTCATCATCGTCGCAGTGCTGGTCGCGATGGTCGTGGTCATGTTGTGGTCGTTGTGGTCGTGGGTATCGTCGCCATCATCGTCATCGTTGTCGTGGTCGTCATGGTCGTCGTCCAGTAGTGGTGGTGATGTAGTGTTAGTGGTGGTAGTGGTAGTAGTAGTAGTGTTCGTGGTAGCGGAAGTAGTAGTAGTAGTAGTAGTAGTAGTAGTAGTAGTAGTAGTAGCAGTAGCAGTAGTAGCAGCAGCAGCAGCAGTAGTAGTAAGTAGTAAGTAGTAAGTAGTAAGTAGTAGGTAGTAGGTAGTAGGTAGTAGGTAGTAGGTAGTAGGTAGTAGTAGTAGCAGCAGTATAATATGCTTGCATCTTGATTATCCTGGACATTTTAGAGCCGTGAATCCACAGCTTCCCGATAGACTGGACGGAAGTGAACGTTTCCCGCTACTCAGTGATGCCCAAATTGTGAACTCTATTAAGTGACATCCTATCTTTAAAAACACCTTTAATGGTTCTAAGGCCAATAATAATAATAATAATAATAATAATAATAATAATAATAATAATAATAATAATAAATGTTAATAATAATACTAATTTGTTGTCCAGGTTTTCTTTCGTCGCTGTTTAAAGAAGATGGCAATCCTAGAAGAATGTATCTACAAAAACCGTTGCCGAATCACGATCAAGGAACGCAATAACTGTGTACGCTGCAGATATGAAAAATGTCGACAATGTGGGATGTCGAAAAATGGTATAGCAATTTTTCAACAGAGTTAAATTACAATTGTCAATTATTTAACCCCGCTTGTGTCAAATTAACCCTTTAATGGTCAAGATGGTAAAAACGACCTCTGAAGTGATCTTGATAAATGTCAATTTTCAAGCTAAGAGAAGAATATCTGTGAAAATTTACCACTGGAATGACTGGCTCGGTAACCGAGCCAGTCATTCCAATGGTAAATTTTCAAAAAAACTCCTCTTGGTCTGCAATTGGACACTCGCTAAGCAGAAATTTTAGTTTTCTTGACCATTACACTTTTGATGAATGTCCGTCCATTTGAAGTTTCGTTATAGATTTACAAGAATCCTCTTTTTCCAAAATCTCCGTTGAAAAGTATTACCAATTGACTGGTTAATAGTAATAAGTAGTATTTTGAGCACCTTAATGCGCTGTTGACACTAGAGGAGTTAAGTGGCTACATAAGGCCGACAGATGACAATTATTCCCGTGTTGTTGGTTTCTTTGCACGAAGGAAGGTATAATGTCTACATAATCACCTATTTGCCGGAGTGTTTGCTCGATACATTATCAGGAAAATAATATATTTCTGTCAGAGAAAATCGCTAACATATAATAAATAACATATTTGCCATGTTATAATGTTAAGAAAAGTAACTACGGCCGTGTTTACGCTAGAGAGTTAATCCAGAATAACGCCGTACTGAAGTATGGCGTTACACCGGATTAACGCCCTATAGCGTGAACACGACCTAATACTTGCTCAACGTCAAAGTGTGAAATCCGGAGACACGATTTCTAGGCTGAACTATGGCCTATAGAGTTTTATCACATAAACAAGCGTATACTTAGTAACCATTGTATATAAGTTTATTATCAACTAGGGTTGAATCATGTAGAAGATTCCACTGATAGTCTCAGGGGTGTAGGAACGTACTTTGACTTGGGGTGGGGGGGGGTCGGGTGCTAAACTATGGATGTGACCAAAACCCCTATGGGGATACATTACGGGAGAGGACAAATCTGGGGGTGTGTGTGTGTGTGTTGTGGTCTCAGCAACGCTGTTTAGAAGCTAAAAGCAGGCCCTGTGCAGCCCAGTAAACCTCACGAACAGTTGATCGTTAATCTACACATAGCGCATCTCACTACCACATGGGCGGAGTTGGTGGGCCTTGCCCTATAACGAGAAACATGGTCAGACCGCGTTCAACTCGCAGTGCTGGTTAATTATGTTGCCAAATTTTAATGAAAAAATATAAAAGAAATTGTTTCATGGACATACTCATAGTAATCTCTTTTGAAATTTCGTGTTGAGCATTGCGTAGATGTCTCAGTAACCAAGCCAGTATATGTACAGCGTATTGGCCAGACCAATTTGATCTGATGCGGACCCGTGTTCCTTTATCTGGCGTGTCAATCGCCTTCGTTGCGTTAAAATTTGAACCAAATCGAATTAGAAGTTTTTTTGATCTAGCCTGAATAAGCTTTTGTGACTGACTAACTGACCAACTAACTAGCTAACTGATTGACCAAGCGACTGGTCGACAGATCGACCAATCAACCAATCAACCGACGGAGCCACCGGTTGGCCGAGTGAGAGAGCGACGGACCGACGGACCGACTGACGAATCGACCGACTGACTGACCGACTGACCGACCGACCCACCCACCGACTGATCGACCGACCGATCGACTGACCGACCGACCGCTAAAGCGAGTTCAAAATGAGATCTTACTAAGCGAGTGTGATATATTTGATACGAAATTTCAACTCGTGTGAGATCCTCTATATATCGTGACATTTTTTCTGAACAAATCCATACGATTTTAATATCTTTGTATGGTAAATAAAGTATATTTGAATAAAGAGATAATATTTCAGGAGTCTTCCTCGGAAGCGATATTTTAACAGGTATGACTGACCATCATACAATGAGACCTAAATATATAGACGGAAAATGTTCGATGTACTAAGATTAGCTGGAGTGGTAGATGTCCGACCAATATTGACCCTTACAATTCGGAAGACCAGAAATGACAGATTCTTTATGATCTAAGGCATAATCTGTTACATATTTTTAAAACTAATTTAACTGGGAGCTGTAGCTGCATATAGCAGCGACTGTTGCTGCACATAGCAGCAACAGGTTCCAGTCAAATTAGTTTTAAAATATTCAACATTTTTCCTGCTTAATTACCCTGAAATTGAGACAGTGGAATTTAAAGTGTTGAGTGGGTTAATCCTAGAGTCAAGGCCTAGGGTTAGCTATAGGGCACATATCTATCATCGTACAAACATACGCCCACTCACATCGCTTCGCTGTTCGAGACTCGATACGAGAGCGTTAGTGGGAGGGCGTGACCGTGCGATAGGACGATGCATATCTATCGATTTGGACAGATGTTATCGTGCAGAACATGACTTATAGGAAATCACGCCTCATCATATTACACAGTACAGTCCTGAAATAAGATAACACGTTTCCAAAACAACCCCCACCCCCACCAAACATGTTAGTAGGGCTGAGGTTCGTGAGGATTTAAACGAACCGAACCGGTTCATGATACAGCTGTCCGAACCACGAACTGGTTCACGAACCGTTTTAGTATGCTATTGTATGCGAGAAATTACTCCTAACAGGAAATAACATTTAAAGGCAGGTGGTTTTACTGGCTAAATGGTAGAAAAGCACAAATAAAAATCCTGACAACAAATGTTAGAAAATAATATAAGATTCATAGCCAGCTAAGTTCCATTCATGGTCATATTCGTAAATCACCATTCAGAGATTGCTTGACTAGCCCTTTCACCGACAAATCCCTGAAAAAGTAAATTCTTTAAAGATATAAAACTTACTCTGTTGAATATTTTAGAATTAATTTGACTTGAAGCTGTTGCTGCCTAAGGCAGCAACAGCTTATAATCAAATTAATTTCAAAATATTCAACAGAGTAAGTTTTATATATTAAAGAATTTACTTCAACAGTTTTCCTGTATGGTTTTCCTAAAATTAGATATGGGAATACATCGGTGAAAGAGTTAGCTTTGTGTATGGTTCACGAACCACACGAATCCCATGCAAGCAAACCGAACCATGGTTCGTCTTCCCTTGGTTTGCGATTTTCCGAACCAACGAATGTTCGTTACAGCCCTACATGTTAGTTTGTAAAATGTTGAACACGATGTAAGACAAATGTCCTGTTGAATATTTTGGACTTAATTTGACTGGAAGCCATTGCTGCCTATTTAGGCAGTTCATTATGGCAGCGATTACGGCTCAACGTTAATCCTTTCACCGACAAATCCCTGAAAAATTAATTCTTTACGATATAAAACCTACTCTGTTGAATATTTTGAAATTGATTTGACTGGAAGACGTTGCTGCCTTAGGCAGCAACGTCTTCCAGTCAGATCATCTTCAAAATATTTAACAGTCTTCATGTATGGTTGCAATGGAAATGAGATATGGGGAATTCATCGGTTAGCCTATATAGTTAAGACGATGTTAATAAGCAAATAGCTGCAGGAAAAACTAAAGGAATGCGCCTGGAAACGAATGATATGGAATCTATATAGGGCCTATCATAATCCGTTGCAACATTGGAAATCAGATTAGTACCCATTCTGGACCTATTTCAGATCTTTTTATTATAAATATTATATAGTTATCATCTCCTTGGGTATACATGTTGGGGTGGGGTGGGGTGTGTGTGTGTGTGTGTGTGTGTGTAGATATGGGCCCACAATATCGCGATTATCTAAGACACATCCCCTGACAACGCAGCTTGCTGGGCCGGTACTGGATCTATTCCTACTCAGTACCGAGCAGTATCATTGTTGAATGATCTACAGGCCATCGGGTACCAGGAAGCAGTATACACGATGAAAATGGACAAAGAGCGAACGAATATGGACCCGCGTTATCAGCGTTGAGTATCACCTCAAAGAGTTGCCTCCCTTACCTTACTACGTCAGTATCCGCGTTAATACAAGGACACATTTATTTCAAATCCCCATGTCGTTGATAATTGTTTTCAGCTGGGCCGCCGTGAGGTCAAACGTGCCTATTTTGAAAACAATGTTACTGAAAGCTGCTGCTGCTGCGTTTAAGATTTTAACACCAAAATTGGCAGACGCCTTTGGGACCTCACAGACAAACTTTCACCCAAGTTTGGAGAAGATCACTCCAATAGAACCAAGAGTCATTGAAATGCCTCAACAACAACAACAACAACAACAACAACAACCAGCGCTCTACGCTCACAGTAACCCCGGCGTCTATAGTGATGCGGGTAAAAATAGTTTTCTCCCGGACTGCAAATAGATAAAAGCATGTTAGTTTTTTCTTGAACATCATGCGGTTATGCCTTTGATTGTAAAGCCGCAAAAAAACCGGTTTCGTAGAATTATATCGATTTCGAGGACAACAGAAAACAATTTTTTTGATGAATATCAATGCTAAAATTACTTGGCCTGCCAATAGACGTATGCTGAGGAAGAATTCTAATTTCCTCAAAACACTTTTGACCGTTAAATAGTTAATACATATAAGGAACATTTGGAGCGCTTTTAGGGTTTTTAAACACAGATGTCAACATTATTATGCCAAAGCAGGCTCAAACCGGCTACTGCAGTAGTTCTGACGAATGTCCATTTGCAGACCAAAAGAAGATTATTTTTGAAAATTTACCACTGGAATGACTGGCTCGATAACCGAGCCAGTCATTCCAGTGGTACATTTTCAAAAATAGTCTTCTCTTGGTCTGCAAATAAACATTCTCTATGAGAAAATTCAAATTTTCTTTAACAAATTTGACGGTTAATGGGTTAATAAACAACGTATACCTGAACATATTTTCTACACAGCAATCAAAACCGGTCGTTATTCGACTGAAAAACGCACTAAGGATACTCGTGAAATTAAAAGACTTTCTCAGCCTACTCAATACCCGACTGATGTGAACATATGCGATGCTGATAATAATGATACTGATGATGCCACATCGGATGGGCGACAGAGAGGCGTAGAAACTCCGCTGGGAACCGATGAAAACAGTCAATCTACGAGACAAACTCCGCGCTTGGTCAAAAGATTGCACGAAGAATGGTTTCCTGGCATCTTAGACGGTTATAGTCCTGATGCTATTATTTCTGAAATACTAGCAGCGCATCTGCAGACTGATGGTACGACCCGGTTTCAGGCGATATCTGAGAGGGAAGCGATAGTCTGCAAGCAAGAAGCGCACTATGTAGGTATATAACGCGTGCAAGCCCAGATTGTCCTTAGGCTGCAACACCACCCAGTCAAATTAGTTTCAAAATATTCAACAGCTTAGCTGTGTAGTTTTTTGGAAATTGATAGTCAGGGTGTTCAGATCGATCCCAACACGAGCGAGGTGTGGGTGGAGCTTAGATAGAGATGGGCGGAGAATAGCTAAAAATGGAAAGGTCAGTTAGAGGGATACATTTCAAACCATGTCCCGCCTATTCGTACCCAAGCTCCGCCCACTTTTCCGCTTGTTGGACTCAATTTATATACTTTGAATGATGAATTCCCAGAAACCCAATTCCTAGGTAACTACAGGTGACCTTTTGGGTATTTTGAAACTAATTTGATTGGGTGCTGCTGCTGCCTATGGCAGCAACAACACCCAGTTGCATTAGTTTCAAACTATTTATCAGAATGTTTAATTAAATACTAAAGACGTGCAATTCGTACAGTTGACGGTCTCGCCAATGTTCACGGCGGAGCTAGATACGCCACGATGTACTGCGACGTCAGCCTACATGTTAGATATTTGCGACTGCCGTCGCGTGCTTGAGTGACAGATCGGATCCTTCCATTGTGTTAGAATTTCGTAACGTGAAATGAGTAACAAACCCAATGTCTGGGAGCGGACATAACTTTCATCTACTAGTGAAAGGTAAAATCATGCCATATATTTAACAAACATCGCGTGAGAATATGTGTCTTCCTTCCAGGAATGCGTGAAGTCAAAGGAGCAGTTATTCGGTCGGATGAAGGCACTAACCAATCAAGAGTATAACGACGTCTAACACGTCACGGGACTCGAAGTTGACAACCGTAAGACGATGATGCTTCGTCTCTTTAGGTTGATGGACTTTGGTGTGAGAAAAATGATAGATTTCGTAAAGGCAATTCCAGGTTACAAACATTTGAATCTTGAAGACCAATCGTCGCTTTTAAAAGGTATGATGAAAGTATTAGAGAGTTTACAATTTTAACCACGGGAAAAGCGTGGGTGGAGCTTATCTAGAGATGGGCAGGGCATAGCTAAAACTGCAAACCTAATACTACTACTTTTTTTCTTTTTTTTTTGTTGAAAATCCGACGCTGACGCAGTCGGATACACTTCCCGGAGGAACGCCTTTAAAAAGGCTAGCAAACCCCCATACAAAATCGGTTGAAATAGCAGGCTTTATTAATAGAATAACAATACAAACCTAACATGTCAAAACAGTGCAAGCTAAAATACTCTATTATCATAAACCACAACCGTGGCATAACTACATAGAAAACATAATTAATAAAGAGCTGATAACATAACATAATTCAACAAAGACATTGCTATTTGCACACCGTGTAGTAGTAGGCCCAAATGGCGAGCATAGCTAACCAACAAGTGGTAAAGCCACTCATCAATAATTAGCAGTAAGCTACTGCTAATCATTGATGCCATTGACCCGATTCATGACCGGCAGACTAAGTAGATCATATGTAGTTTAACGTAGCACACCGTATAGTAGTAGGGCCAAATGGCGAGTGCAGCTCGCCAACAAGTGGCGAGGTGACTCGTCAATAAGTAACAAAAAGTCACTCATTGACGCCAGTTAGCCGATTATTAAATACCCAACGGACGTAGTAGCCTTTATATTATATAATGCACAAAGCAAACGTATACAAACTATGACTACTTAGATGGCACTCTGGGTTCACATTCTAAATTTGCTTCATTGTAAGTTTTTGCAAATTACCCTGGAACAAATACACCTGCAGTAAATATTTACAACAGGAAGCTAATTGTTAACTTGAAAATCGGATCACCTCCAGAATATTGACATAATGCTCATTTGATATTTAAATATTCTGATCCCAAGGTTAGGATATTCGTCAAGATTAGAGTCTCCTAAGGCATTACAATTTTAAAATAAAGGCAATTAAATTAAATTAAAATAGCATTTATCAATATACAGCAAGCAGCGAGTGTGCTAGCTTATACAAGTTCCGCTTCTGATATTTTCAGATATCCGTATTCAATTGATACTAGGCCAGTTTTGCACCATACGTCTTTAAATCTACTTTCTCTCCCATGTTCTACTAGCCTGTAAAGTTCACAATGAATGCAGTTTATCAACAATGATCGAAATATACTACTACTACTACTACTACTACTACTACTACTACTACTACCTACTACCTACTACCTACTACCTACTACTACTACTACTACTACTACTACTACCTACTACCTACTACCTACTACCTACTGCTGCTGCTGCTGCGACTGCCACTGCCACTGCCACTGCCACTGCCACTGCCTCTGCCACTGCCTCTGCCACTGCCACTGCCACTGCCTCTGCCACTACTAGTACTAGTACTAGTACTGCTGCTGCTGCTGCTGCTGCTGCTGCCGCTACTGCTGCTGCTGCTGCTGCGCTAGTGTTACTGCTACTGCTTTTACTGCTGCGGCTGCTGATGATGCTGCTGATGATGCTGCTGCTGCTGCTGCTGCTGCTGCTGCTGCTGCTAGTGCTGCTGCTAATGCTGTCGCTAGTGCTGCTGCTAGTGCTGCTGCTAGTGCTGCTGCTGCTGCTAGTGCTGCTGCTGCTGCTGCTAGTGCTGCTAGTGTTGCTGCTAGTGCTGCTGCTAGTGCTGCTGCTAGTGCTGCTGCTAGTGCTGCTAGTGCTGCTAGTGCTGCTAGTGCTGCTGCTAGTGCTGCTGCTAGTGCGGCTGCTAGTGCTGCTGCTAGTGCTGCTGCTAGTGCTGCTGCTGCTGCTAGTGCTGCTGCTGCCAGTGCTGCTAGTGCTGCTAGTGCTGCTGCTAGTGCTGCTGCTAGTGCTGCTGCTAGTGCTGCTGCTAGTGCTGCTGCTGCTGCTGCTGCTGCTGCTGCTGCTGCTGCTGCTGCTGCCAGTGCTGCTAGTTCTGCTAGTGCTGCTAGTGCTGCTAGTGCTGCTAGTGCTGCTAGTGCTGCTGCTAGTGCTGCTGCTAGTGCTGCTGCTAGTGCTGCTGCTAGTGCTGCTAGTGCTGCTGCTAGTGCTGCTGCTAGTGCTGCTGCTAGTGCTGCTGCTAGTGCTGCTAGTGCTGCTGCTAGTGCTGCTGCTGCTGCTGCTAGTGCTGCTGCTAGTGCTGCTGCTGCTGCTGCTGCTGCTGCTAGTGCTGCTGCTGCTAGTGCTGCTAGTGCTGCTGCTGCTAGTGCTGCTAGTGCTGCTAGTGCTGCTGCTGCTAGTGCTGCTAGTGCTGCTAGTGCTGCTAGTGCTGCTAGTGCTGCTAGTGCTGCTGCTAGTGCTACCGCTAGAACTGCTGCTGCTGCTATTGTTATTACCTCCAAAGGATTTAGATTTTACCGATGCTGTGTGATAAAATTGATAAAGAAAACGAGCAAAACGTAGATAACATATAAATCACTACCCATGACAGCAACAGCGCCCAGTCAAATAAGTTTCAATATATTCAACGTAATGTTTATTAAATGGTAAAGACATACAATTCGTACAACGCCAGGTCAATTAAGCGTTAAAAACGGACTAAATCGAGTCATTCATGCCATAATTTATTATGACATCATCCTACACGTCACTTAGTTGATTATGACGTCATATGACGTCAGATGATCGATGGATAACGTGGAAAGGTCTATTTGGAGGTCAGTGTTTAATATTTGGAAAGTCAAGGTGTCGACATGAGCCATTTGGTGTCGATGTAACGCGCCAATATCGAATTTGCGCCACTAGCTAATGGTGCAGGGACCAATATCGAATTTGATATCGGTACGTCCATTGGCCAACGGCGCAAGGCCCTAATTAAAAATTTTATATCGGTGCAGGGGACCAATATCTAATTTGATAACAGCACGCAAGTTACCCAACAGTGCAGGGGACCAATGTCGAATTTGATATCGCCGCCAGGGACCAATATCTAATTTGATATTGGCACACCCATTAGCCAATGGGCCAGGGACCAATATCGAATTTGATATCGGCACGCCCATTGGCCAATGGCACATGGACCAATATAGAATTTGATGTTGGCGCAAGGGACCAATATCTAATTTGATATCGGGCGCATGTTGTCCAACAGAGCAGGGGACCAATATCGAATTTGATATCGCCGCAGGGGACCAATATCTAATTTGATATTGGCGCACTCATTGGCTAATGGTGCAGGGAACCAATATCTAATTTGATATTGGCGCACCCATTGGCCAACGGCGCAGGTGACCATTATCTAATTTTATATCAGCGCAAGGAACCAATATCTAATTTTATATCGGCACGCCCGTCGGCCAACATCACAGGGGACCAATATCGAATTTTATATCGCCGCCAGGGACCAGTAGGGTCATTCCGTATAAGATGGACCAATGCCCGTCAACTCATAGTCACGGATTTCCTTCAAACTTTCTCAGTGTGAGCATATGGATGTTTCAGTTGAGCATGACAATTTTTTAACTGATATGTGAAATACTTTTTGAAAAATGCCCTCTCAAAGACCCCTATGCTAAAATTGACAAAAGTTTCAAGTACAAATCCAATGTTTGAGACATCATATCTCATCCAATATACTGTTTACAATACTAGATCTTTTCATTCTTATGCTCTGGTCAGCATACTTGAGGAAAATAACAAGCAATATGTGTTGACTTGTTTTGGGTGTGTTTTAGGGGTCACCAAAAACGTTAAAAACAGCTAATTTTCCTGTTTCAACAAAATTTGGTGATACAGTAAAATGTATATTATAGTTGCTGTAACTAAATGATTTCTACCCAGTTCACTAGAGCTAATATTAGCTTAGTAATATTTACTGACTAACAGCAAGGTTTGCTCATCAAAAAATTTTGGGGGCCCAATGCACCACCCCTGTTCACAAAAGAGGGCCAACTTCATCGCCTATTAAGTCAAAATAACCCCTTTCAATTTTTATTTTATTTTGGTGAATGGTAGATATATGGTCAATAGTTACATGGTTAAAAGTTGCACTCTTACATTTGTTCCCTTTTGGAGCTATGGCATATTAGAAATGTGATATTTTTGTAAAACTTGTACGATATTCCATTTTTGGGGGTTAATAATTTTAAAATTATAGGGCCTAGAGGCATGAAACAAGCGATACAACCAGTTCTCCTGCTATATTAGAAGAACCAATCAGCATTCCCTGGTTATATAATACATAAACATCGATTTTCTATACCCAAAGACCTGACTCTGTTAAAATTTGACATTTTTCGCGACAATCTAATTTGTTTTAAAAAGTTTAAAATATCTCCACTTTAGCATTTTAGATACTTTTTCATCATAGGTGGACATTGAATGGTATATTATGGTCATATTAGTACAGCTACATGGACTTCTATGGTCATTTATAGACAATTTTGACACACTGCGACCAGGCCAATATGTGCAATCTCTCATACTAAAGTATGCCTAAATGTTACCCATTTCATGGAATTATTTAATAAACTGAGACAGGCATTGGTTAATACACATGATAAAATATAAAAGTGTTAAGAGATAGTACATAATACTACATGCCTCAGCAATAATGGATGATACGGTACATGATCCAGCATATACCGCTCCTCCAAATTATTTAAATAGACCATTTATAAAGTCGATATCAGTTTGTGGAAAAGTGTACTGCCGGCCAGTTGCTGTCAATGGTGTTGACACCTTACTTAGAATGTCACAAAAAGGAACCCAGCACTGGTCTGTGCGCCTTGGCCAACTAAAGGATCGAGCTGGTCCAAGCGGCTTCATAAACGAAATGACAGTCCTCATTTTCTAGACTAATTTCTAACACTATGCCAAACCACCAATTTTTGTCATACAATGCACCAACATAGTCACTCAAAGACAGTTCCATAGGGATATTTAAATTCTGAATCTCTGATGACATACCAGGTTGTGTGTTAGAAAATGACCGAGTGTATGAAACATCATCAGTTGAAATTCACTTTACTGTGATAGAGTTAGTGTCATTTGGAACAAACGAATGGAATGACCTGGTTCCTTGCACTGTTTTGGCAAGGAGATACCGCTCTTCCAACATTGTATGATGCCTCTGGATCTCATCTTTACTAACTAAGAAGAACTTGATCTTGCTTATGTTCTGTTGGCTGAATTCATACAATTCACTAGCATTTCGTATAAGCGCTGTTTGCAGACTAGCCCTTGCGGCTAAGCGCTTCACTGTGCCACCGATACCGTCGCAAACACCTTTACCATGGCTGGTAGCAAAGAAATGCCATTCTGCCTTAATATCAATATCTGAATAATGATGGCAGACATTAATAAAGTTTTTGAAGTTCTTGTATTGTCCTGCACACCCATCACTAAAGTATTTAATTATATGAATATTGGGATACTTTTCCTTCAAATATCTTGTAAAAATCTCCTGAAAACAGTACACAGTATTTGTTTCGTGTTTCAGACACTCAGAGATGAAGCATACATTTTCTTCATTCAACTTTCCATAAGCCTTAACATAAAATGCCAAAGGATGTATCGTGACTTGAGAATTGTTCCAATAAAATCCCTGTACACAATCTTGCACAATAATGCTGTAATTTTCAGCAAAGTCGAGAACAACAATGGCAGTAGTGTCATCTAAATCATGTTTGCATGCTTTCAAGAATTCACTTTGAGATTTCGCTATGAAGGAATGTGGTGTTAATTCTTGGATCCGTTGACATAATATAGAAATAAAATCTTCAACTGATACTTCTCGGCGCATGATTTCAATTCGGTCTGTGGATACCCATTCATTGAATTTAATGGTGTCATCTTCATCCATGTGCTCGTAAAGGTCTTGCTCTAAGTAAGTTTTGAGAAATGCAGTTCCTGGACACTTTTCACATCGTTGCAGCATGCAATTTCTAGAACTGCTGTCACACACAGATTTGTCAATTAGGTTATGATAGTCTTCAGAGATAACATCCACCATAAACTTTACATTTTGGTGTTTTTCGCATACACAAACATTGTGGCTGCCGCAAGAAGAAACAGTTACACACCATTTGGGTCTTAACTCAACAAATTTAGAGAAACCAATTTTAAGTCCAGTTTCTGTTTTGAAATTAGCATGTACTTCCTTCAAATTTGTCAGGATTAGCCGTTTTTGCTTATGTTCTTTGGTACCACAAATTCTTATAGTAACAAAATCATTTTCCCGGGTAATAGTCTAGATACAGTATCATCTTGGTAGTAGTTAATAACACTATCTAGTGTATGCTGATCAAGCTTATTTTTTTTAAAGGTTTCACGATCAGCGAGTATTCCATCATTCTGCGCAAGTTGTCTGGCTTGTTTCACCATATAACGCGTAACACCACATGCCTGAAAAACCTGAACAGTTTTATCTATCGACCATGATTTAGGTGTAATAGTCAATACTTGTATCTTTTGATTTCGTGATGACACAGACAGTTTTTCATTCATGTTCGATACCAAGTAGTCCACATCTAACTTAGAATCACATGTACAGTCAGTTTGTGAAGTGTCAGCAACTAATTTATTAGGTGGAAAACCTAGGTGGGATGCCACGTGACTTGTTGTTGCTTCTGCCATTTGTTTGGTTTTTCGTTTACCATATGATACTTTCCTTTCTGAATGGACACTCTTTAGGGGAGAAACTCCAACTGCTGAGAAACTAGAGTTGAGGCATTCAGCATTACTGTACAAAGTATCTGCTATGGCCATTGATTCCGGTTCACTGTCACTACAATCTGTCAGGTTATTAATTTTCTGCAAACAATGATGGCAAATCTTTTGGCCAGGTTGTTTTCTCTCTCTAGTTTTCGACAGTATTAATGCCACAATTTCTTAATCTATATTAACTAGTCCCTTTTTAATAAGCTTTTTGTGAACTTTTAGGGGATCACAACATGAAGTGTTCTGCTTCATCATCGGGAATATATGCAGATAGTGTTTCTTGTGGCAACATTACACTGTTTCTAAACTATCCTCACTCTGGCCGCTTCTCATTGCAACAAGTGTTTTATCTGTAGCCGTCAATTGTACAACATCATTTACAGAGCATTTATCCGAAAACTTATGACATTTATCATTAGTGAGACGTCCAACTGAACAAAATGTCTCTGGTAATTCAGCCATTGTGCAACGTGTCCTAGTCAAAGTTTACACTTTTCAAATTAAAAGGCCTAATTTATCATTAAAATGTATAGTGAATTATTAAATTTCTAAAGTAAATATCTAAACATTTGTGTATCAGCAACAATGTCAATGTTTCAAAGCAGTAATTATTAAACACTTTCACTGGTCATGCTGCCTAATCTTGATCACTTAAAATGCTTGACTGAACTCTTGTTGATAGCAATACTTGTATGCAGATCTCTGGGAAAAACTGAGACCATGTGACTAATCAATATCACCTCACTACCTATGTCTATTACAGCAATTGACCTAATTATATACAAAGCTCTGAAGGTTGAGTTATTTTCTCTAGATATGAAATCTCTCAGTCTTTATTAACACTGGATAACTCAAGACTGAGTGATGAGCTGTTGCAGCTCGACCAGCTTACAGGACAAACTATGTACCTGGTGTATATTTTGAAAATGATTTGACTGAAAATTATTGATGGCTAAGTCAGCAACAACTTATAGTCAAATTGTTTTTTAAATATTCTCCAGGCAATATGTTATTCCCATTGAAAATGTTGTTGAATAATGACTTGTAGTTTACCCACAAAAATGTCAAATTTTAACAAAGTAAGGTTTTGACATCTCTAAAATCCATGTTTATCTATTTTGTAAAAGGGAAATGCTGGTTGTTTCTTTTAATAAGGCAGGGAAACGCGCTACATCTCTTGTTTCATACTTCTAGAGTGTATACTTTTAAAATTATTAACCCCCCAAAATCGAATATCATACAAGTTTTTGAAAAAATATCAGATTTTGTATTTGCCATAGCTCTAAAAGGAAACAAATGTAAGAGTGAACCTTTTGGCCCTGTAACCATTGACCATATATATAACATTCACCAAAATATTAAAAAAATTGAAAGGGGTTATTTTGAAAAAAGATGTTATGAAGTCACCCCATTTTGGCGAACAGGGGTGGGGGTATGGCTCCCACAAAATTTTTGCGGAGCATATCTTGCCATTAGGTAATAAATATCACTAAAGTAGCAGTAGCTCTAGTTAATAGGATAGAAATCATTTGTGTAAACCAAATACAAATACATTTTACGGCATCACCAAATTTGGATTAAAATATGAAAAATCACATTTTTTGGCATTTTTGACGACCCCTAATACATGCCTAAAACAGGTCAGCACAAAATGCTTGTGATTTTCTCGAACTATGGTGACCAGACTGTTAAAATTAAAAGACCTAGTATTGTGAGCACTGTAGTCGGTGAGATATGAAGCCTCAAACATAGAAATTTTGTTACAAATTTTTGTCAATTTTAGGCAGGGGGTATTGGATAGGCCAGTTTTCAAAAAGTATTTGACCTTTCACTATAATACTTGGAATTTCCTGTTAATATATACATATGCTTACTCTGACAAAGTTTGAAGGAAATCTGAAACTATGACTTGACGGATTTCAAAAATTTTGGTCCTTCTTATATGGAATGACCCAGTATCTAATGTGATATTGGCACGACCATTGGCCAACGGCGCAGGGAGCAATATCGAATTTAATATCAGGACAGGTGACCAATATCTAATTTGATATTGGCGCAGGAAACCAATATCGAATTTGATATCGGTGCACCCATTGACCAACGGTGCAGGGCACAATATAAATCAGGGGACCAATATCTAATTTGATAACAGCACGCCCGTTAGCCAACAGCGCAGGGGACCAATATCGAATTTGATATCGCCGACAGGGACCAATATCTAATTTGATATTGGCACACCCATTAGCAAACGGCGCAGGGACCAATATCGAATTTCATATCGCCGCGCCTATTGGCCAATGGCACATGGACCAATATAGAATTTGATGTTGGCGCAAGGGACCAATATCTAATTTGATATCGGGCGCCTGTTGGTCAACAGAGCAGGCGACCAATATCGAATTTGATATCGCCACATGGGACCAATATCTAATTTGATATTGGCGCACTCATTGGCTAATGGTGCAGGGAACCAATATCTAATTTGATATTGGCGCGCCCATTGGCCAACGGCGCAGGTGATCAATATCTAATTTTATGTCAGCGCAGGGGACCAATATCTAATTTTATATCGGCACACCTGTCAGCCAACAGCACAGGGGACCAATATCGAATTTGATATCGCCGCCAGGGACCAGTATCTAATGTGATATTGGCACGACCATTGGCCAACGGCGCAGGGAGCAATATCGAATTTAATATCAGGACAGGTGACCAATATCTAATTAATATCGGCGCAGGAGACCAATATCGAATTTGATATCGGCTTGCCCATTGGCCAACGGCGCAGGTGACCAATATATAATGTTATATCAGCGCAGGGGACCAATATCTAATTTGATATCGGCACGCCCGTCAGCCAATGCACAGGGGACCAATATCGAATTTGATATCGCCGCCAGAGACCAATATCTAATTTGATATTGGCAAGCCCATTGGCCAACGGCGCAGGGAGCAATATCGAATTTACTATCAGGACAGGGGACCAATATCTAATTTGATATCGGCGCAGGAAACCAATATCGAATTTGATATCGGTGCACCCATTGGCCAACGGTGCAGGGCACAATATACAATTTTATATCGGTGCAGGGGACCAATATCTAATTTGATAACAGCACGCCCGTTAGCCAACAGCGCAGGGGACCAATATCGAATTTGATATCGCCGCCAGGGACCAATACCTAATTTGATATTGGCACACCCATTAGCCAACGGCGCAGGGACCAATATCGAATTTGATATCGGGGCAGGGGACAATATCGAATTTGATATCGGCGCGCCTATTGGCCAATGGCACAGGGACCAATATAGAATTTGATGTCGGCACAGGGGACCAATATCTAATTTGATATTGGCGCGCCTGTTGGCCAACAGAGCAGGGGATCAACATCGAATTTGATATCGCTGCAGGGGACCAATATCTAATTTGATATTGGCGTGCCCATTGGCCAACGGCCCAGGGGACCAATATAAAATTTTATATTGGCACAGGGGACCAATATCTAATTTGATATCGGCACACCCATTGGCGAATGGTGCAGGGGACCAACATCTAATTTGATATTGGCACGTCCATTGGCCAATGGCGCAAGGAACCAATATCGAATTTGATATTGGCGCGTTGCATCAACATTGATGTTTTTGTTGGATCAAGTCGATAAGATGGGCCAAGGCGTTAATGTGTTTGGGTGTAGTCGGTGGCCAAGGGCTCAAAATGACGCAATCCGAAAAAATTTCAAGATGAACCATTTGAAGCTTATTTTGGGAAAATAGGATAACCCAGCAAACAATGCTACGTTTGATCAGCGTTGGGCCTACGATTGCTTGGTCGTTGGGACAACCTAGTTTTGCTCGTGGGTACAACGATACAACGTTGGACCAAGGTTACTAACTTACTATGAGTTAGCGTACTGTGTGTTGTAATCTTTAAGGCGGTTATTTGCTAGTTCCCAATGTTAGCGTACTGGGAATTGCCGAGAAGTTAGTGCCCAAATACTGAACACTGAACTAATAGTAACTTAGTTAGTTTGATCCAACGTTGTATCTACGTGAGGAAAACTACGTAATAACATCATCATCATCATCAAATACAATGTTGGCCTAACCTAAAAAAATTGTATATGAATTATCCAATGTAAGTCCAACGTGGTGACAATGAAACCATAAGTTGGGCCAAATGTAAGGTCGACCAGCAAAACTACGTTGAGCCAACGAATAAAACATACGGTGGGACAACGAAACAATGTTTACTGAGAAGGACCATGGTAATGTTGGTCAAGGTGCCAAAGTGAGGAAACGCGGTAAAGTTGGTCAAGATGATACACTTGGGGTGAACATTATTTGGGGGAAATGGCTCAAAGTCAGTGACCTATTCGTGGTATAGTCACAATAGTTGGATAATTCTAGATCCATTCTTGCTTATTTTAGCCATTTATGCTATGTTTGGGTCTCATGTTTATTTGTTCGTTCGTTCGTTTGTTCGTTCGTTCGTTTATTTATTTATATTTTTATTATTGAAGCCGCCCGGCATGATATGTGGGTTTTGAGATCATATCCAGGCATGAATGCGGAGCTCAAAGTATTTGCAGTGGCGACAGTGGCTACTACAAATCTAGTATTGCACATTGATGATATGGAGAAGATATGGAGTCGTGAGCTGTTGATGGAAACATTCGAGATTTGCAAGGGTTTGCAACAGTTAAAACTGAGTGTGGAGGAGACAGCGCTGCTCAAGGCAATATGCACTACCTTTTCAGGTAACATAGAACGAAACGTATCTAAACTTGCTTTTAGCTCTGAGAGATGGCGATTCTTTAATCCATCGTGTGTCAACTTAACAATTTAATGGTAAAACTGGCCAAAGCAGTCTCTTCAGTTGTGTTGAGGGATGTCCATTTGCATGCCAAGAGAAGACTATTCTTGGAAAATCTACGACTGGAATGACTGGCTCGGTAACCGAGCCAGTCATTCCAGTGGTAAATTTTCAATAATAGTCTCCTCTTGGCCTGCAAATGCATACTTATTATGCACAAATTTGAATTTTCGTGACCATTTTATGTTCAACATCCTTCATTTACATGAAAACTAAGACTTCTTTTATAAATCCCATTGGAAAACTTTTTAAAAATGTCTGTTCAAATGGATTGCATTCGATGAGCAACACTATCGTCTTTTTACAAATCTTGACCGTTGAATGGTTAATTAAAACGCTTATATAAGTGGTATATTGAGCGCTTTGAGACGCTGTTGACACAAGAGAGGTTAAGACGGATAGTCAACGAACACTCGTTGTACAACATCACCATGTTGGCTCACAATCAGTAAATGGTCATTTGTCTTTACCAATCACTTTTCATGGTCCACACAAACATCTAGATAGGTTTGGTTGTGAATTTGTGATAAAATTGTTGTCTACCGATATTATTGTTTGGATCTCATAAAGATATTTGCTCAATCTAGGATATTCACAGCGACAAATACTGATTACAGAGGTTCGTCCACCTATCCATTTCGGCGATTTTGACCCTTGACCCCCTGATTTTCCGCCAAATCAATAAGGTTCTGGCGGAACAACGGGTATCGTCCAATCCCTGTTAGTAGTAGGGTCGGAATTAAAATGATACCACCTCCCTCAACTGGCAGCCGTTCGGCGATCCGTGGCCCCCACCACCCTCTCAATCCCTGGGGCATAGCGTTGTTGAGACATGTGGTTGGTGTGGAGGCCCCCAAGCACAGAAACTTTTTCATTTTCACTCCTACATCTCAATATTCGATCACTCCTGAGGAACATCGACAAACTAGCAACTTTCCTTGACACTAACTCTAATGAATTTAACATTATAGGTATCTCTGAGACATGGCTGAAACCAATCTCACCAGTTAATCTAATTAGCATCCCTAATTACACTTTTGTTGAAAATCACAGATCTACTAAAATTGGAGGCGGAGTAGGCATCTACATAAAAGAAAATCTGCAGTACACAATACGAGAAGACCTGTCAATGATAGAAGACTACATTGAAACTATTTTCGTCGAAACTAATTCAGATAAAGGAAAAAATAGTTGTTGGTGTAATTTATAGACCTCTAGGAAGCGACAATGAGAAATTCAGAGAAACATTAAACACAATTCTACAATCCATACAAAATCAGAACAAAACTGGATACCTTATGGGTGATTACAACATTGACCTTTTGAAAGAAAACTGTTTCTACACCCACAATTTCATAAATTTGTTGAACACATTCAGTTTCTACCCATTAATCACGAAACCAACAAGAATTACTGAATACAAAGCTTCTCTCATTGACAACATCTTCAAAAATTGTATGGCAGATTGTAAAAATCTCCAGGGAGTTTTCGTTACAGATATCGCGGACCATCTGCCGATATATTATATTGAATAAAATAAAATGAGGCAAAAAGCCACCAAGAAAGAAACCATCACAAGCAGAGATTTTAGGAAAGAAAATATTGATGAATTCAAAAGCAAAATGGCCACAATTGATTGGAGCAACATAATCTAATGTGATTCATGCGAAGATGCCTACAACACTTTCCACACTTTATGCACAGACGTCTATGAGCACCGTTTCCCACTTAAAACTGTTAAAAGATTCAAAACTAACCCGACTAAACCTTGGTTGACACGGGGTTTGATCACTGCCTGCCATAAGAAAAACAGTCTATACCTAAATTATATCAAATTTCCTACTAAATTCAATGAAATGCAATTTAAGAAATATCGAAACAAATTAAATCAAATTCTGCGAAATGCAAAAACAAATTACTTCCAAAGTCAATTCACAGAGCATAAAAATGATATAAAGAATACTTGGAAACAGATAAAGACACTGCTGAATAAACAGAATTGTAAAACAAAAGGATCCAAATGTGTATATAACAACAAAGTCATAACTGATAATCGAGGAATTGCTGACAAGTTTAATGAATATTTTATTAACATTGGCCCAGAACTATCCAAGAAAACTTACACCAATGCAAGTCCTAGCATGCGAGATTATCTGTCAGGCAATTATCAATCCTCAATCTTTCTAAACCCTACTGACCCAGAGGAGATCTCAAAGATACTAATGCAAATTAATCCTAGCAAAAGTGCAGGAATTGATAACTTTAAGTGGGTGGTATTAAAAAATTGTATGCACGATATAATGACTCCACTAAATCACATTTGCAACCTATCACTAATACAAAGCATCTTTCCGTCACGACTCAAAACTGCATGTGTAACACCAATTTACAAAGCAAAAGGCTCCTCTGACTTCACTATCGGTCAGTCTCAGTACTACCACTGTTCTCGAAGCTCTTGGAAAGACTATTATAACAGGCTAACCAATTACTTAAATAAAAACTCTATTCTTTACCAGTCACAATACGGTTTTCTCGAAAAATACTCCACAATGTTAGCTCTAATAGATATGATGGAAAAGATAATAAATACATTGGACAAAAAAGAACATATTCTTGGAATTTTTTATAGATTTATCTAAAGCATTCGATACAATAGACCATAACATTTTAATAGAAAACCTCTCAAACTACGGAATACGAGGCATTGCACTGGACTGGATAAAAAGCTACCTGTCCAGTAGAACACAACATGTCCAGTATAATAGAGTCCTATCTAAGAGTGGATAAATAGTCTGTGGTGTTCCTCAGGGTTCAATTCTTAGCCCGCTGTTGTTCTTACTCTATATGATTGACCTACCAAATGTTTGCAAACACTTCTCATTAATTCTCTTTGCAGACGATACCAATGCTTTTTGCAGCCATAAAAACATTGACATGTTATACAAAAACATAAATGAAGAAATAGAAAAAGTAATTCATTGGTTTAAGGCTAACAAATTAACGCTCAATGTTGCAAAAACAAATTACATCTTATTCACAAATAAAAAATGAAAAGTACTGATCTCCCTAAAATTTATGTAGATAATCAAGAAATACGTGAAGCACAATTTGCAAAATTCTTAGGTGTCTATTTGGACAAGAAACTCACATGGGAGAAACATACAAATTGTAACGTCAAAGGTTGCAAAGAACATTGGTATTATGCCTCCACTAAAAAGCTACTTACCAAAGCACCTTATAAAAACGCTATATAGCACGTTAATATTACCGCAAATCACATACTGCAACACTATTTGGACTAACACTTACTCATGAAAACTAAAATAATTAAAGACACTTCAGAAAAATGCTATAAAGATATTTTAGCAACCAACAGCTGGTCAAAATGTTTTTAAAACAGAAAAACTATTGACGCTTGAAGATATAGGAACGCTCCAACTATTCTCCGTCCTCAGAGACTTCTATAACAATAATCTACCAAACCCATTATTAAACCTCTTCAAGAATAATGAAGACATACACTCACACAATACACGATCACGAAAAAATCTGCATACAACCTTCTGCCGCACAGAAGCCTCCAGACAAAAGCCATCAACTAAAGCAATACACCTATGGAACAACACAGAAACAGACATCCGCACACAGATTATCACCCAAAAATCATACAAAAAGAACCTCAAGACAATTATTATAGAAGCCTTCTAACCCTTTCGCTGATGAGTCCTTGACACAATTCATTGCTTATGATGCACATCCCAAATTAGACACAGCATCGATAATGGTATACCATGTGTGAACGCACAACCATACATTACGTGTAAACACTCAAAACACTCAACTACGTGTAAACGATACAAACAATAGTACACACAATGGGCTGGCCTGAAGAGCTATGGTCATGCATGCATGATGTAGGCTGTGCGGCACGACAAGAAAAAGTACCCGGGTCATTGCGTGATATGGGCAACTATGCAGCTCAAAATCTTGAGAAATGGAGAAGCTCAGGGATCCCAACATTCCACTCGTCAGTTCTACTAACATGCCTTACGTATCGCAGACGTTATCCGATGACTGTGATAGCAATGGACAAACTCTTCCGGTATATGAATTATTTAGAAACGGTTTGCAGTTTCGATGTGGATGCTGCTATCGAGTTGGAACAAGAGAGGGAACAAGAAATGCAGTGATCCCTCGCCCACCAACCTCTCAATGCGTGCATTACTCCCATGTATCACATCAGCTCTCCTGAACATCGACCACATCTCACACAAACACAGTCGCCGTCGGTATCACACTGACACGACGGACCGCCCATAGGTTTTTCCAGGTACTGATCGCCTTGTGATCAACCACACATAATAGGATCTGAACGCCCATTTAGAGACAATCATCCACTATCACATCGACACGACGGACCCCCACAGGTTCCAGGTACTGATCGCCAGCACCACACATAATAGGGTCTGAACGCCCATCTAGAGACAGGCATCTACAGTGATATACACCATGATTACTGTTGCACAGCTTCGCACTATTGCCAAGCGATTCGCCTTAGAGGAGCCTCTAAGGCCAAGAGAGCCGACCTGCTCCAGATGATCAGACAAGTCCGTGCCGGGGAGTGGCAGAAGCGATTCTCCTGAGCAAAGAAGATGGGAAGGTTTCCAGCGCTTACCAAAGATGATCCTTGGAATCCCCACAAGAAAGCACAGCAGATACGTGAGCTTCGTCAGTTGGACGAGGAGGTGACTGCTAGCTTGCGAGGCAAGACTGTAGCGAGGCAGATGGCAGACCATCCGCTGGAGCGCTTACATCCCCTACGCAGGATCACTAAGCGAGTGATGAGGGGGCCGAGGTATGAACCCTTAGCCCGGAGCATAAGGCAAGAAGGCGAACACATTCTCGACCAGCGTCTCGGCGAAAGGGAGACACAGGATAGAGGACGCCAGTCAGTACGCTAGACATTATTCAGAGGTCTAGAAGGAGACCTCACAGGCAAGATCATGTAAAAGATCTAGCAGACTGTCCAGAATGCCTTCTACCTCCGCTACACCCATACCTATCGCATCCGTCATATCGAAGATGCTCTTCCACAGGAATGCTCCAGGGAGCCCATGGCTGAGCATGATAGGAGCAGCTCAGGACTGGGTGGCAGCAAGAGAGCAAGCCCACCTCGACACAGACAATATCTATCGTCCCAACACCAAGTGGGCTTTCGTTCGACCAATCAATTCGTTCTATCATCGACCGCCAACCTCTGCTTGGGGCAGGCCCCGCCAAGACTGGCTATGACAGAAGAAGAGTATGATTGCCCTCGACACCTACAGGGACAACATGTGTCTCTGGAGATGTCTAGCAGTCCACCGAGGAGCGAGAGCTGATATAAGTACAGCTCCTGCACGAGAGCTTGCCACACAGTTCTTGGCAAGACAGTGACAGTACCTGATGTCCGCAAGACCTTGCTGGATCAGCTGGACAAGGTAGAGTTCTTCGCCAAGAGCGGGATTCGCGTGTATGAACCACTCGAAGAGGGCACATGGCACTTGATCAGGCAAGCGGCTCACTACCGTGATACCATGACCATCTGAGTGTGGGACCACCACACCTACATCAAGAACATCTCCAAGCTGGCACATACTAGTCTGCAGTCACTGTCAGCAGAGGTTTGCACAGGCATACAATCTTCAATGCCACGCTGATCACTGTACAGGCGGCAAAACAACAATCGTGTGTCCTGGCGGGAAGGTTGCGGCGCCACAGTCTGCGTATGAGAAAGCTTTCTATCCACCTCAAACATCCAGTTCAGCGGCTACTCGTTGGATCGAGTATGAGTCGAGAAGCAGAGGCGTACACATACACCATGTAGAGTGTGGGCACGGTGGCGCGAGTTGGATCGAGGGCGCTCCCGTAGATGGTTATGAGCCGACCATTAACACCGTTTACCAGTTCCATGGCTGTTACTGGCACAGGTGCCCACAACACCAGCGAGGTGAGGATGCCGAACAAAGATACCTCAAGACAGCTCTGAGAGAGGAGAAGCTGAGAGCATCTGGATGCACGCTTGTGGTACAATGGGAGTGCTGTATAAAACGCTGTCCAAGTGTCCCTAATCGAGTCCAGACTCCCATACCCACACTTCATAGTTTATGACTTCGAAGCACTCCTAGATGGTATCAAGACTCATCCTACGGAGACTCTCACGATCGAGAGTACTCACATACCTATCTCTGTGTCAGTTGGCTGCTCCTTAGATGGCGCCACGAGTGAGCCCACTCACCTCTGCAATCCTGACCCCAAAGAACTGATCAGAGAGTTCATGCTGGTGATCCAACAGCGAGCATATCTAATCCGGACAAGGGTTAGGGCACAGTACATACCGACAGACCTGGACAAGCTCTCAAAGCAACAGCAGCGACTGATCAATGAGTGGTGTGACCAAGTGTCTGTACTGGGGTTCAACTCTGGGCGGTATGACCTGAACCTCATCAAGAAGTACTTTGTCGATGAGCTGACTGACAGTATAGGTACAGTGAAAGTCGCCAAGAAGCCTAGTCAGACCACGCTCCTCATAACACCTATGGTTTCTCGATGTACTGAAATACCTCAGCCCAGGAGTCTCGTATGAGGTATGGGTCAAAGCTTACGGGTGTACACAGCAGAAGAACTGGTTCCCATATGAATGGTTTGACACACATGAGAAGCTCAACTATCCAGGGCTTCCTGACTACTCAGCATGGACATCTAAGCTCAAGGGTGGCTACCTCTTGACGTGATCAGAGTGGGAACAGTGTAACTAGACATTCAGCGAGCATGGAATGCGGACATTCGCCGACTGGCTGCGATAATACAACAACCTGGACGTCAGTCCATTTATTGAAGCCCTAGAGCGGATGTGGGAGTTCTACACAGAACGAGAAATAGACATGCTCAAAGACACAGTGTCTCTTCCAGATGTGTCATGGCAGTACCTCCTACATGGAACCGCTCAGCACATGCCAGATGTTAGCCTCTATGTGAAGCCTACGAGATGCTGAAGGGTGCTGTTGTTGGAGATCCCTGGAGATCACTGCTGTATACTGCACCATAGACTATGAGGCCAAGCGCCCATTCGAGTGATTCGTGGAGAATGTTACGGAGGCCCACCGCTCGGGAGATGTAGATAAGAGCAAAGCGCTCTTGGCAGATCTCTTCAAACTCCTCAGCAACAGTGTGTACGGGAAGCTCATTGAGGACCTAAAACGCCATAGCAACACCAGCTTCATGAAGGATGAACATGTGATAGACAAGGCCCTGCATAGTGCACGGTTCGAATATCTCGAGGAGATCAGTGAGTCATACACGCTCCAGAGTTGCAAGCCAAGAATCACTATTCGAAGGCCCTTCCAGGTGGTGATAGCCGTTTATGAGTTCGCGAAGCTGCGAATGCTGGAGTTCTACTATGACTTCCTTGATTGCTACGTAGCTCGTGACAGCTTTGAGTACCTGCAGATGGACACTGGCTCCGCGTATATCACTATAGCAGGCTCCAACCTCGACGACGTCATTCGTCCTGAGATGCGAGCAGAGTACCAGGCTCATAAGCGGGACTGGCTAGCTTGGGACAAATGGTCTGGACGGACTCCGGGACTGTTCAAGCTCGAGTTCGAAGGCTCTCATGGCATTGCTCTCTGGTCCAAATGCTACAACGTGGAGAGCACAGCTGCAATTAAGTGTTCGGCTAAGGGAATGTCAAAGAGGTCTTTTGGCAGAGGTTCTACAGCACCTACATGGCGGGGTGGACAGAGCTAAAAACTGAGGCCTACGCATGCGCAACAAGGGTATGGTGACGTATGAGCAGGAAAAACTCGGACTCTCCGCTTACTATGATAAGTGCCATGTGCTGCCAGATGGTGTCCATACCGACCCCATCGAGTATCATGTTAGCACCCTAGGTGTTGGTAGCTGTGTGCCTGCAGGGACTAGCTGAAGCTCTTCTACAACAAATGGTCACATAGGCACTCCGTGCTGGCGAGCCAGGTAGTACAGTGTATGCCACCCCTCCGCCCCCACATACCTGTCAAGCCTGTGAACATATATCAACCAGTTAGGATCTGTTGCATGCTGTCGACCACCTTCCAGCTCATCAGGCTCATACAGGTACCGAACCAGGGCATCAGGTGGTAGGCACTCCTCTCCCTTGTTCGCTCCTCTAGAGCTGTGACTGGCAACAGCAGAGTGTCTGATAGCCTCTACCGGCTTCTTCCCGATTAACCTAGTAACCTCGGCATTGGATCTCTCCACCACAGCAGGCAGCCCTCTCACCCAAACTCTAGAACGTTCACTCGGCGCGGCCATTTTCTGGGCGTATTGGTGTGGGAACAGTCTCTCTGCCAATGTCTGATTCCACCACTCAACGATAGCCTGGGCACGGTGATGCCCTACCTCGCCTCGCCTAACTGCCACACCGTGTTTCCGCATGAGGGCTGCAGTCTCACATCTGAACTCCTTACCCTCATCCACCTGCAACAATTCCAGCCACTGGAGGAGATTTTCCGAAGCCTCATAGACACCCTGGAATGCCTGGGCCACCTGGCCAGCTGACGTGTCTTTGAGCAGTACTGCAGCCTTGTAACTGCTGGCGACATCAACGATGGTGAGGGCATACTTGTAGGTCTTACGACCAACTGAGTCATGTGGAAGGAATAGACCATCTGCCTTGTGAACTCTGTTCGGGACAGTTTCATCGAAATGGGCAAACCTGATGTGCCATGGACGAGGTCTGTATATCTGCCACATGGCCTGGCAGCTGAGCCACTGGCTAACTGTCTCCAATGTGAAGTTGTGGCCCTTGCGACGTGCAGCCTCGAGTAGTTATGGGGGCTCATGGTAATATCCACCTGGCTGATAGTAGAGTTCCTCAAGAAAGACGGTTGATAAACTCCCGGATTTCATCACTGACGTCCACTCCCATCCTGTCATGCACAGCCTGGGTGAACTCTAAACAGATGAACAGATGGCCGTCATTCATTCGACCATCACTAAAGACCACCTCAAACACCTCCATACACCGGCGTCTAACCTCTGCTGGATCCTCACTGAACGGTAGTTTATCGACCAACCCTCGGAAGTTAAGGGAGTTGACCAGGTCGTACAGAGACGCCATCCTTATATAGTATGGCTTAAATATTCGGCCGCCCAGATGGCCATGAGCGCTATGGTAACGTATGGTAGCCCAGGGCCTGCGACTCCGAAGAACGTACCTACTCCTGAGGCAATGGCTGGTATGGCTTCAGAAATCTTCTCCACACCATGGAGAGCAGTGTTGGCGATCTTGCAGAGCGTCTCGCCAGCCTTCATTGTGAACAGAGTGATCAGAGCCCCAACTGCTGCCAGTGGACTGATAAAATCTTTTACGTACGTGCGATAGATTTCTTTCGCTCTGTGTACTAGCTTGCGGGATTCAGGCTCTACATCATCATTCTCACCACCGACATCGTAGTCTGCATCATAATCCTCCTCATCATGGTCCTCCTCATAGTCCTTGTCATCTATATCCTTGACTGGATCAGCCTCAGGTTCATACATCGCTCTGGTGATCCGTCGCTGGGGCAGTTATATAGTAGCTTTAAACTGTAGTCTATAGCATGGCCTCCGCAATCTTGAATGTGGGCGTGTTTGCCTTAGTGAACTGGGGACTCAGTTTCGCCAACAAGAAGGCGGCAGAGGTCGAGCGTGAGTGTCATAACCAGGCGATGGAGAAGCTGTCTAAGGAGAAGTTTGAGTACAGCAAAGCACTCGAGCATATGCGCTAGAGGGAGGCACGCCGACGACAACTCCGAGCTCAGGCCAACCAGAGCATCAAAGAGGCAGATGAGAGTCTCGATGAGTACTACGAGGCTGTACAGATATCTGAGCCAACGCTCGACTATGAAGCATCGACAGGTCAGAAGACAGCAGAGCCTATAGTAGTGGTGGCAGCTGCAGCTCTGATGACAGGAGTCGTGCTCTACGGATGCTCAAGCTGAATACCAGATGTGTTTGACACGCATGCCTTAGCATAGCCAAAATAAAGTACCATCACACCTAATGAGCTAGTCCCAGCTAATATGTTTCCGATGTTGAAGCTGAGCTGGTTGCCATGATTATGTGGGATGCCCCTGCCCCCGAGGCGGTGACGGCCCTCGAGTGCCGATCGAGGTCGTCGCTTCCACTGGTTAGTCGCAGAAGCGCATATGACTTAGTTCTCTGTCTGTAGAGTTGGCAATCAGCCAGCTTGCATACCTCACCAAGAACATTGGTCCCAGCAACCACAACTTGAAGTCGTTTAGCGTATCCGCCTGCTGGATGATTCCTCCCTTCTGAACCACTACTGCAATAGCGACACAGTCCGATACACCACGATGCAATGTCAGCTCTATGCGTTGGTTAGCTGTGGCTGTAGTTCGAATTCCGCGAACCCATCATTGCATCCCACAGCGTAGTACCCCTTTCCCTTCGCATAAAAGGTTGGTCCACGAGCCAGCGGACCTAGGACTCGGGACTCATCATTCACATGGGTGGTGTCCATGGCGCTGTTGCTCTGCACGATCTCCCACCTGTTCAGAACCAGCAGGAGCTCTACCGTCCATTCGGTTTGTTGCTCTGAAGCTTGAACTGGTGTCATGCTCTTGATCTCGTGGATCTGTGCCGAGATTGCAAAGTCAATGTACTTGCGAGCAGCAGACAATGGGTTCTCATCGTGTATACTGGGCCGAATGACCATCAGGTGGGCCTTCTGAGGATCAGTGCGGTGCGATGTCGTGGGTTCAATAGCCCATCTGGATGTTGCACATAATGCAGCATGTTTAAGGTCTGGGTATATAGAGGTTTTTAAACGGCTGCCATGTTCGGTAAAGTTCTCCAGCAGATTGTCTATAGGCAGCAGGACAAGTCGGCACGACAGTCAGCATGACAGCCGCGGCGTGCACTGTCCCACTGTGACAGGGTCTGAGGACTGCTTCGTGACATCAACGTTATCCACGAGCAAGCCAAGGTCACACCTCCGTCTAATGTGGAGATACTGGCTGCCAGGGAGGAAGGAGCGCCAGCTCATAGTACAAAATAAATCCTGACTCGGATACTCTACCTGAAGTTTGACAGCACCCAGGGCAGGGCACTCAACCTACCTGTGGCCCAAACCAACAGTCCTGTTATTCTAGCTCTCCAAAGGGCGAGGGTCTAACCCAAAGATCTACTAACGGTCGGGAAGTGCGCTGCCATATTTAGCCTCCATAGCCAGGAAGAGCGAGATATGCTGGATAGCCTCCAGTCTGGAGCAAATAACTACTTCAGGGAGGAGGTCAGTGCCGCTGTAGCAGAGAACCACGACACCGTTGATGCAGAAGGTACTCAGGAGGGGGTCACTCTTGGCCGCAAGGAGGCTGTTGAGCACATCTTCAATGAAAGAGCGCACCAGAGATTGGCCAGTAATCTGCCAGCATTTCTGAAATTCCCAGATAGCTACCAGGACTATCTCATCAAATCTGCTCGCAAGTCAGATGCTCGTCATGCATAGACAAAGTGGCTCTTACATGAGAAGTTCCAGAAGAAGAGAGTCCTAGAATCTGACCCTCAGTGGATAGTTCCTTAAGCTTCTGACAAAGTTCCGCAAGCTTCTGACGAAGGTCCTCAAGCATCTGACGAGGTAGCGGAGACTACAGACGAAGTTCCTCAGCCTTCTGATGAATGAAAACAAAGTTGCGGCAGCTGCGACATTCTGTCAGCGATGACACGTAGAGCAGGCTAGTTTCCTGGCTGGATTCAGCTTGTAGGTGAAGGTCTGCGCCTTTTCCAGAGATGGCTTGAAGTGTGACAGCTCACCTGTCTCCTTGTTGCTGAAGATGAAGCGGTACAGATCAGCTGCCCTCTGTACACCTGCGATAAAGTCCCCTTTGGTCTCATTGAGGGTTAGGCTGTCGTATATGGTCTAGAGCAGGGCACGTCCACACTTGGAGCTGAAGCATAGCAACCGGGCATTGTGGCGGATGTCCGGTGAGATCTCGTGGGTGTACTTCTGTAAGAGGATGAAGACAGTTATCTTTGTGTGCCAGATGCGCCGGGTGATGTTGCTGAGGTAGTGCAGTGTCAGGGTCGGAATGACTATATGGCTCGTACTATGCATAGGTGCGTTGATATCAGTGTTGAAGCCGAAGTTGGCACCTGGGGGAACTCCCCTCGACTACCATGTTGTCATAGCCCCTGACTTGGAGGTCCTCGATGTTCACGATCGTGTTGCTCAGAATCAACCACAAGTGTGGTGAAATTGCAAAGTCAAATTTGCGACAAGCCTTCTGCAACCCCTGCTGGAACTTAGCAATAAGACTACTGGGGTCTGCCACGATGATCATATCCTCAACGAGACTGATGAACATGGCCTGGACCTCTGCTCCGCTGACACCATCTATGGAATGACGCAACTTGGTATGGGCTGTAAGGAGGCAGTAGCACAGTGCTTCCAGGAACTGGTTGATCCGAACGATCCCTGCTGTTGTGAGGCCTGAGGTGGTGTGTGGGACAAAGTACTTCCACACATCTGGATAGTCCTGCCGCAAGCCAGTGATGTGCATATTTTGCACTAGCGCTCCAGGGTCGGAGTCTGGATCGAATGAGAATGTCACTGTCTTCCGATGGCCTACTCATCGGGGTGTTCGATAGGGGAATCCTGAGTAGTCACATCTCGGGGCACCGTACAGAACCCCTAGACCACTGTTGTCACCACCATGCCACCAATAGTCTTGGTGAGCGCTGAACTCTCTCTGTAGTCTGCTGGCCGCTGTGACGCTATGACTGTGGAGCTGTGAGCCAAAGTCGTTTGTATCAGAGAGGCTTGCACCAAGCTCATGGAGGATTCGTCGCACCATGAAGTACACGTGGAATCTGAGACAGCTGGTGATGAGCACAGCTTCAGGAGTACCAGAATAGGAGTGAAGCAGGGTGGAACTTACTCCATATCCTGCAGTGTCACACCACACGGTAAAGTTCAGCTGCTGATTCCAGTATGTGAGGCTTGGAGCAACCATCCAAGTATGAGCTTGCTTCGCATCCTTGATGGTGATGGGGCGGTTGGTTAGCGGTCGTGGGTTGACGGAGAAGCTGGTTCGGGACCGTCCATCCACTGTGATGGAGAACGGTGTTAGCTCTGATATATCAGACAACAGACCTCTCAGGACAGTCAAGGGTGTACCCAGGAGGGGCGACTGGCTCCCGATGACTGTCGTGGGGTTCAGTGGGAAGGCCATCTATACTGGTGTTCTTAAAGCTACCGTACAGGAAGCGCACTATTTGTGGTCGTCTCGACTCCAGAGACCCGCGAGGTGACCTCGCCATAACATCTCATTTTTTAGCTCCTCTATATCAACCCGCCCACTGGAGCCTTTGAGGTATTGCTGTCACACTTTAGGTTTCTCTGTGTGTTACAGGGCTTGGACCCTCAATATATGGTGCTACTCTTCATTGGTGACCTGCCCATCCTCGAGAGCTTTGCTGCCAGCCTCGTCGATAGTCTGTAGCATACTCTGTGTCAGTGTCACATACTTAGCATGCTTCTCCAGCCTCCTTGTGATCTGCTGCTGTCCCACCACCAAGCCAGTGGCCAAGACAGTGGTAGCTAGTGTCACGCCACTCAGTGGGATGGCGACGATGGCACCCACCCCTGTAGCGAGTGGCCACAGCTGCCACACCAGCACTGGCTCCAATCACACCTGCAGCAGTGGTTGTATGCGCGAGTACGTTATAGTCTTATATCGCCTGCGCATTCTGCTGTACTTTTCTGCCTCATGGACGAGATTCTGCCTGATGGCATCTATCTGCTGGAGTCGCCAGCCATCTACTGTACCACCCTCGTCAGTCAGGGAGGGTTATAGTTCTGGTTGCTTCCGCCACTCTGATTTTGCCATAGTATACATGGAGATTAAATCTGCATCACCTGCAGAATCTGTTCATGAGTCATAGAAGGGTTAATTTTGAAGAGCCTGGTGAACTGTGCTAGCTTTTTAGTGTCGAGACAGACGTTTCTTAGAAAGTGTTCATCCAGCACTATGTCGGGTACCAGTAGCGTTCTGAGACGTGACATCTGGAACGTCACCTTATGACCAAGATAGTAGGTCCGCCGCTGGATGGCTTTCTTGGTCTTACACTTCTGTGCCATCTCCTCTTCCCACTGTATGACATCTGGCCCATTCTCGTCTGTGAAGACACCTGGCTCATCGTCGTATGTATGAACACATCTGGCTCATCATCGTATGTGAAGACATCTGGCTCATCATCATCTGTCAAGACTGCTGCGTCCCGCTTACTCTCCTCCAGGAGGGCCTGCCAGCATCGGGAACCTTCACTGTTCCTTTGGCTCCTTGCCTTGCTGGCAGCCTGTTGATACTGGCTCTCCCGCTGTAGTCGCTCTCCTTGTTGTTGACAGATCTGTTGCTGTGCGAGCATCTGTGCGGCCTTTGAGCAACCCTCTATCGGGTTCATCATCTCGGCAAAGGTCAGATATTCCTGGTGGGATCATGTTGTCATCAGGTCAATGAGTAATAAGTGTGTAAACTCTAAATGGGCGTCCGATATCCCATCCGTGCTGGCATATATGTTAATGGAGGGGCCGTCAAACAGGTGATTTACAGGTGTGAACAGGCTAGGACTGATAGCTTTCGGTAGGTTGCTGTTGGCATCTGGGAGATACTCTATCATGTCCCAGCTGACTTCTACCAGTGAGCTGCTGTGTGCACTGCCCGGAGGTTGATATAGCACATCAGCGTGTATGTATGTTGTGCCCCGCTAGGCACCTCGAAGAGGACCCATTCTACATGGTACTGTACCACCCGTCTCCCCTCTAGAGAGGGTGAGATTACGTTCTCACCACCGGAGAGCAGCAGTCAGACACTCGTCATGGTTATATCTCCTGTTTAAACCACTCCTATAGCATGCTATGGAACGCATATTTGCTCACTCGACTGGTCTTGCTGACCTGGCAGATGTGTATGCAGTTGATGCTGCCAAGGTAGAAGAGAGCGATGGCAAGTCATTCGCCCTACAATGCGAGGCAAACTCAAAGGCATTCTCGCTCCACCCCATTGGTGGTGATTGGGTGGAGCTGCTCACAGACCTCAAGGATGTGTCGAAGGTGCGCCTGGGCCACAACATAGATGGCCACAAGATCGTGTTTCGGTACGATTTCCCGAAGAGGAAGTACATCCTTGAGCTGTTGATTGAGCTCTCGGATACAGAGGTGGCAGACATCAACACCCTAAATAACGGCCTCAGCTTTCATATGGTCAAACCTTATTCGAGCGGTGCCCCCATGATGGTCTGCTATTGGCTCTGGCAAAAAACCTGCAGTTCATGTTTGAGAAGAATGAAGTGTGGTACCGCGCTGGACCTGGTGGTGACTGGCAAATATGGTTGCCACTATATAGGCCTCCCGCAGTCATTGACATAGAGGTTACTCCCCTCTCCACTGTTGTGAAAAGGGATGGGACAGTTCGAAAGCTCTACAATCGGGGATCATCCTTCCTCACCTACATAGGTGAAGGTGTCTCCATGACGAGGGTGGGTCACCGGATCGGGGTTACAGGTGGAACGCTCCTGCTGCGTCATCCATTTAATGGACCAGAAGAAGCTGTTAACCTCCAGGAGGACATCCTACGGGTAGATGGTGTGTCACATGTATCCAAAGCCAAGGGTGCTGATAAACTACTTCAGCGAGTCAGACACACTAGCCCGCAAATGACTCATATAGTCCTAAAGCTACATTTCTTAGCCGGCAGCAGAGTGAAGCAGCTAGCCCCTGCCCCTGAGGGGATGAGGATCACTATCGATGCGGATGGAACAGGGCTCGATCTGGCACATATATTTCTCGAGGGGTTCACTCTGTTCAGTTTAACTCTTCATATATAGCCATGATTCTCATCATACTGCTCGTGCTGGCGACTACAGCAGTGGCACAGGGCGCTGAGACTGCCATGATATTGGATGCCAAGTGGGCCCACTTCCGGGATGACCCCCAGTACAATCCTTGGGTCGACCCCTTGCGGAGAAACATTTACGACCACTTTCACCCACGTGAAGGGATCGAGTCTGTCTGCCACTTCTGTGGTGTGGAGAGGGTAGGACGTGGTTGTCTGCTGGAGATACCTGCTCAGCACAAGATTCTCTGCATAACATGTGAACATGCCAGAGTCTGCAGTGGGATAAATGCTAAGCACTTTAGCATCCTACCAGGTGAGCGTTGTCAAGGTAGATGGAAGACACTATGGGTGGTCCCATCATGCCGATGCGACACAGGCAGAGACTATGTGTTTGTCTGAGCCTACACAGAATAGAGAGAGAGAGACTGGTCGGTATCCTGAGGAGGTTCTCCCGGACATGGGGTCCACACGGGAGTTTCATATTCGCCACAACCTTTCATGTCCGGGAGTACAGCGGCTCCCCCCCCACCCACATTTCCACTATGCCCCAGCTAGAGTGTGTCGAAGAAGTTCTGGATCTGGCCCTCGGTCACAAAGCCGGGCGGCGAGATCTTGCTGCGTCATTTCCGTTGCTCCAGGGAGCGCATCTGGCAAATGGCCTCGTAGGCGGCACATGGGTTGAGCGACTCGCGGATCTGCGTGGCAAGTGTGGTGAGCTCGTCGATGCAGGCTGGTTTTCGGCCAGGAACCCAGGGTTGCATTCCGCGGGAACGTAGTTGATCTCAAAGACCTTTCAGGGGATGATGCCCAGCCGGTAGTGGCAGTCTAGCATGACTGCCGCCAGGGCGTCTATAATACTGTGGTCGAAGAGGTTGCCGTGGCCGTCCATGAAGTGTGGGTCAATGTACTACATCAGGTACTCGCGTCGGTCCATGAAGCCCATCATCTTGTCGAATGTCTTGGAGGGGCAGCTGCCGACGTCCACCGGATCGACTATCTTCGCATCAGGCACCACCCCAAAATAGCTGAACTGCATCAGCCAGGCCTCATAGTCCGGCTCGCCATCATGGTCGATGGACTGCAAGTCGTCGCTGCTAGCAGAGTGTCAGCCGAGCGGCGGGGCATAGACGGCAGTCATGCTCCAGGCCACAGGTCGGGCCCAGCCCTTTTTGTCATGGTAGTGGTAGTACTCATTGTACTCGGGGCTGTCGCCGAACTCTTCGAGCGCACAGATGAAGTAGATCACGTCGATGTAGAGTCCGAAGTTGGCTACCGGCGACAGCTCAAGTCCCGACCGGACCTGCGGCAGGTAGTAGCGGGGTATGTCTCCGTTGGGGCCTTGAACTCCAAAAGTACCACCACTGTTTGGACTCCAGGTTGGTGTACAGGATTTGCCACCCCTCATCGGAGTCGCGTTGCCACACCAGGTTGAGTAGATAGTAGCCATCGGGGCTGTTGGCATGTCCCCGGTAGCCCAGCCACCAGCCGTCGCCGTGGATGGCGGTGCCCCGTGCGTGCGTCCTGCAGTCGATCTCGAGCAGGCATGCGCTCATGGCCTCAAAGAGTCCCCCACCAGCACGCCACGCTGCCGCTGCTCCAGGACTTGGCCCAGAACCTCCTCGAAGCTCGAGTACGGGTTCCACCCCATGATGGTGGCCAGTTCGTAGCCACCTGCCGTTGTTGCCTTGTTCTGCAGCCATCCCAGGATGCGCTGTTGTGGGGCATCCACGAATAGTTGGATAAACTGATCACGGTTCTGTTCCATCTTGGTCTGGATGGCATCTTCCTTCTGGTGTGGCTGATGGCGATCAGTGGTGTATATCACTGTGACGGCTTGTCTCTAAATGGGCGTTCAGACCCTATTGTGTGTGGTAGTAGTAGGGTCGGAAATGATACTACCTCCCTCAACTGGCCGCCGTTCGGCGATCCGTGGTGGGCCCACCGCCTGCTCAATCCCTGTGGGCCTCCATACCAACCACATGTCTCAACAATCCTATGCCCCAGGGATTGAGAGGGCGGTGGGGGGGGGCACGGATCGCTGAACGGCTGCCAGTTGAGGGAGGTGGTATCATTTTAATTCTGACCCTACTACTCTGTTTAGTGTAAGAGAACGTAATTTATTGTGTAGAACCATTTTCTGTATAGTGACATTTGCCATTTTGCTTTATGCACTAAGAAGCTGCTATTTCTTAAGATCTTAAAGACAACGCAAGCACCTAGAATACTGCAGCCAAAACAACCAAAGAAACGCTTGACAAAGTTCCAAACCTTGAACGCCGCACAATCATGGGAAAAACAACTCCCATCACCGAGCTGCTAAAGCCTGCCTCGATTCTAACATTTGAAACAAGAAGGCAGAAACTCCCGATATAAGGAGGAAGAATAAAACGTCTCCAGGTACATTCACTGCACAACAGACTTCAAGCCGTAACAAAAATTGTCTGAAGTTTCGGAGTCTGAATCACCAGCTAAGTTACTTGCATAGAGAATATGAAGATACCCGGGAGTCAAGCCCAGACCTATGCGAAATACTAAACACTGAAATACACAAAGCCTTAAGGGTCGAGATCATGACAACAATACCAACAGGTGTGGAACAGGATGAAGCAGTTCTCCGACTCCAACTCTGAGTGAAATTCACATGGCATAACCAGCTAGCAAATAGACATATTCCTTCACAGATGTATCAGCAGAACAAACGACAAGGAGTGGTGGAGTGGAGCTCATCTCAGACGGCCGGACCACCACCCACCCACTCCGCCAACAACGCTGTCGGTTCACAGCGGCAGGTTCAGTTCAGAGGTCAGAGCAGAGGTCATTGCACTCATCTAAGTTGTTGAATTCACCTTTCCAGAGTATCCATCCATCATCGGACCTCGTATGGCGTCATAATCAACTCAGCGCATGTATGATGACGTCACAATCATTACGTCATAAAGGGTTCCATACTGACGTCATCAAATCTCAAATAGTCCGACACATTGTATGGATTTTATGTCTTTGTAATTCTTTGCTATTTAATAAACATGCTGTGGAATATTTTGAAACTAATTTGACTGGGCGGTGTTGCTACCTTAGGCAGCAACAGCACCCAGTCACATTAGTTTTAAAATATTCAACAGCTTACCTGTGTAGTTTTTTTTAAATTGATAGTCAGGGTGTTCAGAGATCGATCGATCCCAACACGAGCGAGGTGTGGGTGGAGCTTAGCTAGAGATGGGCGGGACATAGCTAAAACCGGAAGGGTCCATTCCTCACCAAGCCAGAGCAAACAAACACATTGTTTTCCTAACAGCCTCCTTGACTGCCTGACACGCCCTCAATCCGACTGCATGGAACTACTCATGGACGCACCGAAGGATTAGCTCAGTGCCTTTGAACAGAAGCATCCGTCGTTCTCAATTGGATTCCAGCCCACTATGGGATGTCGGAAATGAGAGAGCGGATGATCTGGTCAAGGAAAGCAGTAACATTGATCAGGTGAAACGCAAGCTTTCTTACCAGGAGGCAAACACACTGGTCAAGACAAGATGACACCAAAATGTCAATGCCAATAATCAGGGCTACGGGCCAGAGCGTGTTGATCTGCAATGCCATGGCCTTGTGTCAGTATCAGCCAGCCGTGACTGGAATTGGAGATCAGACACCAGACCATGTTTTGCAGACATGGCACCTCTTCGGACAAACATGAGACCAGACATGGACTGATGCAGTGGACTCATGGACTATACTATGGGGAACAATGAAAGACCTGTACCGAACAGCCCATTTTGCGGCAGCTGCAGGGTTGAGACTTTTACTGACACAAGCGTCGAACGCTGAGAGGAAGACGAAGAAGGAGAATAAAAGAAGACGGTTGTGACATCTTATTGTGATGCCAGTTGAAGCTGTTGAAGTGGTGAACGATGACCGTATGTTGACCGACAGATCCTAATCACGCATCATGATCAATACATATTTTTATTCATTTCTTTCAGATCGTGTAATATTAAGCTCACCGGATCAAGTTGAAACCCTCCATCGACGGATACTCGCCTGTCTAGTCTACTCTATAGAGAACAATTACCTGGATCCGAGGAGCCGATTCCTTAAAATCTGGAATCGGTTAATAGCCATGCGTGAAATGGACGAGTACAATATCAAAAGCGGTAAAGCATTGACCAACCAATGGTCAGATGAATTGCAGAATTGTTCACTACTTAGCGAGATACTTTAGTGATACTTTAGTGAACGCACTCTTGAAAAGATCCCCAAATGGCGCTGAGACTAGTACTGCTGGTGTATTTTGTGAAATTAATTTGACTAAACGTTGATGCTGCTTCAGACAGCGAGTAGTGTATGATAAGTTCGCCCTCAACTACAATGTATGACAACCCTATCAATGGACGTTTCCAGTTTATCCATCCAGGCAGGCAGGCAGGCAGGCAGGCAGGCATACAGGCAGGCATGCAGACAGGCGGACACGTAGACAGGCAAACAAACAGACACAAGGCAGGCAGGCGGGCAGATGGACGTACGGATGGATGGGCGGGCGGGCGGATGGACAGACTGACGGACAATTCTCTCTAACCATAAGACGCCAGGGTAATAAGAAGACCAACAGATGAGAAGTAACCAATGCAGTATATTGTTTTCAAGTTCTGCTATACAGTAATATCGACTTGTAAGTAATTACAATATTGATGGCTTTGTACATTCGTGAGTGGGAAGTGATGTTATTAGTTCATTATCATGTAATTCATACAGTTATGATTATATTTTAGTAATATTTACAAATGTTAAAATTATGATTGTTTGGTGTTAATAATAATAATAATAATAATAATAATAATAATAATAATTAATAAATAAATAAATAAATAAATACATAATATGTAACAATCACACTTGTTTTAATTATTATTTTTACTAATGTTGTAATTTAATTAATAATAAATAATAAAAAATGTATAATATACATATAACAAATAATATACATAAATAATGCTCATTAAGTACAGGCTCTAAGAGAGTATATACACATAACGAATAATTAAAACTATCACAACTGGGCTTTAAAAAAATTTAAAATTCAGAAACTCACAACAAAATCGTCATAGAATTTGAACCCTTTGACCCCGAAATAACGAATTCCATGAAAACTCATTAAAATTTGTATTAATACTGTTGAATATTTTCAAACTAATTTGACTGGGAGCTGTTGCCGTATATCGCAAAATGCTCCTGCCAAATTAGTTTAAAAAAATTCAATAGGTTACCTGTAGAGTTACCGTGAAGCTGAGATTTTGGAATTCTGTGTTGATAGGGTTAAGGATAACAGGGGGCATCGTTGTCACCTAAACACACCGAGTTAACCCTTTAATGGCCTAGATTTGGTCAAGAATATGAAGTTATTTTCTTATTAAAGGTGCATATTCACACACCATAATGCTGGAAAATAATATTGTTAAATTGTATACTTTTAGAGGCTTAAATTGTGTGCCTGGACGCAATGAAACGAATTAAATCTTAACATATGGTCATTGAATTACATATAACTTAATATAATTGATTAAGTTGTGAAATTTAATTAGAGACACGAGTCCCTAATTCAAATTAAGTACAAAAATTATATTACTTTATACGTATTGAAATCATCATATATTAAGATTTATTTCGTTTCATTACGTCCAGGCACACAATTTAAGTCTCTAAAAGTACACAATTTTAACAATATTATTTTCACACATTCTGGTGTGAATATGCACCTTTAAATATCATAAATGTCCATTTGCAGGTCAAATGAAGACTATTTTTGAAAATTTACCACTAGAATGACTGGCTCGGTTACCGAGCCAGTCATTCCAGTGGTAATATTTTCAAAAATACTATTTTCTTGACCTGAAAATGGTCATTCCTCAAAGCCAGCTTTGGCATGAAAGGTTTAATCGAAGTATTTAACAACTGACAAGATAATTGAATTAAAAACAGGTTTACTACGATATGACTATAGATTGCTTATCCATAGTATATAACGTTTACAGCCACACGATCATATCTTAAACACTCGTAATCGTTTAACATTCAAGCGTGTTAAAAAGGGTGTTGTAGTCGTCTTGAGAGATGTCCATTTGCAGAACAAGTGAAGATCATTTTTTTAAATCTACGACTGAAATGACTAGCTTGATAATCGTGTCATTCCAGTGATTCATTTTCAAATATAATCTTCTGGTCGGAAAATGGACATTTTCTACTGAGAGAATCGAAATTGTTAAAGATAAATTTTAGGAGTTAGGTCCTAAGCAGTTAAAGAGCCACAAATGTCAGCAAGAATATGTAGCTATCCTATGAAATCTACAAGTTATTGCTTTGATTAATTAACTCGTCAAATGAATAATTTCTAGCCATGCCCCGCCCATTTCCAGCTATGCCCACGCCCATTTCCAGCTATGCCCCGTCCATTTCTCGCTAAGCTCCATCCACTTTCTACATGTATCAGAACCGATTTATATACTTTGAATCCTGAAATCACGGAATCTCAATTTCATGGTAATTATACAGGTAAGCTGTTGAATATTTGAAACTAATTTGACAGGGGTCGGTTGCCGCCTATGGCAGCAACAGCTCACAGTCAAATTAGTTTTTAAATATTCAATGTTTATTACGAAATTGTAAATTCATAAAACACAGAATTCGTACACGTCATGACGGAGATATACGTCATTACGACTATACCGTCAGCGAGCTAGTGACGTATTTGATTATGGCTTCATATATATGAGTGACAGATCGGATCCATCTATTGCGTATGATACTATGAGAAAGTTCGGATAATCAGTCGGATTACTCCGATTACGCGGATTAGATTTCTGAACAGCGAGAGTATAATCCAATAACGGTATCACGTGGTACAAATTCGAGATAATGAGTCGGATTACTCCGATTACGCGGATTGGATTTCTGAACGACGAGAGTATAATCCGATAACGGTATCACGTGGTACAAATTCGACTCGACTACGCTCGCATCAAGCGAGACTAAAGGTGCGTGCGGATGCATAAACCGGTACAGCAGCCACGCGGTACCTTTAATCAGAATACATCGACAACGGTATCCGAAGTTAGCCTATGATATTAACCTTTCTACTGCTGATCGTAAATGTCAAATTAATTTGGAGCAATCGTGGAAGAAACTAACAATTTACCCTTCCAGTTTATCCATCCACAATATGACGTCATAATTAACTACGTGACGTGTAGGATGACGTCATAATCAATTAGAGCATGAATGACTCGATTTAGTCCATCTTTAACGCTTAATAGTCCGACACTTTCTACGCATTGTATGTCTTTACTATTTAATAAACATTCAGTCGAATATTTTGAAACTAATTTGACTGAGTCCCCAGTCAAATTAGTTTCAAAATATTCAACAGTTTACACGCTTTTTACTCAATCCTTTCTGGAAATTGATAATCAAGGAGTTCAGGATCGATCGATCCTAACACAGGCAACGTGTGGGTGGAGCTTAGCTAGAAATGGGCGGGTCATAGCTAAAACTGGAAAGGTCAATTTAATAACATGTTGTTGAAGTGGGTTGGACAGGAACAGCATAAAACAATATCTTTTATCATGGAGTACACAAATGCGTAACAGGTACTGAAAAATTCAACAAATAGTTTAATGGCAAAACGCTTTAAAATCAGTGATATGCTTATAAAACGGTGGCTGGCTATCATAATGCATTGAACATAGCCTCATAAGATGCAACAAAACAATTTATAGCCAAATAAAAATGTTTTTTATACAATAATCGAGCATGTACGATAAAGCTACATATACATTTTTTGTGAAAGAAAGTTCTCTAAAGTTTAACAAATATTATCGCGCATTGCCGGTAACCCCAAACTGGTACCTCTATAAATATACAATTATCCATACAGTAACCGATATTTTGACTGATATCTCGCGATGGCACCGCCAGTTTCCAGTTAAATTAGTTTCAAAATATTCAACAATATGTTTATTAAACTGTAAATCCATCAAACACATACAATTCGTACACTTAATAGACTGTTCTCGCTTCATAACTGAGAGCTCTGCATTATTTTGATTGTGACGTCAGCTAATACGTTACATGTTTTACTATGATGTGAGATATTTGAGTGTCAGGTCGGATCCCTTTATTGGATAATTGGATACACCAGTTAGGAAACTCATGATTGCTTTGCATCTTGAAAAATGTCATTGACATAAAATTATGAATAGGAGTTTCTATAAGTATTGCTATGACAATCAAATACTGAGTTTTGACACCAGCTAGCTTTTAACGGCAAGCTTGACAAAAAACGGTTATATTCCATATATTCCATTTCGAATGTTAAGAATTCAACATAAAATTCTGAATAGGGTTTCTATAAGTATTGCTATGACAATCAAATACTGAGTTTATGTTATTGAATATCAATAATATACATGAATATAAAATAATTTCCCCACAAATATGAATGAATGTAATAAGCTAATCCTATCTTAATGGGCTACGTTCAGGAGATTCATTAAATGGCGACTGAAGTAACGTAGATAATAACTTAACATAATATATCTATTTTGTGGGTATAAAACAATGAAAGAATCTGATCTGCTACCCAAGTATCTGTCATCATAATCACGGGGCCTTTCCACTTTATCCACCCGTCATATGACATCATAATCAACTAAGTGACATGTAGAATGACGTCATAAACAAGTACAATATGGATCACTCGATTTAGCCCATCTTAAACACTGAATAGTCCGACACGGGGTACGAAGTGTATGGCTTTGCTATTTAATAAACATTCGGTTGAATAGCTTGAAAGAAATTTTGACTGCAGTAAGAGCAGCCAGTCAAATTGGTTTCAAAATATTCAACAGCTTAACTGTATAGATTTCTGGAAATTGAGATGCAGGGAGTTCAGGGATCCATCGATCTCAACATGGGCGAAGCGTGGGTGGATCTCAGTTTAGAGATTGGTGGGCCATAACTAAAACTGGACAGGTCCATTAACTGTCATTCATTACAATGATTTAAACACAAATTTTGTACAAGCTCAGTGTACGCCATGAGAATCGAACATTTAACAATTTAAATGGCAATAACTGCATCTAGCAACAAATTGTTAAATATATTAAAATTACAACAGAAAGGTAATTGATGAAACCTATCTGTCAATGAACAATATGATGCCATAATGAATTATGTCACATTTAGGCTGACGTCACAATCAATTACGCAATGACTGGCAGTCAATCAGGAACTTTTAAAAGTTCGTCAGTTGTACGAATTGTAGTCTTTTCTATTTAATAATAATTTTGTTGAATATTTTGGGCAGCAACAGCACCAAGTAAAATCAGTATCAAAATATTCAACGGCTTACCAGAATAGTTTTTCAGGAAATTTCGATTCCGGGAGTCAATGCTGCCTTAGGGCGTGATGTAGAAATTGTTTGAGTGTAGCTTTCGTGACCATCTCGGTCACTTCTTCAGCACTAACTGACGGTCGCTGACTGAGGTAACTAATTTTTCCTTATTATATTTCAAAATAGTCGTTGCTTGGCCTAGAGTTTGACATTGACTCAGCTAAACAAAAAGTTCGTTTCTTGGCCCTTTTAGCTATCAAGCAGGCTGAAACAACTCGAAAATTTTCATTAGAAAAACATGATTTTTTTTAGAGTTTACCACTGAAATTAGGTAAAGCTCAGAAAGTATTCATCCCATAGCATGCAAGTTGATATTGCCTAGACACTAGACAACAATATCTGGACAAATGCTGACCATTAAGTGATTAAAAACCACACGTTTTATGGTCACAAAAATGCATGGCTTATGAAAACTGCTCAGCTCAAAGGATGTATTCACCGAACACCTGTTGGTGGCGTCAATGGTTGTCTCAATTCTATTTCAGGAGAATTATACAGGCAAGCTGTTGAGTATTTTGAGAATTATTTGACCGAAGCTGTGCTATACTCGCAGATAAATTACCTTCAAAATGATATATAATGAGATTTTGTTTTGAAATAAGTATGACCAACTCATTATAATAACAACAATAATGCAATGACCATAATTGCACCCATACGAATGGACCTTTCCAATTTTAGCTATTCCCACCCATTTCTAGCTAAGCTCCACCTACATCTCGCTCATGTTGGTATCGATCGATCCCTGAACTCACTGACTATCAATTTACAGAAAACTATACAAGTAAGCATGCTGTTGATTATTTTGAAACGAATTTTACTGTGTCATGCTGCTGTCTATTAGAGCAACATCGCCAAATCAAATTAGTTTGAAGATATTCAACATCATGTTTATTAAATGGTAAGATCATACAATTCGTACAACAACGCTTAGTCCGTCACCACTTATGCATTCTTTAATAAGTTATCTACGTCATTCATGACGTTATCGGATTATGACGTCATCCTACACGTCACGTAGTTGATTATGGCGTCATATGATGGATGAATAAACTGGATACGTCCATTAACAATAATGCATCTACTCAGTTACAATGGTACTGTAGGTACTATGCACTGTGATATCACTAGAAAAAGCTAACCAATCTACATCTCTACTGTAATGGCTTCCACATCCAATAATATCAATTTGGTAATGAATGAGCATCTTGTTTAACATGAGCTCAAATATTTAGTTTCAAAATCACATGCATAAACACGCCTAACATTCTCAAATGCATCAATCAACGTATCCCATACATACCTGCTACATGCACAATGCACATGCAGGAATTTCATGGACAAGTAGACACATACACGCACACATGCACGCACAAACATCCACGCACAGACACCACTGCAACAACAATCAGATATGTGCATGCATCAATGTGTGACACATAGGCGACAAAATAATATATGAATCTGTACTCTATTACATATTGGTAATACAATATCTGGCCTAAAATTATAATTTTAACATAATTAAACACTATTGTTTAAGTTAATTGAGTTATCATTTTCACAGTAGTATAGTTGCTCTTAGAAGGGCTTTTGATGTTTCTCCAACATAGGTATTATTATTATTATTATTATTATTATTATTATTATTATTATTATTATTATTATTATTAACAACAACAGATCTTCATACTTCAATTCTAGTTAAACATTATGGATTAAAATCTATTACTCTTCAAATTAAGAAAAATGTCTTAAAAGAACAAAAATTACAATGGAATTCAATTGACATTTAATAACTTTAACTCTATAAATATCATACTCAAATTTCTCTGAGGAATGGGAGAGTATTAGGACACTAATAAAATAATCTAATAAAATAATTCCAAATTAAACATTTTCTTAAACAATGTGAATTATTTAAAACTTTTTATACTACGCCATTATGGGAAACATTTTTCTTCAGCTGGGTGAGGTCCTGATCAAATGAAGGCAACGGCTTTCTTATTATTTTAACTCGTATCAGCTAAAAACGGCATCTGCAGTGGTCTTGAGAAATGTCTATTTGCAAAGCAAGAGAACACTCTTTGAAAATTAACCTCTGGAATGACTGGCTCGATAACCGAGCCAGTCATTCCAGTGGTAACATTTTCAAAAATAGTATTTTCCTGGTCTGCAAATTAACATTTTCTATGCGAAAATTGAACTTTTCTTGAACAAATTCGAGGGTTAAAAGGTTTCAAAACAGCATCAGTTATCCAGCAGAATACAGTCAAATTGGCCATGTCATTTCTAGTTATGTCTCGTTCATTTCTAGTTATGTCTCGTTCATCTCTAGTTATGTCTCGTTCATTTCTAGTTATGTCTCGTTCATCTCTAGTTATGTCTCGTTCATTTCTAGTTATGCCTCGTTCATTTCTAGTTATGCCTCGTTCATTTCTAGTTATGTCTCGTTCATTTCTAGTTATGCCTCGTTCATTTCTAGTTATGCCTCGTTCATTTCTAGTTATGCCTCGTTCATCTCTAGTTATGTCTCGTTCATTTCTAGCCATGTCTCATTCATTTCTAGTTATGTCTCATTCATTTCCAGCCATGTCTCATTCATTTTTAGCTAAGCCTCGTTCATTTCTAGCTATGCCTCGTTCATTTCTAGTTATGCCTCGTTCATTTCTAGTTATGCCTCGTTCATTTCTAGCTATGCCTCGTTCATTTCTAGTTATGCCTCGTTCATTTCTAGTTATGCCTCGTTCATTTCTAGCTATGCCTCGTTCATTTCTAGCTATGCCTCGTTCATTTCTAGTTATTGCTCGTTCATTTCTAGCTATGCCTCGCTCGTTTATAGTTATACTATGCTAACATTTACGCATGTTGGAATCGACTTCTACACTTTAAACACTGAAATCCGAAATTTCAAGGTAATAATACAGGTAAACTGTTGAATAATGTGAAACTAAATTGACTCTGGGCTGTTGCTGCCTAGTGAAAATCATGTTAAAATATTCAACATAATGCTTACTAAATTTAAATTTCATCAAGAACAACAATTCATAAACTTCATGATAGACTTTTCGATTTTCACGATGGAGATATGTCATTATGATTGCGACATCATCACCTTGTGACATATTCGATTAAGACGGCATGTACTTGAGTAGGCATCAGCTTGTATGAGTTGTGCGTAATGTTTAGCTCAAAATAAGCCATATATTCAATGATACCAGATACTGCTTTAATACTGCTGTAGGGGTGTTGACTTATGGGTTCGTGTAGAGGGGAAATCACATGTTCCCATGTCTAGTATAAAATCGTGAATCTCACAATAACTGAATAGCATAGGTTGTAGATTTAGCAGAATGTATTGACATGGTTCTGGTATGGGACACATTTATACAGATTTAAATAATTGGCCGTTTCTGAAAAAGTAACTTAACTATTGATTTACTCTATGTATATTGCCATGGAAAACTAATAATTATTTAAAGAAATAACTATAATTTCAAATTATTGTTATATTGTTGAAAGAGTCACTAATGGAGTGGTCTATGTGGTTGAAACGTAGGTTATCACAAAACGGAAACCATGAACTATAAAGCTGGATATTATCTATTCAATATCTGATGATTCTGAGAAGGTGAACAGTTATTGTATCACCAACCAACTCTGCCACTTCATCCTACTCGCAGTACCACAGCGCCATTTTGCATATGTTCATAATCCGGGTACTTCTACAGACTCTGCTTATGTTAGAGATCATTGATTTGCTTTTTCGTCTTCATCACAGCATATGTTTATCTTGCAAATATGCTCGTCTGTAATCATCACTATCCATTCATTCCAGATTAAGAATAGATATGGTCTTCCATGTCAGTCCATCCGCACCATCAAGCCTTAATCAAGGCAATCTTTTCTCTAAATCATCAGATAAATACTGTTCTTTAAGAGGCTTTTGAACCAACTCTTCTCTAGTCTCATATGTAGGTCCATTTTCTATCCGCCCATAAGATACAAGCTCTTCTTTTGTCTCATATGGGTTATTATCATTATAACTGCCATATTGGTTATCATCACCATAAGGGTTATCACCAATAGATCCATAGGAATTGAATTTCCCACCATCCTCCATCGAGTTTAGTGTGTCTTCCGGTTGCCACGTTTCCTGGCCAGGGGGTTCTGCCCAGGGCTGCTTTTCACCGGAAGCGAAGAGCGCATAGAATATGACACCAGCAAAGTGGACAAAACTGGCAATGAGGAAAACTTTCTGCCATTCATCTTTTGTCTGTAAGAAAAACACAAATATACCATACAACATGTGATATGATGAGCCCATCTATATTCAGAACTTTATTTTCCCTGGGCAAAATACCAAGGATTATGTGACCGACAATGACAAGATACTATTAAAGTAGAATATTCTAAGTCCATTGATGCTATTCTGAATGGCTCAATGTGTTAGTAAGATATGTCAGGAACAATGCATGTCTGCGTGGTAACTTTATTATGTTGCTGTACATCTTATAACGATGTTGCATTTCTCACCATATTCTGCATGCACATTGGTCGGAGGTATCAATAGCCACATGTTACCCACATAAAGTAAAGTAAAATGATAACTAATGCCATATGATTGATGTAAGTTGAATATCAAACTATGATAGTTCATATCAAATTTATTTTAATCAATTGCTAAAGCTCGATCCACCTGAGATGTTACTAAACTTATTTGCAACATTTGAGATAATCTATGTTTCATACCTTAGATCAAGGCACAAATACTATAACGTAAATGCAATGCATTACCTACTACTACTACTACTACTACTACTACTACTACTACTACTACTACTACTACTACTACTACTACTACTACTACTACTACTACTACTACTACACAGCAACACAAGAACATACCCCTTTAATTGTTATTGATTCTTCAACAATCGGACAGAGCATCCCCGCAATGGTGCCCATGCCATTGGATAAGCCCATTAGAATACTTGCGTATCTTGGAGCTATGTCTAGGTGATTCACATTGAAACCTACAATATGAAAAACATTAATAATAATAATATTTAATAAATAATTCACATATTTGTAATGGTTTTTGTGTAAAAATCTTATGTCCACATCATAATATGAGTGCCATAAGGTGTATCTTGTTGTGTTGGATATAGTAAAAACGACATTAGTGTTGACTGAAAGAAGAGAAAAGAAGAGGAAAAAGAAATGAAGAAAAAAAGAAGACTACGATAACAATGATGACAATGACTACGATAATGATTATGACAACATTGACGATAGGGAGGAGGAGTGGGCGTGGGGTCGGAAGGGAGATGAGTTGTAGGGGAAGGGGATTTTGATGGTGATTAGGAAAAATACATTAAATTAAACTTTAGGGTTTGATTTAAAAACTACGATTTAATAGTCTGCTGATTATTTTGAAACTAATTTCACTAGGAGCGGTTCCTCTCAAATTAGTTTGAAAATATTCAGCAGCTTACCTGTATTCATACATTGAATTTGAGATACTGGGAATGGACATTTCCATTTTTAGCTATGCCCCGCCCATCACTAGCTAAGCTCCACCCACACCTCGCCGTGTTGGGATTGATCGATCCCCGAATGCCCTAGCCATCAATTTCCTGAAGACTATGCAGGGAAGCTGTTGAATATTTTGTAACTAATTTGACTGGGTGCTGTTGTTGCCTATGGCAGCAACAGCGCCCAGTCAAATCAGTTTCAAAATATTCAGCAGAATATTTATTAAAACTAAAAGCAAACAATTTGTATAACAACGCATAGACCGTCTTAAAATATGCGTTCGTGACGTACTTATCGACATCATTCATGACGTCATTCATTATGATGTCATTGTACACATCGCGCAGTTCATTATGACGTCATATGATGGGTGGGTACTCTGGAAAGGTGAATTCAGTGTTTAGCCCATCTTGTATCAACAGCGCATTAAAGCGCTCAAAATACTATTTATTTCAATTAACATTTAATTGCCAATACCTTTCAAGGAAATTTTTTTTTTGCAGCCCAAGACTATATAAAAAAATTTAACGAAAATATACATAAAAATAGATTTCTATTATCCTTCAAATGGACTCTCGTCAAAAGTGTAATGTTAAGGAAAATTCAAATTTCTGTTTAGCCAATGTCCAATTGCAGACCAAGAAGAGTTTTAGAAAACTTACCGCTGGAATAACTGGCTCGGTTACCGAGCCAGTCATTCCATTGATAAATTTTCAAAAATATTCTTCTCTTAACCTGCAAATGGACATTTCTCAAGATCACTGCAGATGTCGTTTTTTACCAACTTGACCATTAAAGGGTTAACTTGACACAAGCTGGGGTTAAAGGATTAAGAAAAATAACTCGGTGAGCATCAGGAAGTTATCTCCCTTGCATACCTGAAATGGCGAAACCACTGAATCCTACGGCCAGAGTAAGACACGCTATCGCTGTGACAGTATCTCGTGTTAACCCGACTCCTAACAGAAACACAGCCTCCATACCAAATCCTGCAACAACAATGGAAACACATACATTTAATACATCAACCTTTTAATAGGAAACTGTGAACGGAACTGATTTCTTTATATACCGTACATATGCCAAAGAGACCGCATTTGTGTTCATCTGAATATAGCACACAATGCAATGGACCGTTCAATTTTATCCATCCATCATCTGACGTCATATGATGTCATGATTAACTAAGCGTCATGTAGGATGACGTCAAAGCTAATTATGACACGTTGTGCGAATTGTATGCCTTTACCATTTAATAAACATTTTGTTGAATATTTTGAAATTAATCTGACTGGGCACTGTTGCTGTCATAGGCAACAACAGCACACAGTCAAATTAGTTTCGCAATATTTAACAGCTTACCTGTATAGCTTTCCCGAATTTGATAATCAGGTAATTCGGAGATCGATCGATCCCAACACGAGAGAGGTGTGGGTGGAGCTTAGCTGGAGATCGGCGGGGCATAGTTAAACTTGAAATACCCATTACAGGATACCTAATCCCATCTCTTGATAGCTATTCAAGTGATCTAACACGCTGGTAATAAACTATCCAGGTAATTTTAAGCTTTTTATCACGCCGCTAAGGAAAGATATTCAGGATTTAGTAGTTAAATGTTGGTAGGGAATATCTAGAGAATACAGTAGAATGGGAAATGTTTGGATAACGTCGTAGAATAAAAATATCTAAAGAACACGAATAACAGAATCGGAAATATCTAGAGGATGTGGTAGAACTGGCACAGTGGCAAAGTTGGTTAAGCCGCAGATGCTTGGAATTTTAATCCAAAGAGCCCACTTCAATATGGTGGTCAGGCGTGCTATCAAGGTGTAAAACATGCACTACTCCATAGGTCATTCACATGACGCGTACTTCGGATGGGACGTCAACCCGTATGTCCCGTGTCTTGTGGTTTCTGTGCCATGGGGTGGGAGAGGGGACTGGGGTGGGGGAGTGTTCGGCGTAAAAGAACTCATTCTGAGTGTCAGGCTTTGTATCCGCAGTTCATTTGTGAATATGATCTTATGGTGTAAATAGATGTCGGATGTCAGTCCTGTCGTCACTCTCCCTTACGTCATAACTGACGCTTGCAGTCACAGATATCATATATACTGGCTAGATGATGGCTGATGCGCATACCCTCACTATGGGGCTAGTTGTCGCGACCATCGGTGACGCGAGTTCAGTGAATTTCAATTGCGCATGACCGGGTATTCACTTACTGGCTGACGCAGAGGATCAGCTGCATATAGAGCCTTCAAAATTGACAAAATTATCTTTTGGTAATTTGAAGAGAAATTGAACAGACGTAAATTCACATATCTTTTATCAGAAATAAAATTGCATTCGCTATATTATTGACACTTTATTCGACTGCGTAATATGTTTAGTAACAAAAACTTATTATTTTCGAGACTATTCACCCGGTGAGAAAATACTGAAGTCTGAAATGCCGCTTTTGAACGGGTCATGAGCAATCTAGCCAGCATATAAGATATCTATGCTTACACTATTAAAACTACAGGTGGCGACGCCATAGCTGAGTGTGACTGACGGTTAGTAGAAGTAGGCCTACAGGTGGCGCATTCGTATCTCGCGAGATATATCCTTCGATACGAGTAGAGATCGAGAAAAGTATCTGGTATGTATTGATTAGCCATTGTCGCAGTGATTTGCACCAGACTATGGTACTAGAGGGAATTGCAACTTAAAAGTACACGAGCGCTGCTCTCTTCATACCAGCCAATATTTTTTCAGGTAAAATGAAATGATATAAAGTCTATAGCAGTCTGTATGACAAGCAGCTAACAGAAAAATAGTCCCTCTGAATTCCTCGTAAAATTCAAATCTGTCGCGCACAAAATGAGGCCAAGAATCTGCTGACGTTGTGTAGATGCTGATATCACACGAACCAATGGATGGATCGAGCCGATTTTGATGTCTGTATCAAGTTAGTGAAACAGAGGTTAAGATGATACCAAAATCTACACCATCCACAGTTATGCTTTTACAGTCCGCTCCGAAGGTAGACTGGGTCAGATCTCTCTGGTCTCCGAAGTGGAGTCTGTGTAACAGTCTAGTCGTTGTGAAGACGTAATAAGATGGCCGGTCAGTATGTTAGAGTCGTATTCTCGAAGAAGCCACGCCTCTATTGTTAGATTGCAGGTGACGTTGCATTCCAACGTTGAAGGGTCGTCTGGGGGGGGGGGGGGTGAGAACCAAGGGACAGGAAATAAAATACAATATAATAGGGCCTACATGGAATAACTAGAGGCTGGTAAAATAGGGAATATCTAGAGAGCGTGATAGAATATGGAATATCAGGACAACCTGATAAAATAAGGAATCTTCGGATATGCTTGTGAAATAGGATAGGGCCTATAGGCCCCCTATCTGGAATCGAGTACGTAAGATGTGCGTGCCAATATACTCATGAAAGGAATGTCTAAAAAATCCAATTTATTATTTGGTTAAAATCAAAGGCAGATCCTACGTCTGATAACGGCTTTAATATAATTAGATTGTTTTGTAAACTCTTCTCATCATTTCCGGCAGAAGAGATAGAAGAGATAAATCTGATCCGTTTGTACGCTTGCTTGATTGAGAAAATCAACTTTTTATTTAACCATTTCGTGTTAAGTATTCCCTTACACATCATTCTAAAGGAGTTAATTGTAAACTCGTGTTGATTACTTTGTTGATGATTTGACTGTAAGTTGTTGCTGCAGCAACAACTTGCAGTCAAATTCTCAACAAAGTAACAAACACGCGTTCGAAATGACCTATAGGGCTAATATGATGCTAGTATTATACCAGCATTTAGCCCAGGACTATACGTGTGGAACCTGTGCATTTCGTAAGCCTGTCAATATCTTTTTAGCGGCAGACGAGAGACTGGAAGCGACTTGAGAGGTGTCAGTCGACGACAAGGAGGACAGACGACCAGAAAAGCCTGCCAGATCTTCGTCCCTAACGACATTACGATATTCAATAAAGGAACTATCTCTTATCTTCCATCTTGGACCGCGAGAGAATAGGCTGCTGGCAGAAGCCGGGGGGAAACGAGCAGCTTAGATAAGCCGCCTGTCAGTTAATTAAAGGCATTTATCCCGGTAGAGGGGGCTTACAGCCCACGAGAGGACATGAGGTGTTCTAGGGTCAAGCTTATCGTTCACGGGCAATATTGACGCCCGGTAATGGAAGACGGCACTCGTGACAAGGTGATCAGGAATTGCAATCTCCAGATTAGAAAAAACTCACAAACGTGAGAGAGGTATTATATAAGACAATCCATACTCTCTCCTCCCCCCACCCCATCCTCCCTCCCTCCCTCGCTCCCTCTCTCTCCCTCTCTCTCTCTCCCCGCTATCCCTCTCTCTCCCTATCACTCTCCCTCTCCCTCTCACCCTCTCTCCCTATCTCTCTCACCCTCTCTCCCTATCCCTCTCCTCTCTCCCCTCTCCTCTCTCTCTCCATCTCTCTCTCCCTCTCTCTCCCTCCCTCTCCCTCTCTGTCTCCCTCTCTGTCTCCCTCCCTATCACTCTCCCTCTCTCCCTATCCCTCTTCTCTCTCCCCTCTCCTCTCTCTCTTTCCTCTCTCTCCCTCTCTCTCGCTCTCTCTCTCCCTCTCTCTCTCTCGCTCTCTCTCTCCCTCTCTCTCTCGCTCTCTCTCTCGCTCTCTCTCTCGCTCTCTCTCTCGCTCTCTCTCTCCCTCTCTATCTCTCTCGCTCGCTCTCTCTCTCTCTCTCTCTCTCTCTCTCTCTCTCTCTCTCTCTCTCGCTCTCTCTCGCTCTCTCTCGCTCTCTCCCTCTCTCCCTCCCTCCCTGCCTCCCTGCCTCCCTCCCTCTCCCCCTCCCTCTCCCTCTCCCCCTCTCCCTCTCCCTCTCTCTCTCTCTCTCTCTCTCTCTCTCTCTCTCTCTCTCTCTCCACCCCTGCATCTTCCCTTACACCTCCTCCATCTCTCCTTCCATTTCCGGATCTTCACAAAGCCATCTACGCGTTCTCTCTACTTTCTCTTTGTCTCTCCCGGCCCACGTCTCAATATTAACACACCATTCTACTGGATTACGATGCCTGGCGGACTCGTCATCAGAATTTCTGATTAAAATAATCTAAAGAAATCTATTTTGAATAGCTTTATCCATTATTTCTACCTACACAATCCACCTGGGTTACTTTTTGCGTAGGTCTATCGCGTAATAGCCGTGTTTAAACGCGTAGATGGTAATCGAATGCAAGCGTTAATCTGGAAGACACTGATGTAATTTCTCTCAACGTCCACCGGTAAGTTTAACCACTTCCAATTCCATAATCCAAATACAAGAAAGTCCTTTAAGACCCTTTGCACAAACACCTCTTGAATATTTTGAGATAAAATGGGCTGGAACGTAATGCTGCCTTTTGGCAGCTACACCATACAGTGAAAGTACATTCACACGTTTCAACAACAGCTTATGCGTTTGAAATTGAAATTTTAGAGAAGAAAGGGTCCAACCACAATAAAACACTTCGCGTTTGAACGACACAACCCACCTGTAAAAATTCTAATCTCAAAGGCAACTGATGATGGTATAAACTTATTATTGAAGCGGGGATTTAACGAAACAATACGGTTGTAAAAGCATTGCGAATACATATTTTAATGCTTAAACGCATTGCCACGTGAACAATTGATCTCCGGCTCGTGACTGACCCATAATGTCGATCTTTGATATATAACTGCGCATGTTAAATTAAAGACGGAACACTGGACAGATTTATACAAAGAAGATTTAACAGACCAGGATAAATGTAACGTTCGTTTTATAGCGTGCATGTCGCACGGCACAATGGCGTAGGCTATTAACACTTTAATCCTCAAATATGTTCAAGAAAATTTAAGTTTTCTCATAGAAAATGCCAATCTGCAGATCAAGAGATTATTTTTTTGAAAATTTATCACTGGAATGACTGGCTCGGTTACCGAGCCAGTCATTTCAGTGATAAATTTTCAATAAATAGTGTTCTCTTGGTCTGCAAATGGACATTTGTCCGGGCGCCTGAAGAAGACAGGTTGAGTGTGAAAGAGTTTTGTCAAGATAACCAAGAACGAGAAAGCGTTAGTATGAAGACGCTTCCTTTGTATGCAAAAAAAAATCCTATAAGGATATAGCTTGGTTGAGCTCGTTGTCGGTATAAGTTGTTAGGATACATTAATTCGTACTTATATTTTTTTAAGAAACATACATTCACTAGCGGAAGCGTATATTTATAGTATCATTTTACATCATCAACGATTCCTGAAAGTTATTTACCACTTTTCAAAGACTAACCTATATTGCTCGTATACAGGGATATGGATGCGTTGATAACGAAAGCAAGAACACGAATACTTTAGAGATATGAAGTCAAAGAATATGAAACTCATTGGATATTATTTCCAAGAATACAACTCCTTTGGCCTTGATGTTGTTTCAATGAAAATACCATTGTGATAATGACGTCACGAGTAGGTGAAACGACTCATAATTGATAAACAATCATATGAATACATGGACCCGTCTCTAGCTATGTCTCGCCCATCTCTAGCTATGTCCCGCCCATTTCTAGCTATGTCGCGACCATTTCTAACTATGCCCCAACCATCTCTAGCTAAGTTCCACACACGCTTTGCGCGTGTTTGGATCGATTCATATACTTTGAACCCTGAATTCTCATCCGACTGTCAAGGTATTTATACAGGTAAGCTGCTGACTATTTTGAAACTTATTTGGATGTGTGCTGTTGTTCTTATGGGAGCAACAGCGTCCAGTGAAATTAGTTTCAAAATATTCAATAGAATGTTTATTAAATAGTAAATCCATCAAAGACATACAATTCGTACACTTGACGGACTATCTTCGCTTCATGATGGAGTATTCTCTGTCAATTATGATTGTGATATGTGACGTAAATGAATACTTGAGTGACAAATTATTTGTAGATATTGATTACGTATCTATGTATGCGTTAACGAAATTGCCATAGATCTAAACATTATCACGATATTTTGTTCCTAAAATCATCGATATTTCGATACATCTTTAATCAAACCTCGGTATATCGAAATATCACAAGATCGTAACACATATATCTAACGGTGTTGATATGACTTAAAATCGGAATATAGGGAATTCGATGGTGTCATGGTTATTAAGTAACTTATCAACAGACCCCCATCTTATACATAGCATCGAGAGGCAATTTGATAAAGCAATTTTAATTAATTAAGCTTGATTAACCCAGGTCAAGTAACGTACAAAAACAGGACATATAGCCTATAGCGATTTGCGAATACGTCAAATATAGCCATAGAGACTAGGCATGTAAGCACACAGCCTACGATAACGGTCACGAACCTTTAGTCAAATTGAAAAAAGTACAGTACGGCTAACAAATAAGTTAACACGTTTCTGAAACAAAAAATCCCAGCAACATGTTAGTTAATACAAATTTTTAACACGATGCAAGAAATGTTCTGTTGCATATTTTGAACATAATTAGATTGGAAGGAATACATTGTAGGCAGGAATGTCTTCCAATCCAATTATTTAAAAATATTCATCAGTGCGTTTTATCTAGTTTTCGAAAAAAACCGCCCACGGTATTTCTGCGCTTTATTATAGCATCTCTCTGCCCACCATGTAATTAATTTAGCCTGACTTTGAGCAGAAGAAATAGCTACCAGTAACCATTAACAGACTAATAGCAAAAATGTTAATTGCTGCATAGTCAGTTAACGAAAGATTGCTGTCCATTTTTGAATTTTTTTTACTGAAAGTTATTGCTGTCTTCTTAGTCGTCAACACTTTACACCATCATTGGTTTCAAAACGAACATGGTCAGCTACTGTATCACAAAAACTTAATTTAATTTAGGAATCTGACATTTTTATACTTTAGGGGCTAACATGAGATCGCGGAAGGATGTGCATATGGATCTTTTTTTCACAGAATCAGGAAAGCTAATTAACTTCAAGAAAACTGAAATGCAATACGCTTAATTACTACTCTATGTATCTAATCACCCTAATCTGAGACGTGCAAAGCGGATTACTGATTACTAATTGCTGTCTAGATTTATATATAGTGCGCGTGGAGACGTCATCTTATAACCACACTATGTCAACTCGACGCATCATCTACGATGGATAAAAAATATTAAGTTGAATATTTTGAAAACTACATTGATCAGAAGCTGTTGCTGCTTTTATGAACGTGTTTAGATATAGAGTACACATGTAGGCATCGTTTGAATAACGTTTTGACAACTGGACACAATTTAATTTTAGTTTTCTTGAAATTGAGACACTGAATTTTCAATGGTTATTCAGTTAACGCTCACGTGGTCATACACTTACCTCCACAATTGAATATTTTCCTCACAACCGTTGTAGTAAGAATTCGGCGCATGCGCAGATAATCTGCTAACTGACCACCGAAGGGCACTATTATGGCCATGACAAGATGTGGCAGGGCCGATAACCAGCCGCTCTGAAAACAGAAAAATAAACACAATCCATTAAATAGAGGATTCCATTTCTAGCCATGCCCAGCACATTTCGAGCTAAGCTCCACCACGGTTTTTTGCGCGTGTTGGGATCGATTTATATACTTTGATCCCTCAAACACCATTATTCCAAATTCAAGGTACGGCCTGCCTACCTGTACACGTAAACGTTTGACTATCTTGAAAGTAATTTAACTGGGCGCTGTTGCTGCATATGGCAGCAACATTTTTTTTTATTGCAAATGTATTAAAGAGAAACAAATCGTACACTTGACGGAATTTTTTAGCTTCATGACGGAGTTAAAATACGCCATCATGATTGTGACGTCAGCCTACAGGTGACGTAGGCATAATTGATCATGACGTCATATACTTGAGCGACAATCGGCTCCCTCCATTGACAATAGATTGCAATGACACATGTACGAGCGAAGACGCACTCATATTTCGGGACCACACGGTGATGGTTCTTTAAGACACGTGACGTATCTGTATGATGAAACCACCTGTCCTTGGTGACGGTTACATTATGGAGTCGTTTAACACAGGTTTGACTGTAACCATACAATTAAATAGGTGATCATTTCTTCTACCATCAGTTATTTTGAATCGTGTGCAAACACTGATAAATTCACTTTAAGGGTGACGCTTAACCACTTCGGAAATATTTTTCAATATTAAAGGCGATCACAAAGGCGAATTAGATTTCAATAAGAATGACAAAAGTAAAAACTTTTATGATACTTTATGAATTAAAAAATTCTGAGAAATTTTCACAACCGCTTAAAAAGGAAAATTTCGCTTATAACCATTGACTTAAACACCCCCCACGTGAAATTCACGGTATGACGTCATCATGTTTTCAGATTAGAAGAATCTGACGTATAATAAAGTTACAAAGCAGGACATCAGCTTCGATTCTAGTTCTATTTTACAATCACAAGGGTATTTGTCTTACTATTCTATTGTCCCAATAAGCTGTTGCGAACTATTGATTAGCAACAACAAAATGCCATTAACGCGATGACGTCATACCATAACAATCATTCTCGAGATGACGTCACACCGTGATTCTAATGGAAATTGAAGAAAGTGACTTTCTTTTGCGATATTATTTAGGATTGTCATCATATGAAAATAATATATTTTATTTTAATTAAATTTAGCAAAAACATCTAAGCTTGCTTTGACCACCATTCTCTGTTTGTGTTTCTATTGAAATATTCAGTTCAATAAAACAATGAAACATATGATTACATGTCCTTGTCGCCAACAATGGAGGAATCCAGTTTAGCTATACCCCGCCTATTTTAAGCTAAGTTCCACTTACACTTCTCCCGTGTTGCGTCAATAGTTCCCTGAACTCCCTAACTTTCAATCTCCAGAAAACTATACAGGTAAGCTGTTGAATATTTTGAAACTAATTTAACTGCCTATGGCAGCAACAGCACCAAGTAAAATTAGTTTCAAAATATGCATCAACATCTTTATTAAATAGTAAAGACATACAATTCGTACAATAACGCTTAGTCCGTCTTCAATTAATCGTTCATGACGAACTTCGCTACGCCTTTCATGACGCCATTGATTGTAACGTCATCCTACACGTCAAGTGAGAGATCCATTTCTAGATATGTCCCGCCCAATTCTAGTTAAACTCCGCCCACATTGCACGTGTGATGGAATCAGTTTTATATACTTTGAATCCTGAATACCCCGACTCTCAATTTCAAGGCAATTATACACCTAAGTTGTTGAATATTTTGAAACTAACTTGTCTGGTGCCTATAACAAATCATCTTCGAACTATTCAACAGAATGTTTAACTCTTTACTGACTAAATTTGGTAAAAATTATACATATTTGCTTATTGAATATCCATTTGCAGGTCAAGAGAAGACACTTTTTGAAAATTTACCACTGGAATAACTGGCTATCGATTATCGAGCCAGTTATTCCAGTGGTAAAATTTCAAAGAAATAACATTCTCTTGTCTGCAAATAGACATACTTCAAGACACTTGCAAAGGCCGGTTTTGGTCGGTCTCGCCATGAAAGCGTTAATAAATTTTAAATGCATCAGAGATATACAATTCGTACACATTACGGCCGAGGTGTTGATCTTTACGTCGGCTAACTAGAGACGGTTTGATTATGACGTCATATACAGCAGGGCTGTGATGTAATATTTCCAATGGTAACCCATAATAGGTTGCCTTATATGTTTTAAAGGTGCGTATTCACACCAGAATGCTCTAAATAAAATTATTAAAATTGTATACATTTAAAAGCTTGAATTGTATCCCTCAATGTAATGAAACGAAATAAATCTTAACATATGATGATTTCATTCCGTATAAATAATTTTTTAATTGTGAAGTTGAAATAGGGGTACGTGTCTCTAATTCAATATTACAATTCTTAAAAATCAATTTATACGTAATTTAATTTACCACATAATTTAAACCGTCTAAAAGTATATAATTTTAACCATTTTATTTAAAATCATTCTGGTGTGAATATGCACCTTTAAGGAAACATATGGTAACCTAAACCTTAGAAAACTCATTGATGTCCAAACTAAAATCAACAGATTAAGGTAACCAGTAAATAAATAGAGGCAACCTCATGGAGACCGTTTTCAACAGGTTACCATAACAGCACGTGCCTGTACATGAGTGACATATCGGGTCCCTTAATTAGCAAACTCACATAATTAATGTACCAAGCCAGATTAGGTTCAAAGCGCTACACATAAATATTGTTTAGCCCGTTAATGGCTAAATTTGGTAAAAAATATGAAAATATGTACTTATTGGTTGTCCAGTTGCAGACCTGGAGAAGACTATTTTTGAAAATTTACCACTGGAATGAATGGATCGATAACCGAGCCAGTCATTCGAGTGGTAAAAATTTCAAAAATAGTCTTCCCATGGCTTGAAAATGGGCATTCCTCAAGATAACTGTAGACGACCATTTTTCCCGACAATGCCGTAAACTGTTTAAAATTGTGCAGAATTTACTTACTGAATCAATATCTAGATGGAAGGTTTCGTTGAAGTACATAGGCTGGGTGACGATGAGCAAATAAAAGGTCCAACTACGGCAGAAATTGGCCACCATAATAGCCCAAACAGGAAGTGACGTAAAGAACTCTTTCCAGGGCGTCCTCTGATCCTGTTGGTTAGAAGAATACTATAGAGTATTATTCCAAGGAAAGGCTGACTATTTAAATAAATGTTTAATTATTATTATTAATATTATTATTTATTTTAATTAGAATATTATTATTACACCTTAGAATTAACCATCAGTTAGCAAGCATATGAATCACGTGTATGTCATTGGATGTTCGGCGTCATAAGATGTGTGACATTAAAGGGCTCGTGTTCCATTAAATATGGATACTTTTGCACGAGATATGAGATGCATGTTCAAGTTACCCAGCACGCAATGCTACCAGGCGTGCAATCCTACCCAGCATGCAATGCCCTGACTCCATAATCGTTGTAACTATTGGACGCCATATTCGTTTAGTCTATTGTCTGCACAAGACAGAATTTCTCAAACAAAACCAACCTGCTTGCACGTGCAAATAGTCATTTGTCCTCCAGCTCTAGAAGCGTAAGCAGGCACGTAGGGCGTACTATTTACGGCAGTACATTCGAGGGCCTGCATTTCAATACTGTTCGGCGCAACTGTGTCAATTTCCAGAAGACTATTAGAATGAAATTTTATATATTTAGGCAATAATTTGGGTGAAAGTTATTGCTATCAATGACGGCAACAACATTCAGTAAAATTATTGGCAAAATAATTATTAGGTAATGCGATTACTACTTGGTACAGATTTAATACTAATTTGAATGAAAATTGTTGCTACACCAGCTTTCAGTCACTATGTTCTAAAATAATCATCATAATTCTTAGTCGCCCCTCCCTACGGATTTGAATACCAATTGGACTATGTTGTTGGTTTCTAAAGCACCAACAACATTGTCGAATTATTATCCACACACGTGTAATCAATATATTACTATTTAGGTAAAGTAAGCGTATGCTTTTATACGCTTTTTCGCCAAGAATGAATGCTTAGCAAACGGCATGTATGCTTCGTTGACAGATTTGTGCATTTGTTTGAAATGCAATGGTTGAACAGAAACGTACGCACGGTAAGTAGGCGAAATATTTACTTCGTGCAGGCAAAGCGTATTTTGTCCATATACTCACTCTACTTAGATAGTAATACAGAGCGCCGTGTAATTCTATGGGCAACACTTTGATAACGTTGTTGGTGTCTTAGTCAGCAACAACTTACAATCAAATTGCTCTTCAAATCCGTGTTGACTGAACTTTATGATGATGATTTTAGAACACATAGACTAAAAGCTGCTGCAGCAGCACTTTTTAATAAAATTTGTATCAAATATATAGCAGGTAGTAATTGCATTACATACTAATTATTTTGACAACAATTCGACTGAATGTTGGTGCTGTCATTGATAGCAACAACTTGCACGCAAATTACTGTCAATGTATATAAAAACTTTCTCCTATTTTCTCCTGGACATTGACACACTTTTGGGTTTGCTTGAGAAATCCTGGCTTGGGCGGACAATAAACTAAACGAATATGGCGTCCAATAGTTACAACGATTATGGAGTCAGGGCATTGCATGCTGGGTAGCATTGCATGGTGGGTAAATTGATCAGGCATCTCATATCTCGTGCAAAAGTGTCTATATTTAATGGAACACGAGAGCTTTAACGGTGGAAAGGTGAAGGCTTTCGATTAAACGGTCAGGTCACTGGCCAGATGTCTACAATTGTTAAAATCGACAACTCATTTGTAAACAGTATTTGAAAGAAGTTATGGTTTAAATATTATAAATAATGGTTTATGATATTAACCGTTTACCTGCAAAATATGCATAGGGCGTACTATATTTACCAGGGGTTTAACTCTGAACATGCTGAACATTTTGAAAACAATTTGACTCAAAGTTGTTGGTCGCTAAGCCACCATCAACTTTCAGTCAAATTGTTTTCAAAATATCCAGCAGGCCTAGCGTTATTGTACATTGATATCCTTGCCTGGTGGATTGTAGCAACACTTACCAGTTGATATCAAAATTACCAATCTCGTTTAGGAAAAAAGTATCATATTTAATAAACGAGGTTGATGACTATGATAGTATATGGTAACTCGTTCGAGATAATTTATTTCTGAAAATTTTCTGATAACGCAGGTTATTGGGCCGGTACATAGCCCAATACCGTGCCAATACAACACTGTATTGGCTCAGTAACACGCACAGCCAGGGTTATGGAAAGAAAGTCTCAAGTTCATGAAACAAACCCCGCGTTTTCCGTCTAAAGACTGCTTATAGTGCTTACCTTTGCTGATATAGATGTGTTTTCTCCAATCGAAGTCTCTATGTATATACGTTCTTCGTCCGTGATCGTGGGATGTGTGGATGGTTTTTCATACGAGACGTAGTACCAAGCCGCCCACCACGCGACACCCAATGCGCCTGAAAACGGAACAGTAATATATTCAATGGAAAGATCCTTCGACTTGCCACTCAAGTCACCTTTCCAGAGTACCCACCCATCATATGACGTCATAATGAACTGCGTGATGTGTACAATGACATCATAATGAATGACGTCATGAATGAAGTCGATAAGTACGTCACGAACGCATATTTGAGACGGTCTATACGTTGTTGTACAAATTGTTTGCCTTTACTATTTAATAAATATTCTGTTGAATATTTTGAAACTAATTTGACTGGGCGCTGTTGCTGCCATAGGCAGCAACAGCACCCAGTCAAATTAGTTACAAAATATTCAACAGCTTCGCTGTATAGTTTTCAGGAAATTGATAGCTAGGGCATTTGGGGATCGGTCAATCCCAACATGGCGAGGTGTGGGTGGAGCTTAGCTAATGATGGGCGGGGCATAGCTAAAAATGGAAAGGCCCAGTAAATGACGTCTTAATCAATTACGTAACATGTAGGATGACATCATTCTCAAAATTGATAGTGGATGACGTAACTAGCACCGCTATGAACATTTAAAAGTCCGTCAGTGTACGGATTGTACGGTCTATGGTCTTTAATGGATTTCCTATTTGATAAACATGCGGTTGAATATTTCGAAACTAATTAGACTGAGTGCTGTTGCTGCATAAGCAGCAATGCTGTTGCTGCATAAGCAGCAACAGCACGTAGTCCAATTAGTATCAAAATATTCAACTGCTTACCTGTATAGTTACTTTGAAAATGGGATTCTTGGAATTCATGATTCAAATTATAAAAATCCTATCCCAACACGCGAAAAATGTGGGTGTAACTTAGCTTAGATAGAAATGGGCGTGGTAGCGCTGCAAATAGACCCAGCAATAGGTAACCATAGACGGGTTAATTTGAGCTCAATGCTCCGATCCATTCAATTCATTCGTTAATCTTGACTTCATACCAGCATGACATCACGTCGATCACGTTAACTCATAGCAAAATCAGATATTAAAATCAAATGACGTCATACCAACACTTTCAATGCAAATTAGCAACAAAATAGCGTATTTGGTTTTATCGTTCAAATGGTTAACACGGTCCATCATCTGATTTGAAATGGCAGCAGACGATCTATCTATTCTTCATTAAGCTAAGAGCGGACGACTTGTGCAGGGATAAATGCTGCGCGCGTGACGTTGGCCTATCTTTCCCGCAAAATGTTGATCGGCTGAGATTAGCCATTCCTGCGATCCCAGTATGCTCAAAGGAAATGGTTAGTCACGAAATATTTAGAAAATATAATTTCATTGAAATATGCTAAGCAGCAACAATAGTATCCGATCCAATTTGTATCGACGAATTTCAGCAGAATGTTGGTGAGGTCACAATAATTGAATTTGTTAGCCGCAGCTAATGATTATGAACGGTGAGGTTCAAAGTACCATTCACTTGATCACATCCGGTCTGTGTCTAGATTTTGTTAGAAACGGTTCGCCACCGCGCAGATAAGAAACTAAGCTGGTACTTTCGATCTAAGTGCATTGAAATTAAGCATAGTGCCGTTTCATCACGTCGATTTAGCCACCTACACCAGCCACACGTCCCAGCATCATAAACCATATTGACCCTCTTGTGTCAAGCGCGACACGAAGTGCTCAAAATGCTTCTGGTATCAATTTACCCTTTAATGGTCAACACCAAAGGAAGATTATCATCTGTCCGAATGGACCGTTCCAGATTTAACTATGCTCCGCCCATCCATAGTTAAGCTCCACCCACGCTTCGCCCGTGTTGTGATCAATCGTTCCATGAACCCCACTGACAATCATTTCCCAGAAAAACTATACAGGTAAGCTGTTGAGTATTTTAAAACTAATTTGAATGGGTGCTGTTGCTACCTATGGCAGGGCGCCAGGCAGTAACAGCGCCAAGTCGAATTAGTTTCAAAATAATAATAAAGACATACAATTCATACAACCTGATGGACTATTACGCGCTTAAGACAGACTAAATCGAGTCGGTCATGGCGTAATGATTAAGACGTCACCATACACGTCATATGATTATGACATCATATGATTGACTGATGAAATGGATTTATGAATTTACTACACCGTGTCCACATGTCTCATCTACGCTTGTATGATTACTGTCGTAGTAGAAACATCATACAGCTGCAATCAGTCATTCTTCGCTTTTGACCACTGTGTCTTGTCCTCAGCCAAAATATGCACACCCAAAAAAGTAAGCCCCCCCTCTAAATATTGGTCAATATTTTCTAAAAGATGTATCTAATTGTAATGACATTTCGCACAGATCATTAGTTCGACTATGGCAACAATCAGCGATAAAACTTATCCCATATGCCGTGTTTTGCCTCAATGCGCTTACGCTAAATGCAAAATTGACCCATTTAAAAAATTGCAGAGAACAAACAATACAGATTTTATTCAGTAACAAGAGAATCATAACGACAGTTAGAGTGTAGAATGCAGATTTTTCTGTAACAGTATTGACTATCCATTAATTTCATTACTTGTAAACCATAATAAAGATTTAATTTCAAAATGTCAAAAGACGTGTTACAGCATAACAAACTGTCAACAAAGGACTTGATCACATTTAATAATGAGTGTATCCACCATTTTTCTCTATCACATTATTGCAACGTGCTCTCATACTGTTGATGAGGCGGGTGATCCGGTGTTGTGGGATCGCGATCCACTCCTCCTGCAACAACTGATGGATGTCACCAAGAACAGTGACGTGAGTCACTCTCCGGTACACCGCTCTCTTTAATTGGTCCCACAAATGTTCTATTGGGTTCAAACCTGGCGTGTTTGCTGGCCACACGATCCTCTCGATGCCATGGTTAGTAAGAAAGTCATTCACAATTCTTGCCCGGTGCGGATGTGCATTGTCATCCATAAACACAAAACCATCACCTATGGCAGTAGCATACGGCAGTACATGTGGCTCCAGGACGTCGGCTAGATAGCGCTCGGCATTAAGGTTACCATTGATTGGAATAAGTTCGGGTTTTCTTCTTGCGCGGATCCCTGCCCACACCATCACACTTTCTCCCCCAAATGATGTGGTAGGCTGCACACAACATTCAGCATATTGTTCACCATGACGACGCCAAACCCGAGACCTTCCATCAATGTGGCGAAGGCAGGCGCGCGTCTCATCACTAAACATGACGTTTGCCCACTGCTGCCTTGTCCAGCGTACGTGGTCTCTGGTCCAGTCAAGCCGTGCTTGTTTATGGCGTAATGACAAGGCTGGCCTCTTGATCAGGCGTCGAGCATGCAGTCCAGCAACACGGAGACGGTTTCTCACCGTTTGATCACTGATTCTTCTGGCTCAAGCTCCAGCAGCTGCGTGTAGCTGATCCCTGATGGCGTGTGTGGTTGACATTCTGTTTCGAAGTGTTATGTTTGTAATGAAACGATTTTGATGCTGCATTGTAGCCATTGGTCTGCAACTTCTCGGTTAGTCATTTACCTCACCATCCTGCTCGAATTTGTGACGCAACTTTCTTATTACTTTTGGGGTAACATTCCACGCGCAACTTGTTTCACACTGAAATTGGCCTCTAGAAGACCAATGGCAATTGCCTTATCCTGGTTTGATAAACGTGGCATTATTGAAGCACAGAACTGCGAACACGTTACTCTATGCACAGCTAGTGACAGATTCAGTGATATTCTTCTGGCAAAGGCCATGTCCAATTTCGTAATTTTTGAAATGGACCACTATTGCATTTAGTGTGTACTCGGTCAGGCATGACTGCCCTTATGAGGTAATTTATTTCACATATTAGCGCTATAGTGGCACTAATCACCTGCGAGAATTTTTATTACAATCAGATATATATCTTAGAAAAAATTAGACCATATTTAGGGGGGGACTTACTTTTTTTTAGGTGTATATTTAGCTTTCTCAGATGCATTCTTGATTGTGAGGTCACCTCGCAGCACGCCTAACAGATGTACGCTATGACGGCCTCTCCTGGCATTCTATTTGCTGGCTCCCATTTGGGAGAATTCCACGGTTCTCCGCGCACGTGTGTTTTCTTCTGTCATACTCAGCACATGGCCAAACATGAAACATTCTTTGTTGGGCGACTTTTAAGGACAGCGGTGATGTATTACACATCTTGTAGGATGCATCGTCGGAAATTACGCTGTCTGGCCATCAGTGTCCAGTGATGGTGCTGAGTTGTTTGAGGTGGCATGCATCAAGTCTGTCTAGAGCTGCCTTTGGAGCTGCCCAGCTGTTACAGTTATACAGCATCAAGGATAGGCAGGCTACGTTGTATAAAAGTAGTCTTTTTGTCAACGACATCTTTAATCTACGAATTCTATCACTGAGTGCAAGAAACGGCGTCTCAGGACATCATATTTTCTACAATTTTCTGACGATACTCATTTCTCTAAAACTGTACCCAGATTGGGTTACATTTACCCAAATTTAGTCTTGCGCGATTATTGCTTTCAGTAATGACGATCGATTATTTGTTAATAATCGTGATTACTTGATTAATCAGCTTGAGTACAAATTATCCAGTTATAACAGCAAAAAAGCATATCAATGACGAAAACTGCAATGATGTTGAGAAAGGTTGATTTGCAGGCCAAGAGAAGACTATTTTTGAAAATGCATCATTGGAATGCCTGGCTCGATTCTCGAGCCAGTCATTCCAGTGATACATTTTCAAAAATAGTCTTCTCTTGGCCTGCAAATGGGCATACATATTTGAGCAAAATATCAGTGACCGATCGCATTAAAGAGTAATTAAAAGGTAGGTTTTGAAATATTTTATGCTATAAAATTATTCACGATTATTCGATTATTTAATTATTAATAATAAAAAATAATCGCGATTTTCGATTTAATCACATTTTCCACGGTTTACTCATACATTAACACAAATTGTGTACATTTTCCACGGTTTGCCCATGTGGAAAAAACCCCTATAATCGCCACTGAGTCGAAATGTCCTAGCAAACATTTGTGTAAGTAAAAGCCTCACTATATTGTGCTATAGGCCTACAGATCTATGAAAGCTTACCGAAAAAATAGAATCCCGCTTCCCAGCCAAAATTTTTGGTGAGCACGCCAGACATAGGCATTCCCAATACCGCTCCGGCGTATGAACCTAGAAACAAAGATAAACTTGCTTTAAAAGATGTAATAACTGAAAAATAAAAGTAAATAACAGTGAATTGCGTATTAACCCCAACTCACCCCCATTTCATGCAGTTTCATAAACTTGGTGTCTCATGAAGATTTTTCGAACTTTCAATGTTCGAATTGTGATGCCCGAACATGGTAATACGATTTTTGAAACTGCTGAATATATTGTGCTTAAAGCGCTGCTATGCATATTAGGTGTGTTACCAAACATAAGGTATAAGTTGATAAATGTGCTACGTACCGACCTAAAAGTCATGGCGTAATTTTTTATGTTGCGTTGGTGGGTTGAGGGTGGGGAGGGGGCGGGGCGTGGGGGCATAACGTATGCAATGCCCCTCTCACTTTTAGGCAGCTAAACGAAGATATTTACCTGCACAAATGCGGTAAATCACCTCTTCTCAGATTATCTAGATTTCAAGAGTTCCAAAGGAAGCATCCCCAGTACGCGCCACCACCCACCCCCTTTCTGGACTTTTCTGATGTTCTTTATGGATTACGACCACCGTTGCGGAATCCTAGTGTATCGCCATATTGCTTTCGTGTTAAAATCCCAGCCACCTCTGACCAGTAGTGTGAGAGTTATCCGGAAATTACAGATATAGCTCCTTAAATCCCACCCACCCACCCACTCTCTCTCTCTCTCCCTCTCTCTCTCTCCCCTCCCTCCCTTCCCTTATCTTCAATCCCCCTCCCTCCCCTCACTCACTCACCCACCCACCCTCCCTCCCTTCCCTCCCCCACCTCTCTCCCTCCCCCACCTCCCTCCCTTTCTCCCACTCCCTCTCTCCCTCCCCGCCCTCCCCCTCTCTCTCTCTCTCTCTCCCTCTCTCTCTCTCTCTCTCTCTCTCTCGCTCTCTCTCTCTCCCTCTCTCTCTCTCTCCACCCCATCTCTTTCACTACCCCCCCCCCCCCCCCTCTACCTATAATTGCAATACATACCACAGAAAGATATAGTTGCTAGTTTGGATCTCTCTAGCGGAGGGGCCCAGTGCCTCCAGATTCCGTGGCAAGACGGATACGTCACTCCCTGCGGACAAAATGCAATAAAAACTGATTACTGCATAGGAAATTGACATTTTCATTTTCTCGTTTTTAAATAATTAATGCGAACGGTTCCCACGTCAATTACGCACAGCGTCAAACCACGCGCTATCCTAATCCTCCCGAGAGGTGTAAAGTACGGAAAGTTGACGTTTATTCATTACGCAATAAGCCTACCTTGGATTGAAAATTAAATAATGATTTACAGTGAGTTCTGAATTGGTTTAAAAATTAAAACTCCTAGTTTTATCATTTCTCATCAACTCTGTTTGACCCCAATTTTACAATACTATTTTAATAAATTTGCCACTGGAATTTTGGACTTCAAAAGGGTAACATTAAATACAATTTTAGTATTTGCTTAGCCAGTGTCCATTTGAAGGTCAAGAGAAGAGTATTTTTTGAAGATTTACCACTGGAATGACTAGTTCGGTTACCGAGCCAGTCTTTCCAGTGGTAAATATTAAAAAAATACTCTTCTCTTGGCCTTCAAATAGACAAACCTCAAGATCACTACATAGCTGATTTTGGTTGGTTTGAATTAGAAGGTTTGAAGTTTGAAGGGTTAAGTTGACACAAGAGGTGTTAAATAGTGATTTACAGGCAGTTCTGAATTGGTTTAAAAATTAAAACTTCGAGTTTTATCATCTCTAATCAACTCTGTTTAAAAATCAAAACAAATCAACAGTTATGTTTTCCACTGTTATCCTTGAAATACCAGTGTCTAAATTTCAAGAATCAAAAATCTTTACAGGAATGCTATGGAATATTTTGAAACTAATTTGACTGGAATCTGTTGCTTTGCTCCAAGTTGTATTAGTTTCAAAATATTCACCAGAATATTCATAGTGCCATAAATAATTTGTCCTATCTTGCCAGTGAGGGTTACCGGTTTCATATTAGTTCGTTCCAAAGTAGATGCTTTGAAAATAATTTGATCAAAACTTAACAGAATTTAAGAATTTTATGAAATGATAACATAAACTACGAATATGGTGATCCATGTGATGATTCTTGCTGTATGCAGCGAAATACTTTTCACTCTATTATGGCACTGATACAAATTCTATGCGCATCACTGATACAACACGAAGAGGTCTCATACCTGGTCTAGTGTATTGTAACCTATGACACATGATTACTGTGTAAGGAACAGTGTGTTGGAAATTTTGAAACTATTGTTACTGGACGCCGTTGCTACCTCCATGTTCCAGTAAATTTTGTGCCAAAATATACAATAGCTTCCATCTTTAGTTGTCTTAAATTACCACGCTGAAATTGATGATGGGAGGAGTGGACACCTCTTTCAGCCGCAGTGTAATCAGGTTTCTTCAACCCTCTGCACTGCGCCATGCCATTTGCGAGCATCCTAAGCTACATCCGGGTCTTTTTCGTCTTTAGTTTCTTGAGGTCTAACCGCAAAACACTGCGCAAGTTAACCGTATGGCGTCCTGTGTGTGCCTTATTCATGTTGGCACCTATTACTGAAATCTCCAATACTCTCTGAGTGGGTGTATTCTCTTGTATTCGAAGAGAGCGTTCAAACACTGACCATCGCTGTTGCGCCGTCATCACGGATAGTGGAATCCTGTTGTACAGTTCGTACAGCGCTGAGTTTGAGATTAAGCTGTGTGAGCAGCGTTAGTACGTGGCGGCTCGCGGGTGTTTGCGATGGCACGCACCGAGTCTGCTCATGAGTGCCTTTGGAGCTTTACAACTGTCAGAGTTGGACAACATTATTGAGGCACATCTAGCATCATAACGGTGCATCTTGACTTTCATGGGAATTTTAGAGCCTCGAACCCACAATGATGAAAAGCAATATTTTATATACTACGACGGGTTGCGCCTACAAATGCGCCTCTAGGATTCTTCCTTTTCGTCACTTGTCATCGACCAGAAGTAATATACCGTCATCATTAGTCTCCTTTGTGTCGGACAGGTATACATTTGTGAACTCCAATTTGACGTCACTCATAAGGAAATTTGTGGCTTTGGCGTGTTTTTTCAGGTAATTGAAACATCTCATTATGGGGAACCGTTTCATTGTTAATGAACTTGACTTGATCTGCATATTCGATCTTTCGTGGCACACCTAGTTTTGTGATTGGATAGGTTATCCTTGTTGAATGTTCTAGAACAAATGTTATAGCTGCTGTAAGATAACAGATGAAGAGTACTGGTGATAAACTATCTCCTTGTGATGCTCCTATTGATTTGCCAACATTTTCTGAAAGTGTTGACTTGACGCGAACCTTTCGTTTTGTGTTTGCCAGTAGGAGTCTAACCTGTGGTGCGTCCAGGAGCGCGAATAGTTTCAGTTCGCCGAACATTTTGTTCGGTCAATGTGCTAGGTTCGCCCATAGATATCTGAACTGAAAAGCTTATGGCACCAATTGCATGTGACATGTCGATTCTCGTCTTATAGAAATCAAATATCCATTCCATAAAACAATGATATAATGGGATGCTGAAACAAGACGTATGCATAGTTGAATTAAATGGCCATTGCAAGAGATGACACTGAATCATGAAAAACATAGGCCATACACATATGTCTAAACGCTTCAAATAAGGGAAACATAACCTGAAACAAAAACGAGCTTACGCTGAGATTACATAGCAGAACGAGATGAATTGGCGGATTGGTATAGGTTCAGTAATGATCAATACAGCTAAGGATTGGTGACCGTGGGCATGTTTTGTTTTTTTAATTGAAGAGCGAAACCTAGAATGTACCCTAACTGGTGCGCTCTATGTCCAGCTAAGCGCACCAACATAACCTGGAATGAGAAAGTCCAGAGGCTTCCCCGCAAATATATGCGTCGAGATCAGAATGATATGAATACAATGTAATTTTGACATAGATGCGGTAATATAGCTTTGCATAAAGTTTGGCGACCACGTGCTTGATAGTTTAGTATTATCAGAGGGGATTCAGAGCTAAACGAAAAACGTAGCTAAAATTGCAACTTTTTTTCCCGACGATGCCACCATGATAACATGGCTTACCGGGCCGTTACTGGACCAATACCGGGTAATGTCGGCCCGATATTGGTCCAGTACCGGACCTGTAACTGGTACTACCGAGGTGCCGGACGTTCTTTAGGTTCTCTGAACATGCTAGATAAAAAGGTCTCGCGATTAGAGTGCAACTACTTAGTAGCAAATGTATAGAAATCAATATCCTGGGAATAAAATGTCACGTAGCATTTCGTTTTACAGATGCGTATTTATTCTACCGCTACAAAACAAAGTTCTTCGTTAATGTCATGGTCACGCTGTTGGATCTATTTTGAGTATTGACATTCGTACTGTTGGAAATGCACGAGGAAAATTAATAATACGATAAGCCTATACGAATAATACTAATGTATGATGCATCGATTTGCGTTTCTTGTGAGAAAACACTATTATAGTCTACACAGTAGGTGACGTCTGCTGCTGTTGCATCGCCATTCATCGCATGAGCAATGACAAGAATGGCGACAAGAAAAAGCACATCATGTTTCACAGATTGAAATAGACAGACATTCTATCAGAAAAAATTACACTTCTTTGTACAGTGAATTTATTCAACCAGTCTTCAAGGTTTTTTTAATGCAGGAACGGGACAAAACGTATTGTCAATCTGGCGTAAACTGAAACAGCTGTAGCGATTCTGTCAACCAAATAGAATTGAATAGAATTGCGTTTCCATGAACGAAAGGAACCTTTGCGGGAATTTATAATAGATAAAAATATATGTAGTATGTTACATGGGACGTTTCTACACGTGCAGCATATATATGCATTCACAGGTTGACATTTCTCGCACACACACACACACGTGTGCGTTCGCGCGTATACACTCAGCCATCCGCCCTCCTTCCAGCTCCCACAGCCCTCCTTTGCTGCCATAGGCAGCAACAGCACCCCGCCAAAGTAGTTTTAAACTATTCAACAGCTTACCTGTATAGTTTTCTGGAAATTGATATTCATGGTGTTCGTGGATCGATCGAGCCCAACGCGGGCGAAGCATGGGTGGAGCGTCACACGGCATGTGCGGGGCATAGTCAAAACTGGAAACGGTCCATTAAAATATTTCATCATCTTGGGGCACATTGCGCTTTCACGTAACCCTTTCAACCCCGAATTCATAAAGAACTCAATTTCAAGATAGCTAGACAATACAGGTCAGCTGTTGAATATTTTGAATCACATTTATCAAGAATCTATTACTGCCATTACATAGGCAGCAACAGGTTCCAGTTAAATTAGTTGAATATATTTAACAGAATATTTACTAAATTCTAAATGAACTCCAGAGTTCGGCCTTTTGGGTTCAACGTGTTAAGCCCAGTAGAGCGTGTATAGCACAGCTCAGAAATCACTTTAAATGTTTCTAAAACAAAATAAAACACCCCAAGGCAGCAATACTTTCCAACACAATGGACCGTTCCATTTTTAACTATGCCCCGCCCATTTCTAGCTAAGCTTCACCCACACCTCGCTCGTGTTGGGATCGATCGATCTCTGAACTCCCTGACTATCGATTTCCAGAAAACTATACAGGTAAGCTGTCGAATATTTTGAAACTAATTTGACTGGGTGCTGTTTCTGCCTATGTGTCGGACTATTAAGAGTTAAAGACGGGCCCCCGTATATAATCGTTTATGACGTCATCCTACACGCCGCTTAGCTGATTATGACGTCATATGACGTCATTACTCTAGAAAGTTCCATTAGGAATATGTTCAAAATATTCAACAGAACATTTTATATATCGTGTTCAAAATTGTACTAAATAACATTATCTGTTTTTTCCTTTGTAAATATCCTATTTATGAGCTGCACTGTGTCTGTAGCGGTCGTTCTGTCGAACGAGTCGTTCATGTGTCATCGCCTCTCTCACAAATCCGACTCTCTAGATAACTGGGTCACATTGTCAGCTGTCACTAACGGGCTGTAAAATGCTCCGAAAGACGTCGATTTAATCCTGATGAAGATGGCATTATCCTGGATTTTCGCGCCAACATTGGACACGTGGTTAAGATGAGTTGACGACAAGCTATGAGAGAAGACTCAGACTCCTTCACACTCGCCGAGCATGACAACCATAACGTCCACGGGAAGACGCAATTATAAAGCAAATGCACATTTGGTCGTTACTTGATGGCGTGATTGTCTGTAAGAACAGCAGCCGATACGATTATGTAATGGTGTAATCTACGCTAAAAGCGCTTTGGTGTGGGCTATCTTGAAGGTTGACTTCTAAACTATGCGTACCACTGCACCAACAATCCAGGAATAAGGTTCGATGACCCGAACGATGGCACAACAACAACAACAACAACAACAACAACAACAACAACGAGGACACCGACGACGACGACCACGACCACGACCACGACCACGACCACGACCACGACCACAACGACGACCGGACACTAACAATGCTTTGTTTTAATTCTAGTTTATTTTTGGGAATCGAGAATAGAGCGTGAAAGAATGAGGACGCAAACATCAGATAACATATTTCCTTTGAAGAAGATAATATGTGACAATATTAGGTGGTCTTTGAAATTAGATTGACAACTAAAATGAAGATTTACAATCGCCAGTCTCGTAGCATCTGCAGTGACTAGAGGGTGGGGGTGGTGCTACTATTGATTTTAAAATTTAGATTTTTACGACTGTTGTAATTTGCGACAGAGTCGTCTGGAATATCTGGCTAATAAGTGTTATAACATTGTTGCTGAACAGACTAGAAGTAAATGACGGACCCTTTATAGACAACAAACTGTTTTGATAGTGTACATTGAATACATAATTTAAAGACCTATGATATAGCATGCGGTTAATTCTTTCATTGATTCATTCCAGTGCCGCACTTACGGTAGGCCCAACAGTGCACGTCACACTCACAGTGCCCTCATCCCAGTCCCACCCACCCAACAAAAAATCCCTGGGGGCCCCTTAATTGAAAGGTAACATTAATAAAAAATATTATATTTTTTTGTCTGGGATGCCTTATGTCATACCCATATGGCTGACGCTTGGCCTGAAAATGCCACAGCACTAAGCAGCACCCACACACAGATGTCAGGGACACCATTTGGCATCATAATGGAGAGATCACTCTTTAGCTTTGCCCCGCCCATCTCCAGCTAAGTTCCACCACACTTCACTGTGCTGGAATCGATTGATCCGTGAACATTCTTACTATCATCTCCAGAAAATTATACAGTTAAGTCTTTGAATATTTTGAAACTAATTTGACTGGGTACTGTTGCTGCTTATGGCAGCAACAGTGCCCATTCAAATTAGTTTCATAATATTCAATAGCATGTTTATTAAATAGTAAATACATAATATTCGTACAACAACGTTTTGTCCGTCATCAATTAAGCGTTTGTGACGATCTTATCTACGTCATTCAGGACGTCATTGATTATGACGTTTTCCTACACGCCACGTAGTTATTTATGACGGCATATGATTGATGAATAAACTGGGAAGTTCCATTCCTATAATATCATATTTCTCAGTAAAGTATATGGCTACACGGTCTAAACCAACCGAACACATTCTTATGGATAATCTGAGAGGTGAGATACACTCACAATGGACCTATCCATTTTTAGCTATGCCCCGCCCATCTCTAGCTAAGCTCCACCCACACCTCGCTCGTGTTCGGATCGATCGATCTTTGAACTCCCTGACTATTGATCTCAAGAAAGCTATACAGGTAAGCTGTTGAATATTTTGAAACTAATTTGACTGGGTGCTGTTGCTTCCTAAGGCAGCAACAGCACACAGTCAAATTAGTTTCAAAATATTCGACATGTTTCTTAAATAGCAAAGAATTACAATGACACAATTCACACAGTATGTGTGACGTAATGATTGTAACGTCATCATACACGCTCCGAGATGATTATGACGTCATACGAGGTCAGAAGATGGGTGGATACTCTGGAAAGGTGAATTCTACAGATGCGACATATTATATGTAATTCCAAAGACATGTATTTTTATGATTCTGCTCCTTTATTTGCGTGGCACTCATTGGCAATCTCATTACTCAAGTCGGTGAGTTTAGTTGCGTTCCTTCCTCCCACCTCTCATATGATTGGCTTCACACCCGCATAGTTTTATCCCGTATATTCTATGTAGCTATGTGTACTGACATCATCTATAGGCACATAGTAACATTGTAGCGTACCATAGCCTACTTCTATCCGTGACGCACATCGTTACGCGCTTAAAAATATTCGGTCAATTTATGGTAAGGTCATAGGTCTTGCTTTGTTTCACACGTGAGGGCAGGTGAATAGGCCTAGGAGTTATTTTCAGTTTATTTTCAATATAACCACTCACGGAATCGTTTTCAATTATGCGTGGAGAAATTGAGGGAAAAAAACCACGTTTATAGCTAGGTGTTTTCCGTAACCGGTTCAGTGATAAGATATCTCAGTATCGTGATTCCAAAGAAACCATTACTATATGTGTAGGTGATTTCAAAACTAATCTGACTGGAAGCTGTTGCTGCCCCATGGGCAGCAAAAGCTTCCCTTCAAATTAGTTTCAACACTACGTTTCTGGAATCGTAAAGAAGGTGCCATATCTAGTCTACCAATTAGAAAGGGTTAAACGGGAATCCTACAAACGATTTCTCCATCTTTCCTCCATAAATTCCCCAAAGCATAAATACTAAATTATAATCAATCCATATCTGCGGGATATCTATGCGGGGTTCTACCCTGCTCTAGTTCCAATGACACCGGAATAATAATTAAAAATCCCTTCTTAAGATAGATTTTGAATCGACCGTCCCAAAAAAGCGCGCGCATAAGGGCAAACCCTTTCTAAACACTTTGTGTTTTTTTGTTACAGTGTACAGAAGACAATAGCCAGATTATTTCCGAATGTTCTATCAATTTGTAGCAGTAAATGTTATGTCTATTGATCACGCACAACGCAATATTGATTGCATGCTATGGGGGTGGGTCGGTGGGTGGTGGTATGGACGCGCCGAAGTGAGGACAGGGGTCATTGTCCGTGAAAATGTAGAAATCTAGAATATTTATGTTTAGGGTATGCGCTAAATGGTAGTGCTATGCCTACATATAACGTTTTACCAGACCTCTCTCCCCCGCCCCTCCCTCCCTCCCTCTCTCTCTCTCTCTCTCTCTCTCTCTCTCTCTCCTCTCTCTCTCTCTCTCTCTCTCTCTCTCCCTCCCTCCCTCCCTCCCTCCCTCCCTCCCGCTCTCTCTCTCTCTCTCTCTCAACACATTGAAATTGTATCAAGTACTCGCGATCATGAAAAAATAGATAACTGGACCGTCTCGGTGCTGTACGCGTGTTCAACATATCCCATTCAGGATTTGAGCTCTATACTCATTTCTCAAAGCTAAATATACTTGGTTGAATTAAACATCATTTTATCTTGACACCGATACGGGTCAAATGCGATCGGTCACTTAAGTATATGACGTCATAATCAAATACGTTAGAATCAAAATGACGTACAACTCCGTCACGAAAATTGAAAAGTCCATCACGAAGTGCACGAGTTGTATGTCTTTGACGAATTTACAATTTAATAAACCTTCTGTTTGAATATTGCAACTAATTTTACTTGAAGCTGTTGCTGCCACTGCCAGCAACAGCCCCCAGTTAAATTCCAAAATATTAAACAGCTTACCTGTATTTTTAACATGAGAATTAAATTCTAGCAATTAAGGTTTCAACGTTTTAATTCGATTCCAACACGCCACAAAGGTGGGTGAAGCTTAGCTAGAAATGACCGTGGTATAGTTATGAATGGATGCTTCTGATCTCTACAGGTGGAATCCCACGTGGTAAAAGGAACCTACGTATAATCAGCATTTCACGTTATTGTAGTGAAGCGTAATCTATGTTTGGTGTATTGAAACGTCCGGATCTTACAAACAGATGAATGAAAAAGTGCACAAAAGCAAAAAAGAGAGACTGAACCAGATGGTATGTCCCGAAAAAGATACTCTACCAGCATAAGTGAAAAGCATCCACCCACTAGACACACGCGCGGGTGTTCAACATAGTTAACAATCAAATACATAGACCACGAGTTCGATCGGTTAATCGATCGTAGTTACATATGGTGCGGACAATAGTATTAAACCCACGGTAGGCTAGGTCTTAGCAATGGAACTATGATTGTCTGAGAGAACGCGTTGGAACTGTTGCGTGATTGATAGCGGCAGGTCACCATTTCATGCACACTCTCACATTTTGTCTCACCCACCCACCCCCTTTATCTTCCTCTCTTCGCACCTCCACCCCCCCCCCCCCCCCCCCCCCCCCGACGCTCCCCTGATCGACTCGTTCACGCTCACTCTTTCACTCCTCTCTTTCTCTCTCTCTCTCTCGCTCGCTCTCTCCCTCTCTCTCCCCCTCCATCCATCCCTCCCTCCATCCATATCCCGCCTTACCTCACTCCCTCCATCCCTCCCCATCCCACCCCCTCTCTCACCAGGTATGCCCCTCTCTCGCCCTCCCTCTCTCTTTCTCTCTTCACCAGCCTTCCACTTCCCCTCGCTCGCCCTCTCACCGTCCTTCACGCACGCAGCCTCTCCCTCCCCCCTCTCCCTCTCTCTCACGCACTACGCACGCACGCACGCACCCCCACTCACCCACCCACACACACACACACACACACACACACACACACACACACACACACACACACACACACACACACACACACACACACACACACTATGCGGAGTTGCAGAATGGCGGTTCGATGCCCCGACCGTGAGATGGTGATCAACAAATTAAACTAATGGGTGCATCACTGTCGGCTAAGTTAGCACATGGAAATTGAAGCCGCACGTTGCCAGTGCGTCAATAAATAAAAATACATATACTGCCAGAGCCGTGCTGGAGTCAAAGTACAATAGGCGTAAAAGCCTAGGATTGAATTGTGGCGGGTGCATCCACAGATAGTCCCATATGAATCGTCAGTGTGTCAGTATATCAGACATGTGAAAACTGGTCGGCAATCCTTGACTTTTTAGTCTTGGTGCGGTGGTCCAGTGGAAAGATGCCTGGTTGCTGATGCTATGCGGAGTTGCAGAATGGCGGTTCGATCCCCCGACCGGGAGATGGTGATCAACAAATTAAACTAATGGGTGCATCACTGTCGGCTAAGTTAGCACATGGAAATTGAAGCCGCACGTTGCCAGTGCGTCAATAAAATAAAAATACATACATATATATATATATATATATATATATATATATATATATATATATATATATATATATATATATATTATCTCCCTCCCTCCCCTCACTCCCCCCCCCTCTCTCTCTCTCTCTCTCTCTCTCTCTCTCTCTCTCTCTCTCTCCTCTCTCTCTCTCTCTCTCTCTCTCTCTCTCTCTCTCTCTCTCTCTCTCTCTCACACAAATAAATAGAAAAAAAACAAACAAATCTAACGACATACCTCAACGAGCCCTTGTAAAATCCTGACAGCCATAACCAGGCCATAATGGACTTTAGCCGCGCCCGGAATCAGCATATTGAGAAATGATGATATGGCTATAGCGAATCCAAATATCCTGCAGAGAAAAACAGAACAAAGGCCTCAAAATGATTATATAATTAAATATCGTCAAGATTCAGATTAAATATTATCACGAATCAGACGCTCAATCTTCAAAAAGAAATTCGCTACACTGTAAATCAAACATCCTTTTTTCTCCTGAGTAGAGTTTTTGTAACAATGTGATGGTTAATTTTCAAGAATAAGTATGGCTCAGAAAGAACATCAAATGTTTCCAATATAGAATTTTTTTTTTACATAAATGGATTGGTAGACATTGCTGCCCAAGGCAGCAATATCTTCCAATCCAATTCACCTTTCCAGAATACCCACCCATCATATGACGTCATAATGAACTGCGTGATGTGTAGAATGACGTCATGAATGACGTCGATAAGTACGTCACGAACGCATATTTGCAGACGGCCTATGCGTTATTGTACAAATTGTTTGCTTTTACTATTTAATAAATATTCTGTTGAATATTTTGAAACTAATTTGACTGGGAGCTGTTGCTAGGCAGCAACAGCACCCAGTCAAATTAGTTACAAAATATTCAACAGCTTCCCTGTATAGTTTTCAGGAAATTGATAGCTAGGGCATTCGGGAATCTATCAATCCCAACACGGCGAGGTGTGGGTGGAGCTTAGCTCGTGATGGGCGCGGCATAGCTAAAAATGGAAAGGTCGATTATGTTCAAAATATTCAACCCAAACAATTTGTACTATCTAATATGTTTCTGGCGTTTTTTTGGGAATCATGTTAATTTATTTGATGTAGGCCTATGTAGCCTTTTCTCGACCAGCAAATTGAAATTTATTAAAGTTAAAATTTTAATTTACTTGATAAATCTTGACCATTAAACGAATACAATCTAAGTCACTGTGACGTTATATACGTGGGCTAAATGATTCAAAACATATATGAATGTTTTCACGTGTTTTCGTTACATGTGCGAATTCAGAAACTTTAAGCGCTGTCAAAGATCGCTATGGATCATTGTGTACACGAACACCGATAAGTAACAAGTAGCAGAGGTCTGAAGGAAATGTGCCTTCAAATAAATCTTGAAGATCGACTAGGGAACACCATGCCACCAATATACAGAAGTAGTTTGTATAATTTTACCAAAAGACAACAATGACACCAGATTACAATTTGGTATTTTTGGTAAAATGGTTACGAGAGTACCGCGTATTGGGACTGTCTCGTTGAATCATTTTTGGATGTCAAGGTGGATAGACTCGGGTTGGGACCAAAATTATATTCGATTGAAATACGTCCAGGTGGAATGAGGCACCTGACATATCTTTCAGACGTACACTTGGGAAATTGCTATGTGCTAGTTAGCACCGACGACAGCGGTGACAGTGCTGTTGGTGCTGGTGGCGGTGTTGGTAGCGGAAACTGGTGGCAGTGATCGAGTGGAGGGTGATAGTGCTGAGTGATGTCAGAACGAGTGGGCAATGCCATAGTTGTAAAAAAAAAAATGCAGGTTTTAAAACAAAAAAAAGTATCACTGCACATGGGGTCGGGATTTATCGCCATCAACCCCACAATAAATTTTTTTGAAATCTAGATGTTCTTAGAGGATCGATCGCATTTGGGGAGCTAAATGTGAACAATTATTTGGCTGCGAAATTATTCTATTATACTCATTTCTACCAGGCTATACATATAAAATGTTGAATATTTTGAAACTAATTTGACACGCGGCTGTTGCTGCCTATGACAGCAAAATTAAGCTACCACTCAAATTAGTTTCAAAATAGTCAGCAGACTGTTTATTAAAATGCAAATTCATCAGAAATTTTGAATTCATAAAGTTTTGTGGCGGACATTTCGATTTTCTTGACGGATTTTCCCCATTCTGATTTCGTGAATTCATCACAGCAGAGAGCCGCAGTTAACGTTGCGATGAAGTAATATTTTGGACATGGTTTATCATTGCTATATTATAGTTTTATAACGGCATATATTATCATCATTATCACTTCACATATTGGATCGAACACTGCACATTTTGGGAGGCACTCTTATTTTATAGTATAGTTTTCTGGAAATTGCTAGTCAGGGAGTTCAGAGATCAATCGCGCCGACCACGCGCGGGTGTGTGGGTAGAGATTGGCGGGGCATAGCTAAAAATGGAAAGGTCCATTGAGTTTTAACTTCAAACCGGAACTAATTAATTTTGAGCCTCGGGTGTTTACAGTAAGTCGACTGCCTGTCTTTGTTCGTCTGTAATTTTCCTAAGTGACTCCAATAGACGTGACAAGATCGAGGAAAGCAGAGAAAATGAAAGTCTGGTGACTGCAAGTTGCATTGTATCGAGACTATATATCAGCTTTAAGAAATTTATCCGGATAACGCAGGTTACTGGGCCAATACTGTGCGCTGTCGGTTCGGTATTTGTCCAGTATTGGTCCAGTACCGACCCAGTAGGCGGCGTTTTAACAACTGTGTGTACAAGATGTGCGTGCGAGCACATATGTGTATGCGTACATGCGTGCGAGTCCGTGCGTGCATGCGTGAGTGCGTGTGCAGGCGACGGGCGGGAGGGATGGGGGAGTGATCTGGAGGGCTGGTGGTGGGCAGGCGGGCAGTCATGCGGATGGGTGCCTATGGGCGAACCTACCACGTGACGAAACAGAATGTTCGGTGAACTGAAAATATTCGCACTCCTGAACGCACACCAAGTTTACCTCCGTTAGTTATCTTGTTTATTAGTTATATAATTGATCTGCATTTGGGTCTAGATAGTAATGTTGGCACGCATTAAGACGATACGACTATACACACATTTTGAAAGTACGCCAAAGGCAATTAACATACCAACATCATATGGACTTGACACAGTTGGTAGAAAATTTGTACCAAAATACAAAAATATTTTTTAAATGGGTATACTACTAAACAAAGCTAGCGAATGATTACGTCTAATTATGCCTACGATAACTTTAAGTGAGAATTCTTACTTGTTAGCTGGTAATCGTGAGGCCATGTAACCGCCGGGTATTTGTGTGATAATGTACCCCCAGAAGAATGAGCTATCCACTATACTGATCGTCTCAGGGGTCCAGCTAAACTCCGGAGGCTGTAGAGAAAAAATGCACGTGTAATATCATTGGCTTATGTCCATAATAGAGGGGGTGGGGTGGGGTGGGGTGGGGGTTCCAGTCCACGCTATGTCCCGCCTATATTTAGCTAAACTCCGCCTACTTTTTTTTTTACAAGTGTTGGAATCGATTCGAGAGTTTGAAACCTGAATTCACGGGAAATAACTTTCTACGTAAACTATGCGTATGTAAGCTGTCGAATATTTTGAGAAACTAATTTGACTGGGAGTTGTTGCTCACTACGACAGCAACAACTCCTAATCAAAGTAGATTCAACATATTCAACAGAATGTTTATTACTTGTATAGCCTATTTTGTGACAAAGCTTTACATTTTCGCGGCGGAACTACGTCATTTTAATTGTGACGTCAGCTAACGCATGACCTATTTGATTTTGACGTCAGAAATTTGTGCGTCACGTGGACAAGCGTTAGCCTGCTATAACTAGTGCACGAATTGTAGGATTATGCCATTTTACAATTCAGGCCCTAACAATGTTTTTATATTCAATATTTTGAAACTAATTTGACTGTGGGATGTTGCAGCAACACCAACCACTCAGCCCAAATTAGTTTCGAAATATCCAACAGCTTAGTTGCATAGTTTGTCCAGAAATTGAAATTCTAGGCATTTAGATTTCAACATATTAAATGATCGATTCCAACACGTATAGAAACTAAAAAATAGGAGGAGCTCATCTAGAAATGGGCAGGGCATTACTAGAAATTGGTCCCTCTATTGTAGTGCGCAATCGGATTGGAACGACATCACACGCAAGTATATAGCCATGGAGAAACGACCTCGCTTGGCGCATGCCGTCTGTAACATAGCCTACTACATTGTTGAGTCAAAATGCATTTCCAATGGACATTTCCTGTTTATCCATTTATCATATGACGTCATAATCAACTACGCGGCGTGTAGAATGACGTCATAATCAATGACGTCATGAATGACGTAGATAAGTTCGTCAAAACCGCATAATTGGGGACGGACTAAGGGTTGCTGTACGGATTGCATGTCTTTACTATTTAATAAATTGCTGTTGAATATTTCGAAACTAATTTGACTGGGCACTGTAGCTGCCATAGGCAACAACGGCACCCAGTCAAATTAGTTTCACAATATCCAGCAGCTTACATGTAGTGTTTCTGGAAATTGATAGTCAAAATATTCAACTGCTTAAATGTGTAGTTTTTTGGAAATTGATAGTCAGGGAGTTCAGGGATCGATCAATCCCAACACGAGCGATGTGTGGGTGGAGCTTAGTTAGAGATGGGCGGGGCATAGCTAAAAATAACCATTCCAGGGTAACGGTAAATCGATGCTAGACTTTCTACGTAATTCAGCTAATTAATTCAAAAATGCACGGGTGTGTGCGTGCTTGCGAACCATGGAGGCGTTTTATCTTTCAGGTTGTTATTGGGAGCACCCAATAATAACCAGAAAACGTAAATAATTAAATAATTCGAAAGTTATATGTAAATTTCTATTAATTTCCATGCGATTTCTAAAGTTAAATTAGGTTGACTCTTCGGGGAACTATTTGCAATACGTCAATACAGAGGCCCCATAAATAGATTAATGAAATGAATGGTAAAAATGAATACAAATTGGGTATTAATTTGCTGGCGTCTCTCTGTCTTGGATAGCAAATGGAGGTGCCAATATTTCTAATGACGAACATTTTCTCTGTTACTGAGCGATATATGTGTCAATTCTGTTAACAATGTTGCAAAGAGTGGTTGCTGTATTTAAGAGCAACGTGGTACAAAAGCCCTGGCCTAAGAATTGGCATCAGTTATCAATTTAAAACCATGCATATCGGAAGCTGTTACTTCGGAGTTATACGTGGTAATGGACGTGTTCGGTCTCGAGCGCCATTGTCAGAAGTCTTTAGGGAGGCACCCATCTTAATCTAGCAACGTGCTTTTGTAATTCGATGTCTTGTTAAGGAATTTTACGTTGCCAGCCGAAAATAGGCAATATAAATTTGGTTTGGCAGAAGGGGTAGATTAGAGTCAACGGTTCTCCTTTCTCTGGACTCGCTTGACAGGGACGACAACAAGGGACGAACAGTACAGCTCGGAAATAAGTCAAATCATTTCCAAAACAAAACAAAAAAACCCCAGAAGTATGTTAGTTATTAAGAAATATTTTGGTGAATATTTTGAACATAATTGGATTGGAAGACATTGCTGCCTAAGGCAGCAATGTCTTTGAATTCAATTGTGAGCAAAATATTCAATAATACGTTTTAGTATGTTTGAAAACACCCTAAAGTATTTCTAAGCTGCATTGTACTTACCTAACCGTAACTAACGTCGCAAATTTGGCTTGGCAGCGAGGGTTGATTGAAGGCAAATGCTCTCTGCCTCTGAACGTGTCTAAATGATCAATTCGCAAGGGACATACCCATCTTAATATAACTAAGCAGGTTAACGCCACCGATATGCGAGATATAGCGGATTTATAAGGCTTGGTTTATTAAATAGTAAAGACATATAGTTCGTACAACAACTCTTGGCCTAACACGAATCATACGCTCTTGACGTACTTATCTACATCATTTACAACACCATGATTATGACGTCACCGTGTACGTCACGTGATAAATGGATAAACTGGAAAGGTGCATAGCCGAGTGACACATGGCTTGATTCATATCTACTTAGAACTTACTCAAATTACTGTCTTAAATACTGCGTTAAATTTATGACATAATGTAGTCCTGTCCAAGCCCATATAAATACGACATGCATGGTCGCCACCACGTTGCTATATAATTATAATGTATTCAACGAACGAATATGGAACGTTATCAAACTGCAATTGGAGGAGACCATTCCCCGCTTGATTGTGCGGATATGAGTATACGAACTAATGAAACACATGTATAATGTAATATGCCGTTAGTTGTCGCATATCTATATTGCCTTCATCCATGGACTTGGATAAGCTAGTTATCAGTGGAGATGGCGGTCTTCGCATATGACTATAATAATCGTAAATAATAATAATAATAATAATAATAATAATAATAATAATAATAATAATAAAAATAATAATAATGTACAATTGTTACTCTGTCTACTATAACATGTGCTATCTGTTCCTCCATATGTCATGTATGTAGGACCTGGGTGTAATAAAATTCAGTTCAGTTCAGTTCGGTTAATGTTTTATGGAAATGGACAAACACGTAGAAAGCGAACCAGTGTAGGAGTCCAGTTTTAGCCCCGCCCATCTCTAGCCAAGCTCCGCCCACGCTTTGCCCATGTTGAGAGTGATTGACCCCTGCACTCTCTGAATTTCACTTTCCAGGAAACTATACAGGTAAGCGGTTGAATAGTTTGTCTATTGCAGCGACAGCGCCCAGCCAAATTAGTTACAAAATATTCGACAACATGTTTATTATATAGTAAAGCCATACAATTCGTACAACCTTATGGACTATTAAGTGTTTATGACGGACTAAATCGCGGAATTCGTGACGTAATTGATTATAACGTCAACCTACACGTCATATAGTTGATTATGACGTCATATCATTGACCGAGAAACTTGATTCATGAATTAATATATGCGGCGTATTCTAAGCATTGATAAATAGTATTATAAAGAGAATTTCGTGTTCAAATTGAACATTTGAACCGGCCGGCCAAATACGAAAAATGTATTACAATGTAGAATTACCATGTTGAATATTTTGAAGCCAATTTGACTGAAAGCTGTTGCTGCCTATGGCACCAACAAGTTCCTATCAAATGAGCTTCACAATTTGTAATCGATTAACGGTATATGAAATTGAGAATATGCACCTTTAAGGAATTAAAGTGTTACATTTTGAAACAGGGTGTGGTTTACGTAAATTTTCAAAAATCATATTTTCTTGGATAAAAAAATGGAGATTCTTCAAATTCCACTACATAGTCTGCTTTTGGCGGTTGTGACCATTAAAGAGTTAACTTAGCACGAGATGGGTTAAACTGGAAGATGTTGGTCTGCGGTCGCTACTCTGTACACCTATATCAAGTTAGTTTCAAAATATTCACCAGCTTACCTGTATAGTTTTTTGGAAATTGATAGTCATGGTGTTCATAGATCGATCGATCGATCACAACACGAGCGAGGTGTGGGTGGAGATTGGCTAGAGATGGGCGGGGCATAGCTAAAACCGGAAAGGTCCATTGTATGTCTCTACCATTCAATAAACATGCTGTTGAATATATATTCAATCCAAACACGGCCATAGTTTCTATATATGGTAGAAATGCCTAGAAAACTTTAGCATGCTTAGATCTACGAATTGTAGTGTATGGTATTATTCATCCCTTAGGTAATATGTTATATATTGGTGAAAACCGTATAAATAATATGCCCAGGCCATGTTTAAACTGTGTAAGCCCGCCTTTACAAATGTTATTATGCTGTTGGAGGGCTTGAGAATATAACGCTAAAGAGAATTTCACTGTATTAGATATAAGATTAGGTATTTAGATAATTGTATAGCATACTAATTTAATTGTCAATATACATAACGTATAAATGTACACTCAAGGGCCTATGACTTATTGTGAAAATTGTAAATAATGTACATGATAATAATAATAATATATATATATATCTACGGCGATATCTAATGCTTCTTCCCACAAAGACAAAAAGTCACGGAATCCACCTTTCCAGAGTATCCATCTATCAACCTGACGTCATATGACGTCACAATCAGCTAAATAGCTTCGTGGATGATGACGACATAATAATTACGTCGTAAATGATTCTATTTGTCCCGTCTTTAACTCTTAATAGTCCGACGCGTTTTACGAATTGTATCTCTACTATTTAATAAGCATGATGTTGAATATTTTGAAACTAATTTGGCTGGACGCTGTTGCTGTGCCACAGGCAGCAACAGTGTCCAGTTAAATTAGTTCGAAAATATTCAATAGCTTACCTGTATAATTTACTGGAAATTAATAGTCGGAGAGTTCAGAGATTGATCGATCCTAACACGAGCGAGGTGTGGGCGGAGCTTAGCTAGAGATCGGCGGGGCATGGCTAAAAATGAAAAGGTCCATTGTTTCGTCGTGAGAGTATATGAATGATCAAAGCCTGTGCTTCTCTTATGGTCATCTCCGCGTCACCGCGGCATTCTTTGCAACTATTGACGACATAGGACGTCATAGAAGCAAATTTTGGTCGATGCTAGCAGAATGTCTATGGCAGCAAGAGTGCTCAGTCAAATTAGTTTCAAACTATTCAACAGCATGCTTATTAAATAGTAAATACATACAATTCGTACAGCAACGCTTAGTTCGTCATCAATTAAGGGTTTGTGACGAACTTACCTACGCAATTCATGGCGTAATTTATTATGACGTTATCCTACACGTAGTTGATTATGACGTTATCTGATTGACTGAGAAACTAGAATCCTCCATTATACAATAAGACAAACAGATCGACTTATGAAGAAAAAGATCATAGTAAGAGAGATGAACAGAGAGACGGACAATAAGTAGCTGACCTTCATATGATGCAGGCCAGCGCTGTCCTCTTCACGGCTAGTTGAATTCTTCACCATGGAGACGATAGCCACGCCCATATTGCATCTGATGCCGAATGAGATGAGAAATCCAACACTGCTCATGAAAGCCACCACGTATCTCTTAGACACCGTACATTTACAGCATGGACACAGCCGCTGGTAAAGGGGGCGTTTCTGCTTCTGCTCTTCATCTTCCTCACCATAGACCTCGTCCAATTCATCGTGCTTCACCAACGACTTCTCGTCCTGTCTCTTACCCATTAACCTGTAACGAGAACAACAATGGGTAATTGTTAAAAATAATTATATATATATAATTATCATAGCAACATAGAACCACGAGCTGCAGCAACATCACGGCAGCGGCGCCGGCGGCAGCGGCAGCAGCAGCAACCGCAGCAGTGGTAGTGGTAGTGGAAGTAACAGTAGCTGTAACCGCAGCGGCGGCAGCGGTAGTAGTAGTGCGGCGGCGGCGGGGGCGGGGGCGGCGGCGGCGGAAGCAGCAGCATTAACAACAGCAGTGGCGCGTGTATTCTCTAAATGTGCTGCAAGCCATACATTGTTGTGGTGATAGTAGAAAAGATCGTACGCGTCTATTGCACTGATGAAGTATAACTGATCACCGGGAAAGCAAATGCAGATATGATGATAATTGCAACTTTCAGCGATTTTATTATGATCGGTAAATCATGCAATAACGGTAAATACGCAGTAACTGCCAATAACATTAAGATTAAAGGAAAACAGACAATTTCCCATACATATTCGACGTCAATCACAATCAAAAACAGGTAAACAATATATAATAGATTAGATGAACTTCGCCAGCACGTTATTGATTGAAAATGTATCTATTTTCATTTTTCACTCTCTGTATAGTAACTTTACACTGGAGTGATGCGTGGCCATAGAGGCGGGGGTGTTGACGCGGACGGTGAAAAGATATATAAATATATATATTTCCAGTTTTCTTTTATGTCTATATTGAGTATCATGCATTGAAACGGGAAACGCATAAGTGATCATTGCCGCATGTATCGTGTGCGCTCTTGGCGGAAGAGATGTATATAAGCGCGAATGAGTCCTACAAAAATTCACATCAATGACGTCACTAACTCAAACCAATGAGTGGTATAATGATGTCATCGATGTGAATCTAAGTAGGACTAAGTGGCGATGAACAGGTGACGACGTCGTTAAAATAAGAAGCTCCCACGCGACTTATGATTTAAATTCAGTCACAATAAATCGCGGGTGACCGTATCCACTACATTATCGACGCGATTTCGTCATTCAAATAAGTTGTCAAATTTAGCTGGGCACCGCCATTGTGATGTGAAGAAGTAATCACGAACCGAGATCAAGACTCGGGTCGTGATTCGGCGAACTGCGTCAGCAAACCTTTCACTTTCGAAACGCAAAAAAACGCAAAGTTAGGAACCAAGTCATTGAACCGCTGACACAATTTGGTGCTAGAATGACTGAAAATAATATGAAATATGAAAATATGTTTTTAATTTTCGTAATGGATTTTAAACCGTCGCCACAAAAACAGTGACACGGTGTGAAACCGGTATACCGCCCAGCCCTAGTGGTAATATGAATGTGTGACGTCATATGTTGTCACGGCACGCATCCCCAATATATACCGTGCCGATGTTTGTGAGCACGTGCTGTTCCTAGTGAAATGGTGACATATCACGTTTAAAAGTCCGAATTCTAAATGAATGACGTGCACTAACATGACCAACCAACTCGCTCGCTCGCTCGCCCGCCCACCCACCCACCACCCACCCACCCACCCACCCACCCACCCACCCACCCACCCACCCACCCACCCACCCACTCACTCACTCACTCACTCACTCACTCACAATAGGTGAGGCATATCTAGAAAGGACCCCCCCTATTGTGAGTGAGTATATCTAGAAAGGACCCCACCTATTGTGAGTGAGTGAATGAGTGTGCAAGTGAGTGAGTGAGTGAGTGAGTGAGTGAGTGAGTGAGTGAGTGAGTGAGTGAGTGAGTGAGTGAGTGAGTGAGTGAGTGAGTGAGTGAGTGAGTGAGTGAGTGAGTGAGTGAGTGAGTGAGTGAGTGAGTGAGTGAGTGAGTGAGTGAGTGAGTGAGTGAGTGAGTGAGTGAGTGAGTGAGTGAGTGAGTGAGTGAGTGAGTGAGTGAGTGAGTGAGTGAGCGAGCGAGGAGGGGTGGAAGGAGATGGAGAGGGAGGAGGGGGTGGGGGTTGAGATAGAGAACCCCACATACTAGGTTCACGAGTTAATGCAGGAGGGGATTGGTGAGGAGTGGGCTTTGGGTGATTGTAGTGTGTAGCACGATAACAGGCGTGTATAGGTACAATGCAACAAAACATCATCGTACAAAGCAGCACAAAGACATCGTGTTGAAGATAACGACACTAGAAATAACAAGGAAAAATACAACACTCGAACAATTACAGGTTATGAGGTGACTAGCCTATAAAAGAGGCCATCGCTCGCTATCTCAGCTAACCATTGTCATCTTATAGAACTTCAGGACTCGATTTAAATAGATGTAAAAAATCAGGCAAGTTAGAGAACGTCAGACACATTTCTTTAGTAGCTTTTCTACCATAACCCATATAACTTTGAACAAAACAGACGTAATTTTGCAGCGCGCTTCCATAATTGATGCACGGATATGAAACATCGTGGCATTCACGCCTGATGGTTTCAGCGTGAAATGAAATTGGAAGAATGGTTTCAAATGGATTCAAATGAAAGTAGTATAACTGTGTGAGTGCTGCATTTTTGCAGACGACATATTCCAATGGTTATATCTCTGGACCTACTGACTATTTTGAAAACAATTTGACTGAAAGTTAATGGTGGCTATGCCACCATAAACTTTCAGTCAAATCGTTTTCAAAATATTCAGCATGTCAAGTGTTTGGGCTAATTGAAGTTACTGTATGATGGCTTGCTGCAGCGAGACAGTTAAGCAATATCACGATAATTTGGCTCGCCTAACTGCAATGATTGCATATGAGAGCAAATATTACCGTGATAATGAACTGGGCCAATACCGGGCAGTGTTGGCCCCACTGGGCCGTGATGGGCCAGTACCCGGTATTGGCCCAGTACCGACCCAACAACCTATGCTATCAGGTTCTGTGTTCTGTGTTCGCATCTTCTCGTCCGCAGCGTAATCATCTAAAATGAATGCGGTTGAGTAGTCGGAATATAATTTGAATGAACTTTGTTGATGAAATATGCACCAACATACGTCAATCAAATTGTCTTCAGATAAGTACCAATGATTTCGGCTAACTATCGTCGGCATTGCACATCGTCTCCAATGTAGCGACGGATGTGCTAAAATGTCGAGACTATAAAACTGAAAGCGGATAACGGGTTCTTAATTCAACTCTTGCGTGACATAGAGTCGCGAGATGTGAATGCGCATTTCCGGGTGTGCGTCAGCGAGTGGTATCGTGTTGACCGAGGACACTTGGACAGAGATATTTGCCCAATCAATGCTCCAAATGCGTTAATGGCTTCAGAGTAAACAACAGCGGTCCGAAGGAACACGTCTTAATACGGGGACGAGCGCCATTTCTGATCGCAGACGACACCATCCCGGCCCGCAGACGACACTATGTACACGCCAAAAGAATCGTGCTAATTGCTTAATACGGTGTATTGGAAATATTTACAGGGATTTTACTTTATAACACGCTAAAATCAGCATGAATTTGCCACCATGTTTTGCCCGATTGATTGATTAATCAATCAGTTGAGTAGACATTCATTAGTGATTTATACGTCGAATGTCGTCTGTATGACTGACTCCCTAACAGACGGCTGAAGATGTAGAGTAAATATATACACAGCCGTAATGCAGTGATCTCATCTGTCGGTCAAGTATCCGATGCCATAATCAAAATACGTCGCTTATTAGCTGACGTCACACGGTCACAATCAAATAACCTAGGCCCTCACGAAAGGGAAATGTTCCAACAGCTACTATCCGAATCGTGTGAATTTACAATTTAATAAACGTTCTATTAAATAATTTGAAACTAATTTGAATGTGAGCTGTTGCTATCTATATTTCAGATAAGCTGTTGGAATATTTAGAAAGTAATTTAATTAGGGGCTGTTGCTGTGTCAAAATATTCAACAAAATGTTTATTAAGTTGTCAATCAATTAAAAACATGCAATTCGTACACTTTCTTGGTGGACTTTTGATTTTCGTGACGTTGCAAAGTTGTTGTATTTGTGCCGTAAATTGATTACGACGTTATATATTTGAGCAACAGATCGCATCCCGTAATTGCGGTGACTGTCTTTGATTGCCTAAGTGATGCAGAAGAGTCATGTTCCAACATTTTTCATTCGTCCTGCAGAGAAATGCTGACAACTCGCACTTGGTGTGAATTTCTGTGTCTCCTTGTAACCAGAAAGCACTTTTATTTATAATCTTTTCCTTTTTATGATCATGGACGTCTTGGCGGCGATAATGCAAGTTATGCCTGGTTATTTTGCGTTCGTGTGTTCGCATCTTCTATTGTTTTACATAAACCACCCATTTGATGCTGTATGTATCAAGGCAGATAATTCATATAACTAACCAGATAACGCAGGTTATTGGCCCGGCACTGGACCAATACCGGGCAGTGTACCGGGCCGTATCGGCCCGGTATTGGTCTAGTACGGTCCAGTAACCTTCATTATCTGGGTAGTTATATGAATTCTCTGCTTTGATACCTACAGTGTCATGGCAAAAATTATCCACGTCATCTGCTACAAATAACAATGATTTAGCATTTCTCGCTTGCAAGCGTCTCGTAAACGCAATGAGGGTGCATACATGGACACCAATAATTTTGACGAAATGCCAAACACTTTCAATGAGAAGGAATTAGTACAATTATTTTCTTCTTAGCAACAAATGCATCTTGATCGTCACGTGACCGTGCAATTTCGTTTTGGTAATCTCCACACTCACTTTCTCAGACCGTCGATTGTGCTCACATGGTATACGACAGAGTTTCTCCCGAAAACCTGCCTACACGTCGTGGCGAGACTTCTCCAGCTAACCCTGCGCAGTGACATCCATTGACGAGAATGCTTTGTTCTTTTCTTGAATCATAACAGCCAAATCAGAATTTCCCTTCCTTATTGAATGACCCGGAGCAGAGATGTCGGTATGGGAGTCATTTCGTACGTGAACAACACAAACAAGGTGCATCGTAGGAGTAAGATAGCCGGATCGATGTACACGGGCTTGTATCTCAATTGTGAGACACAGTTTCACGTCCAGAAGAGCGCGTATAAATTGACTTCGTTCTATTGATGCCCCAGTCACTGTCTTGTCGTTTAATGCCGAGTTAAATGACTACCGTTACCTTCCCATGTGAGCTACTGCCCAGTATACGAATGTTATAAGGCATAACTTCGCCATACATGCACAAATTTCACCTGTGCATTATTCCGTTACAAAAAATATGTTAAAGAGATTCTTGTAGTCATCCCGCTTGACCATTGCATATATTATAAACAGCGCACCATGCCTTATTCTTTTCTCGGAGATTATCTTGTGGGTCTATGAAAAACCGACTGAGACCTTGATTGGGTATTGGGCCAAAAATGGAATCCAAAATGTTCAGTGTCTGGCGATGTCAGAACAAACCTATTAATAGTTTCGCACATCCGGGCATCTTGAAATCGGTCGCCATTAAAGTGGGGGCAACCTTACTACCTGTTAAATAGGACGGCATATATAGCAACGCGTTGTTTACATTTTCCATGAGGCTTAAGTCATAAAATCTTGTACCTGAGAATCTGTAATAATCCCGCCTGGTATTAGAAAACATCAAATCATGAGTGAATTTTGCAAGATAGTAAAGAAAATGTAATTAAGGTTTCACAGCCCATTCCTCGTAAAGTTAAATTACCCCCTCCAAAAATGGCGCCGCTCCCAGGTTATTATGGGAGATTTGATTGTGATGACGTCATCGCGATTCTATGAATATTTAATTTATTGCTTAACCTTGTTTCAAACAGAATTTATTTTGTTCAATGGGAGCACAGTAAGACAATAAGTCTTATACACGTGTCTCCCATACATACAAATACAATACATTAATAAATACATCAAGATGGGGTATAATAAAACATAATTAAATAGTAACGTATGTATAACTAGTTAATTGATACTCTATATCAACCACTGATTACAATTTTCTAGGTAGTTCGCACGCTTACGTATGTGTACGTGAATATGTGCGTGCGTGCGTACGTATTAGTGTGCGTGTGTGCAAGACGCGAGAGAGAGAGCGAGAGAGAGAGAGAGAGAGAGAGGGGGGGGGGGGTCGAGAGAGGGAGGGAGAGAGAGAGAGAGAGAGAGAGATAGAGAGGTTGGGATGGAGTGTGTATATGTGTGGGGGTGGGGCAGAGTTAGGGAAAGAGAGACAAAAAGAGAGGAGAGGGGAATATGAGAAAAAGGGTATAAACTAAGAATTTGACAAGAGTGAGAAAGGTAAGGTGAGGAGCTCTTAATGTTGCGTTCACCATGCATGTATATGTTGGGCTGTTTGCATTTCGCTCTTATAGTTGCGAATTTAACAAATAGGAAGTTACTTAAAGCGGTTGGTGTTGACTATATATTGGCATCCGGCGTTACATATTGTAATATCCTTTTCCAAGTCGACATTGTTAATGCCGTATAGAAGTTGATTAGCTGTCAGTGTGGCAAGAGAGATATTGTTTAGGACGAGCTGATTTTGGAGAGAGACTCTTTGGTCGTTAAAAAGAGGGCAGTAGAGGAGATAGTGATTTGTGGATTCATCAGTGTATCCACATGGGCAGCTAGCTGAGTCTGACAGAAAATTTTCAAAAAGATGCCGATTTAAATTACTACAACCATTACGAAGCCTACATAGGATTACATTAGCTAACCTTTGGCCGACATAATACCAGGGAGGAGGCGGTCGTATAGGCGACATGGCTTTAAGTTTGCTCTTGAATTCCGTGAGAGTGACGGAACACGTGACCGGAGATGGGAGAGTATTCCATGCGCGGACTTTTGCTGGAAAAAAAGATCCACGAAAGAGCTCAATACGGAAACGAAATGGAGTGAATAGGTTTGCGTGACGAATGTTGCAGGGGTTTCGTGCCTGGGATGATGAGGGAAGGTGATTATTCAGAATTTCACACGTCATCCTGTTGATAATTTTATATAGCATAACTAGTCTGTGAGTTTCCCGTCTATGTGAAAGCGTTTCTATTCCTGTTTCGGTGTACAAGTCTTTCGTACGATCACTACGTGTCATTCCACATACTGTTCTGAGTGTGTCTTTTTGGATGTCCTCCAGTCGTGTTACAAGATACTGTGGTATGTTATCCCAGACAACGTCTGCGTATTCTAGAGATGGCCTAATGAAGCTTATGTACATAATTTCAAGACATTTCCGGTCTAGGATATATTTTAGGCCCTTGAGTAAAGAAAGTTTGCGTTGAGCATTTGTTATTAAGTTTTCCGCGTGAGTAAGCCAACCTTTGTTATTGAAGGTAATGCCAAGATGTTTATGGTTGTTTGACGGGAGTATTTCAGAATTTTTGAATTTAACTTGAAAGACAGTGGGCTCATTACGCAGAGAAAGAAACAGACTTGTAGTTTTGGAGGCATTAAGTCGTTATCCCCCTAACCACCTAAGCCTCGAAACGACAAATTCGTAATGAGGTAAGGAATATTTTATTGAATATTTTGAAACCAATTTAACTGGGAGCTGTTGCTGCCTGTGGCAGCATGCTACACCTCGCAGCTGAATTATCTATAAAATATTCAACACCTGGCCTGTATAGTGGTCTTAAAATTGAGCTATTGTCATTTCACGGGATAAAAGGAGTTAAATATGTATCTAGGCAATCACCGTCAGGAGCTTCGGGTGTGCCAACGTGTAATTAGAAACGGTCCTGATGAGATAATTAATAAGTAATAGTTGCCTGGTAACGGCAACAGAATTCATTTCAGCCTAGCGTGACGCCTGACTGACGTTTTTACATTTTTCGACATGCCCACCAAATATGGTACCAATTCGTCAACTATAGCGACAATTTGAGGTGAATGCATGCACGTAACTGACTTATATGCATGTTTTAACATAACGATTTCCCATCTCCCAATTACTGTGCCCATAAATGATATTATGCATGCATCAGTTGCGCAGTGGAATGAAGATAATTATTTTTGTAATGACGGGGTTGTTGAAAACCCTTATAGTTGGAAAAAATGCAAACACATTTAAGGAGGGAGGGGTGGAAGTAGGTGATAGAGGACGGGGAGGGACGGATGGAAGGAGGATGGGACGGAAGAGTGGAAGACAGCGAAGGACGGAGGGAAGGGAGGGGGTGGGGAGAGAGAGAGAGAGAGACACCCATGGCCACATGGTAATTTATTGGCTGACCTCTATGGATACTGTGATAATTGAGCGAATTATAAAGAATACTATATTTTTGTGTTGATGGGCCCGTGTGCCGGGTGAGTAATCGATCACGCATCAATGTTCACGATACTAAAATAATCATTAATTATCTGAGGTTATGAATATTTCAGAATTTTTCTTTATCTAGACATGCCTACATGTATTTGCGGGCACATTTTATCTATAACCGCTATTGAATCTTACTCGCACTTACAGTCGCAGATCGATATATCGTACATGTAGGCCCTATGGTACCAGGGTTTCATTGGCATATTCGCCTATTTCAATAAACAACACGCCTATAAATAGACATGCATGCGTACGCGCGCGAGTATAGATTTAAAGCAAAATGACATAGAGATACTAAGTACGCGTAATCGGCCCCTTTACTATTATCCATTGAAACAAATTCGTAGCTACTTTTTTTTAATACTGACGATGACGTAGTAAGGTATTGTGTTACTACTATTTTTGCTACCCACGATCGTGTACATGACTAATGGTAGACGCGCCTAGGTATATTTTCGGGTGTATGTGTGCGCGTTTACCCGCGTGTTCTTGTGAACATGTACGTGTACAGGGGCGCCCACGTGTGTCTGGGTGTATATGGACAGTAATAGTGCGTCAGTTTGCTAAAAAAAGGTAAGACATTTTTAACAGGCATTTGGATGTTCCGTAGACCACTACAGGTAATGCGAGGGTGGCACTAGAACGGATGAGCTATAGACCATATTTACCGCGAATGCCGCTAAATACAGTTGTACAGAATGCGTTGGAATGAACCTTTCCGGTTTTAGCTATGCCCCGCCCATCTCTAGCTAAGCTCCACCCACACCTCGCTCGTGTTGGGATCGATCGATCTCTGAACACCCTGACTATCAAGTTCCAAAAAACTACACATTTAAGCAGTTGAATATTTTGAAACCAATTTGACTGGGTGCTGTTGCTGCCTAAGGCAGCAACAGCGCCCAGTCAAATTAGTTTCAAAATATTCAACAGCATGTTTATTAAATAGCAAAGAATTACAAAGACATACAATTCATACAACGTGTCGGAGTATATGAGATTTGGTGACGGTCGATATGGAACCCTTTGTGACGTAATGATTGGGACGTCAGCATACAGTCGCTGAGCTGATTATGACGTCATACGAGGTCAGATGATAGATGGATACTCTGCAAAGGTGATTTTGCTGTAATCGGTGCCAAAACCTAAAAGTACTGCCTCCACAAAGCCCAGTACATCGATGTCTCATTCACTGTAAGCGTCGTGGAGCTGTTTATGACAAATAAAATAATCGCCAGTCCACTAATCATGGAGACTAAATTCATCATTACAATGGGCGGATTGGACCTGTTGTCACTCAAGTACATGACGACAAATTGAAAATATGTTCCTTGTTAGCCGACATTACAATCAAATGATGAGTTTGTATGTATTCAATGTAGTGGTCGAAAGAAAATAACTATATATTTCTGATTCTAAAATGGAACAGGTCAAAGGTGAAACACTTTTTGTGGTGACTTCGTCTTTACCTCCTTCGTCATGTCAGTATCATTAGGTCACGATGCCAGTTTATGAAACCCCATTTTTACTGGAGTGCTGTGCAGGTTGGCCATATTCTTTTCCATGTCTCCACATAGAAGGGTACATTGTGCAGGAAGCGTTCCGTATTCTCAGCTCATGTCACCAAATTACCATTCTTACCAAATTACCATTCTTCAGCGCTACGAACTTTGAAGTAAAGACTAAATATTTTCTGGCGCAGTCTATATTGCGGGTTGTTCGAAATCTGAAGAATCGCGGTTTGTTCTTTATAAGTAAACTGATGGTATGTATAACAAACATTTGTATTTGGAATGTAGAATCTGCCATCTATAGTTTATCGAAGTTTTCTCGACGGTTTCGAATTCTTGGTAGGCCTACAGTACATCTCAGAAACAACGTAATGTTTCCAAAACAAGATTAACCGTATACAGCTGAATGACTTGAACATAATTGGATTGGAAGACATTGCTGCCTTAGGCAGCAATGACTTCCAATCCGATTATGTTCAAAATATTCAATAGAGTATTTTTTACTAATTAACATGTTTCTGTTAATATCGGTCAGCGTCATTGCCACTCAATCGTTCTCCACCTACGTCTATAGGAAATAATGTCAGGTCCCCTCTATAAAGCGATTATGAAAAAAATATGTCTCTATAATCATAATTCAACTTCTATGTTAATCTCCCTCCAAAATTTCAAACTGGACACATTTTTAGAATCACGTAAAACAAGATAGGAAATATCCACGTTACAGTGACCATCTATATGCACTAGCCCGTTTGATTTGATCAACACGGGTCGTTACACCTTCGAACGGACACTCCAGAAATAGCTTCCGGTCGATCAGGAAGTGCGCAGAAACCAAAAACTAATCAAAATATTAATGCCATCCTATTTTGATATTTATAATAAATTATATTTTTTAATTGGGTGCTGCTTTTGTCTTTAAATGTTAAATCAATACGGAAGAGAATTTATAATTATCATTAAATGTCACTAACAATCGATTTTTAGATGTTTATAATCCTGGAGTTGCGGTGTTGCTAAAAGTTTAAAACAAATTTAGAATAAGGGCTACAGTGGAGTAATCAGGGGTTTGGTATTGTGGAGCACTGGGCCTTTCCATTTTAGCCATGCCCCGCCCATCTCTAGCTAAACTCCACCACACCTCAATCGTGCTGGGATCGATCGATCTTTGAACTCCTTGACTATCAATTTCCAGAAAAATATGCAATTAAGCTGTTGAATATTTAGAAACTAATTTGACTGGGTGCTGTTACTACTTATGGTAACAGCATGTTTATTAAGTAGTCGAAACATACAATTCGTACAACGTGTCGGACTGTTAAGAGTTAAAGACGGGCCAAATAGAATCATTTAAGACGTAGTCATTATGACGTCATCATACACGCCGCTTAGCTGATTATTACGTCATATGACGTCGGATTATCGATGGATGCACTGGAAAGGTGAATATCCTAGCCATATATTGCTAATCGGTCCATAGTAAGCCACCCGGAAGGGTATGAAAAGTATACTAATATATCTACAAGGTCACGTTCTATTCACTCAGGCCTTACAAAGGCATATGCGGCAACCATCTGTTGTATTTTAAGCACGCACGCACGCGCAAATACGCGCGCACGCGCACAGGCACACACGCGCGTCCGCCGGCAATCCCGCCAGCCCATCTGCCCGTCGGTCCTCTCACCAGAGCCGCCCGCCTGCACGTCTGCACACAAATTTTCACACACGCTCACACGCATGCACGCACGCACGTAGTAGCAAAACAAAAAAAATATGTTCCTGTCTTTAATATGTACACATGTTCTAAAACACATGAACGGAGTAGAATAATGATCTGCGGTATTGCAGACTATAGTGCTGAGCTAACAATCTGCTCCCCAATCAGACAAGCCTCACGCTCAATATATCGACTTAACATTCATGTAAAACAGATTTGTTATTAAAACAAAATGTCACCATTGTGCACAAATCGAAGCAAATCAGTTAAACCGCGAACCATTACAGACAAGAACGTCCAAAATCGATACATTCTTGATGATGCAAAGGGTATTCGGTTGAATAGTTTGAAACGAAATCTACTGGACCCTGTTGCTGTCAACAGCGCCATGGCAACAATAGGACCCAGTTTAATTAGTTTCAAGATATTCAACAACTTCCCAATACAAAGGTTTTAAAATTTAGACTGGCATTTTAAAGGCTAAGTTGTTAAGGCTTATCGTCTATTGCGCCTATGCATAGGCGCACGTACAACGTTTGAAAAAATGCGGACCCCTTTCCGGAAACTAATATACGTTCGACGATGATTATAGATGAAAAGCGGACGTCTTTCAGGAACCGTATTATTGTGAGTTAAATAATAAACGGAGAAAAATGATCGACCTCTTCACTATGAGCAAATAAGGCTTCGTACGCGTAGTAACCCAACAAGCTAAGGAAACAATAAAGAAATAAGTTTTTTCATTGAAAAATCTCGATAGAACAGTATATCGATAAAATCGACTAATCGTACCCAGAAATAGTAATATCGAGAGAGCGTGACAATCCGCGAACCATTACAGACAAGACCGTCCAAAATCGATACATTATTGATGATGTAAAGGGTATTCGGTTGAATAGTTTGAAACGAAATCTACTGGACCCTGTTGCTGTCAACAGCGCCATGGCAACAATAGGACCCAGTCTAATTAGTTTCAAGATATTCAACAACTTCCCAATGCAAAGGTTTTAAAATTATGCGTGAGATTTAACACCTTACTCCTCAGAAACGGCACATTCTTTTTTCATGTCAGATATATTTTGCTGAATATTCTGAAACTAATTTTACTGTGAGCTGTTGCTGCAACAGGCAGCAGAAACTCCCAGTCAAATTAGATTGAAAATAATCAACAACTTTCCTATATAGGCCTAGCCGTCTTAAAATTTAAATTCCAGGTTTTTAAGAGTCCATGCAATAAAGTGAATTAGGTATATAATCTGTTGTCTTGACTACCTTTGCAGACTTTTACAACATTAGTAGCACCGTTTCATGTTGATTATTAAAAAAAATGCTATAATCGCTTTTAGAAAATATCGTATTATTTTTATCGCTTGCAATCAAGAGTCTACGAATTCACAACGACAATGGTGGCCGTGGCTCTTTTAGATCTCGCCAATTCTCGTCCGCGGTATCTCGCCCACAGACCTAGATAGTCTTTGCGTACGTATATACCAGCAACGTACCACGCATATCAATCAGTCCAGCCCGTACAGGCGCTCATAATAGATGAATCCCTGACGCTAAAGGCCAAGGTAATACGTGGGAATCTATGCATACCTGCTCATAGGTAAAACAAATGGCAGATTAACATTTTCGGGAGAGAATCTCAACAAAACCACAAAGGGCATTATGCAAAAGTGTGACATTAACGCCATTTCCTGATCCAGGAATGACGGATAATGATTTTTAATAAACATAGCATGCAACTGTAGTCTAAAATGGGCGTGAGTATGCGCGTGCGTCCATGCGCGTGGCTCGTCACACTGAGCATGTGCTAAACCCTTGAACCATGAACTCTCACAATAATCTTAAACCGAATATACGCATACCGGTTAGGTGCTGAATATTTCAAAAAAGTAATTAACAGGAGGCTGTTGATGAAATCGGCAACAATAGCTTCCCTGTCAAATTCGTTTCAAAATATACAACAGAATATGTCTTACAAGAGGTCCATAATACTTGAAGTGCGCAATGATTGCAAGCCCACACCCACCTCACCCCACTCACATACGAATGCGCTTTGAGTCATTATCGATTGATATTACGCATGTTTGACGAAATCTGGTGTCTAATTTGAGGTCGACAGATAAGTTATCGAATATACGGTTATTTTTCTTACATGATTCATCAGTCAATTTCCAATCTCAGTTTCGCGAACTCGGCAAATTAACAATTTTACAGAACAGATACCGTACGTTACAGAGCCTATTACGGTAGCCGATGGCGGCTAGGTTACCTAATGGTCCAAAGCTTTATGGACGTCTGGTCTTGTCTATAAAAATGATCTTTCTTATATGATCTTTTGAATTCATTGATTTGAGATGTAATGTCAAAAATGCATCAAGATAAGTAAGCAATCTTTCGAGGCACTGCCTCTGTAGACGTTTGATAATTCCCTGTGGCCAAAGCAGACATGTGATGATGATGTATTGTGTTCTGTAGTTGTTGTCATTTGAAAACATCCTGCAGATGCAATCGGTAATTTTCTTTGACGACCATTTCTTGTCCCCAGCTTAGTTCCATATTGTTCTTCTTGCCCACCAGTGTACCCAGTTCGGCTTCGTTTAGAGCTACAAGTAGCGCACATCGTGTAGTGGTGTCCTGCCCTCTGCGATCTTTGCAGATGTTGGCACCGAGCAGAGAAAATTCCAAGGTTTGCTAGGCAGCTTAACCCCCTCTTGTGTCATCAGCGCCTCAAAGCGCTCAAAATTCTACTTGATATATCAATTAAACATTTTTCAAAATACTTTAATTTTAGAAGACTATTTTTTTGTAAATTTACCACTGAGTATTTTTGAAAATGTACCCGTAGAATGACTGGCTCGGTTACCGAGCCAGTCATTCTAGTGGTAAATATTCAAAAATATTCGCCTCTAGGCCTGTCAAATAGCTATGTCCGAAGACCACTGCAGATTTTTCTTTGGTCAGTTTGACCATTAAATGTTTAAGCCGACACAAGAGGAGTTAAGGACATGTGGCATTCGTATAGTGTGGTCAAAGATAGACAATCTTTACTGCGCCACATTCACTGACAGCGAGACTGTATTGCGCGTAGTATATAACACGTCTGGAGATTATACTGTCCGGCCAAAGATGTTGGGTTGTAGTACGAATGTGTCAGAGTTGTACAGCATCACTTTGTTAATTTAACATCATAATGGAGGACTCCAGTTTCTCCATCATTCATATGACGTCATAAGCAACTACGCTACGCGTAATCAATTACGTCAGGAATGGCGTAACTAAGTTCGTCACGAACGCTTAATTGATGACGTGGCAATAAGATATATAGGCCTAAGCCGTTCTATCCACAAATACATATTTATGTCACCCTTCATACATACGGCTTACCTACTCGATATAGCGAAATATCGCGATGATCGTTAACATCCCGATATCGAAATCGCTTTACGCGATATCGTCAAATCCTAAATGTATACACATGCCTTCATTAATCTACCTTCCATTGCTACATGACCGGGATTAATTCACCCTCGACGCTACACAGTCTTATTCCAAGTGTACAATACATCTCAGAAATAACTCGGACTGTACTGTTGCTAAATATTTTGAACATATTTAGATTGGAAGACATTGCTGACGTATTAATCAACTACATGACGTGTAGAATGGTGTCATAATCGATGACGTCATGAATGCGTAACTGAAGACAGACTAACCGTTGTTGCACGAATTGTATGTCTTTACCCCTTAATAAACATGCTGTTGAATATTTTGAAACTAATTTGACTGGACGATGTTGTTGCTGCCTTATCCACCCAGTCAAATTAGTTTCAAAATATTGAAAAGCTTACCTGTATATATTTCTGGAAATTGATAGTCATTGAATTCAAGGATCGATCGATCCCACACACGAGCCAGGTGTGGGTAGATCTTAGCTAGAGATGGGCGGGGCATGACTAAAACTGGAAAGGTCCATTATGTTAAAAATATTCAGCAGAAAATTTCTTACACCGTGTTCAAAATTGTTCTAACTCACGTCACCGTACCATTTTACTTGTTTTCGGGAAACATGCCTCAAATAAACATTGATAGAAAAACCCGAGCAATCGCGTAATTGACGAAGGCGATACGGGTTAATGAAGCTCTTTCGAACTATGGGAATTCAGATATGAATTGTATTATATTATATTATGATGTTGAAATAAAAGCAATTCCATGATAAACGGATTCGGAAATTTAATTTCCCGCCCACGTTTAATTGATTGGGTAGAATCGAAAATAACATCGGTGTAAGTGTGGTCGCGAGGATAACGGAAATGCTGTTGTTTCTCGGTATATAAGACGCATAGGATTACTAAAATAGCGGCATTAGGCCTATCTGTGTTTTACGCACAAGTCACAGACCTCAAAATTGGCATGTTGTTTAAAGGCACATATTATATATTGGCCACTTCTCTATTGACTAATAAGTTTGCCAATAGTCAAGTGTAAATTGACCTTTCCAGTTTATCCACCCACTACGTGACGTGACATAAATTGCGTTGATAACTTCGCCACGAACGCATAATTGGTGACTGACTAAACGTTTTTGACCAAATTGTATGTCTTTAATATATAATAAACATGTTATTTAACAGCTTAGCTGCTTAGTTTTTTACCAGCATTCCTTGTCCTCAGAGAGAGTCGCTGTGCGTTATGGCAGTTTTATTATACCACCCTTTAAAATAAACTCGCACGATCAAAACAGACATAATATGAAGGAAAAATCAGCGTTAGAAATATCTCAGAACCCGACTATTTCAAAGTAGCTGAATCGCTTCAGGCGGTAAATTTCCACCGCGTTCCAAATCACGATACGCGATGGAAGCAAGTTAAAATTTAAAACTTCTGAAACTATAGCTTTATACATGCCACAAAAATTATTTACAGAATACCTTAAATGATATTAATTATTCGGTAATTCTCTGCAAACCGGCGATGAAACAAAAGTGTTTGTGCTGCTTAGCCTATGTTTTGAATATTTGTGGCATACCTAATCGCTACCTTATTGGCTGCTGGTTGATGACAATTTCAAGTAACAATGGCACAGCATAATTACAAATTCATACGACTGTTTTATGCACACAATTCCATTTATTTAACACTTTAACGTTTGAAACTCCAGTGTCTCAATTACAAGACAGTAGGTAAACTGCTGAATATTTTGAAACTAATTTATTTCGGAGCTGTTGCTGCCAGTCAAATTAGTTTCAAAATATTCAACAAAACATTCCGTGCATAAAAGAAGAATCTGTCGTTTCGGGTTTGTGAGATTTAAAATGAGTATTCCTACACGCAGTCATTAAAATTACATTACAATTTCACATCCTCACCATCATTTAAACAAATTCACATAATAAACTAGCATGCACAGTGACAATATTTCTAATTAACAAATTTGGCATTTACCTAAAGAATTCCACCTTCTCCCGCATCTGCGGCGTATAAAAGTCGCTTCCCGATAGTTCAAACGAGCTCGCTAACCGCTATACATGCCTAGCACGCGCGCACCCGTATCCTCATCACACGTAACGACTACTGTCAGGTACACTCGAGGCAGACTCCTATTTACAGCATACAATTGCTGTTGACGAATTTCAAATGTTTCTCCAAGATTCCTTGTTCATGGCGGAATCATTATTTTCCTCGATATCTCGCCTCGCACATGCCATCCATATCACACATCGACAACTCTTCGAAATTTAATACGGTACAATGACACAGCTCGCTACCTGGATTGATACGCTATTAATAAAACAGGTTTCGATTAAACATAATAAGGTCGCAGGTATCTCTTTTAAGGCACTATTAATATGCGTGCAAATGTCTTTTATTTCTGCTGGTACTGTGTCTGTTTGAAACTGGGTTCGCGTTATTAAAATTGACGCGTGTAGTGTAGTATTGATTCTGTAACCATTTCACACATAAAATCTCATTATCTGAATTTTCAAGAATTTTATATGTACGTAAGCTATTGAAACCTTTTTATTTATTTATTTATTTATTTATTTATTTATTTATTTATTTATTTATTTATTTATTTATTTATCTTTCGACACCCGCCCGATAAACTACCCGTCCACCCGATCAACTGCCCGCCCACCCACTTGACTGTGCACGCACCCGCCACCCACTACGCCATCTGCCCACCCGTCTGCTCACCCGCGCGCCAACCCGCCTACCTGCCTATACCTGCACACCCGCCCGGCAGCCCACTGGTACGCCCGTCCGCATGCCCTCTCATCAGCCCGCCTGTCTGCAGCCAGCCCACCACCTACCAGCTCGACTGGTCAACCGACTGACAGACAGCTTCTAGTCAAACTAGTTTCAGGATATGTAACGTTATATGTTTACCTTGTAAGGGACATTTTGTAGCCAGTCTTTCGTGACAAAATGCTTGCATTCCAACAGTAAATAACATGTTTATCCTTTTTTTTCAAAACTTAAAAACAGGAACTCTTTTGTTATTGAGTTTAAAATTAAACCCAAGAGGGCGCGTGTTATTGTGCAGAGTAAAACTGATAGGTGTAGGCGACGGCTGATGGAGGAATGAAACGTTTCAATCATTGCGAAGAAACTCGTACAATATGACACAGATGTATTGTGTTTACGCATAGTGGCACACAAGCCGCGCTTTTAAGGTGATGTCCATATATGTTTTAAACATTCTACGTCGCTACTCCGCTACAGTACGCACGCTCATTAACTTAATAAAGTATTTGCGCGTGCGGGGTTGGTGAGTGCGGGGGGATATCTGTGTGTATATGGGTAATGGAATAAAATAAGCATGCGATAATACGAAATCTGAAAATTTAAATATCACCTCAACTTGAGGTGATGCTCTCATTTAGGTCGTTAACGTCCTTAAGGAACTATAGATATGAAAGAGAACGTAAAATATTATGCCATTTCAGAAACCAAAACTATCACTTAGTACGTATTGCATTAGACGGTGAATTACAATTCCTCTTCGTCTACACATTAGGTCTAAATGAAGGCGAAAGATTTAAATTCTTATCGCATAATGTTATGTTTTAAATATCTTGACCGCTAAATTAGTCCTGATTGCACCGGGTTCCATGATACCGCGGATTAATTAATACTGGACCGCTACTGGCCATATACCAGCAATATACGTCGTAACATTTTACGGCTGCTGGGCTCTGAGAGTTGTTGGCCTACCAGCATTAGTTACCCCGCACAACACTGAATACAACTTCTGCGGGACCGACCAGGGAAAAGCAGATGCGATGAGAGAATGGTTTAAGAACAATTTCACGGATCCAGTCTATGTGTCATTACGTAAACCCGATTTGTAGGAGATCCTAGGCGACCACAAACATCACAATCGTGACCAGCTTTCTCCTTAAGGAGCAATGCGCATTCCAGAGAATTTTGAGTCTCGCCAATCCGCCCTTTTTACCGTTGACCTTTTGCCCAGATATCAGGAAGCTTCATAGGAGCACACTGCCACGTCATGTTGGTGAAGATCATGTCAGTAGAACTTGAGTTATTTCGTCGCACCTTTTTCGATGATTTTGACGATTGAACTCCGGACATACGAATTTTACACACGCACGCACACACGCCTGCCCGCCCGCCTACAGGCCCACCCTCCCATCCGCCCGCCTTACAAGCCCACTCTACCATCCGCCCGCATATACGCATGCATGCACACACGCGCGGATACACAGACGCACGCACTGGCACACGGACGCACGCACGCACCCGCGGACGCACGGTCTCCTGCCCACCAGCCCTGTCGCCCTGACGAATGCCTATCCACTGGCATGCTGATCCGGCATCATTACCCAACCATCAAATCGATTGATCAATCAAGTTCGAGATCGATGTATTGCACTTTGTATTAACTTGTGCAGTTTGGCAGTGTCAGATTTACCTGCACCGAAGAAGAAACCCAGCAAGTGAATGGTGAAGATGGTGCTCGTTTTCCCCGTTTTTACGGATTTATAGACGTACAGTAGGCCCCATAGGAGTATCCATTTCTGGAGATGCGCCGCCCAGTCCTATCTAAACTCCGCGCACTTTGTTCGTATGTAAGGCATCGATTTAAAACTTTGAAACATAATTACCAAAATCTATATCTCAGGGTAGCTATAAAGGGAAGTTGTTGAATATTTTGAAATGTATTCGACTGGGAACTGTTACTGCCTACAGAATGTTTATTAAATTGCAAATTAATCAAAGACATACAATTTGCTAACTTTAGTGATGGACTTCGTAACGGAGTAAATCTCATTTTAATATTGACGTCAGCTAACAAAGTGACGTATTTCTTTATGACGTCAAATACTTGAGTGACAGATCGGATCCCTCTATTTGATTGGTCATATTTGACATTCAAAATATCTACAATAAAATCAGCTTGGGATACTAATATTCGCCCATAAAATCTAGATCATTGGAATCCGATTGTGCATCCAAAAACACATGCCAACCTGTTTGTTCTGTGTATTGTGGTGAGATTAAATAAAGCGCAAAGTACCTTAGAAACTCCAACGCAACAAGGCGATGATATGCAATGAAGTGCACATGCGCTCCTGTGACGCACGCAAAATAAAAACCGATTATATAAAATGCTACTTAACCATCATTTCCTCGTCATACAATATGACTATTTGTCCCAAAATAATTCAGAGATGATGGTTACCAACATTCTTTCACACCGGGACTAGAATTGTTTTAGAACGTATTTTAACCAAGTTCTACATAACAACTTTCTTTCGCGAACTTAAGCGTTTGTCGCAACGTGTCTAGACTATTGTGTTCTTTACAATACCATTAATAGTATTTGTCTTTGAGCGGATCGAACCGAATTTGGTTGTCTATCGATATAAGCTGGGCGATCACGGCGCGTGTGTATTGTAGACAGTTTGCAGACATTCAGTAGTTTTAACACGTTTGTCGTCTAATTTGGTCAAAGAAACCATCACCTTTTCCAGAGAAAACGTCAATACTATTTCCGAAAAAATACCACTGGAATGACTGGCTCGGTTACCGAGCCAGTCATTCCAGTGGTAAATTTTCGGAAATAGAATTCTCCGTGTCTGCGAATCTACATTGGTAGATTGATTGATCATTAACGGTGTAAATGACAGATTTCTGCCGTCCCTAGGATCATTACGAAAAGTGAACGCCATAAGAAATATATTTTGGTGCCAAAAGTTGGCAGGTTTTTAGGATAGATACAGCCCCCGTCGTTTGACAACTATAAATGCGGCCCATCACTGAAGCGATTTGCAGCTTTCTAAGCTTCACACAAAATTATTTTCTGATAATTACGAATAAGTTAGCAACACGTCAGAAAATGTAATATGCTAGCTCCTAGTAAATTAATTTACCGTGTCTGAACACAAATAAATATGTAGCATTAGTTTTATGTTAATCTCAACTAGTTTAAGTCGGTCTGTCGGTCGGTCTGTGGCGGTCTGTCACATTTTCTACCATTTTAGCAAGGCTGCATATATGTTGCAACTATAACGCGTTTGTAATTGTTTCTAAACATTCTGAATTATCTGCACTGCTCTGCAAAGGTTTAAAGTAAAAGTTATTATTATTTTAATATTAATTTAAATTCGTATACAATTTTATACTTTCGTCTTACCTTTTAGCAATATCAATATTTGTCGTGAAAAGGCTTTTTGTCTTTCCGCCAAACGTCATATTTCCTTGAAAGGAAACGACTTGAAGAACAGAATCTTCAAATGACCGCTGGTGCAATTAATAGTATTGATAGAGAAAACAGTTCTCTAAAATAGTTCCTCGTCGCTGGCGGCGAATAATGGTCTGATGGATGGATATCTTTATGCAAAATTATCTGTGTGTGGTCGGCGCCGGTATCTGGCCTCTCTCCGTGCACTCATAGGTATCATGAGGATGGCTGGTGTATATTTTGTTTAGCGCGCGCCGCCGTTGCTGTATCATACCGTTTGACCAATGATAATCACAAGATCTTCGCGCGCGTGGGATGACAGGATAGCCATGTCGCGAGAAGAGGAAGATTATAGGAATATTTCTGCAGGAATAACAATAGAATATTTCTGATGGATTGATGGGCGAGACTGCTTGAAGTAGGAATCAGGAATCAACGAGGGCTGAGCTGCCGTCCAGGGTGGACTTTGGCGAATGTCACCAGGCAGACGCTTCCCCGGGAAAAGTTCCCGTTTCATCGATTGCGTGCAACATGACAAGCGAAGGAATTTATTTTAGTTCCTGCGAAAAAAAGTTTCTATATATACTTTATCTTATAAACTGCAAATATACATGAGACGGCGGTTCCAATTTTAGCAGATTATAAGGTTAAGTATTGAGAGATTGCGCAAGTTACTTCACCTAAGAGATATAGGCATATATGTCATTCAATCGACCTAAGAACGCTTTTGCCATTTGTCTTCAATACAAGAAGCCACAAATGTCGCGAGTCGTTGATAAATATATCTCACATGAAAGAAAGGATGACGTCTCGCTTGCGACCTCGCTGTATAATTAGTACATGCATTGTGTACGCCGCCGATGCCGGTGATGACGACTATGACGATGTCGATAATGGTGACGATGCTGATGACTGTTGGTAATGAAACGTATTCTTTTCATGGCGATGACGAGTTTGATGACGTTGAGGACAATGACTATGACGATGACTATATGATGTGATATCCAGAGCACGCCCATAATCAGTTTGCAGGGATGCGATTTGTCACTCAAATATCCGACGTCATAATCAATCGACCTTTCCAGTTTATCCATCCATCATATGACGTCATAATCAACTATGTGACGTGTAAAATTACATCATAATCAATGACATCATGAATGACGTAGATAAGTACCGCACCAACCAATTGGTGACAGACTAAGCGCTGTCGTACGAATTGTATGCCCTTACTATTTAATAAACATTCTGTTGACTATTTTGAGACTATTTCGATTGGGCGCTGTTGCTTCCAGCAGCAACAGCACCCAGTCAAATTAGTTTCATAATATTGAACAGCTTACCGGTATAGTTTTCTGGAAATTGATAGTAAGTGACTTCAGGGATCGATTGATCCCAACATGAGTGAGGTGTGGGTGGAGCTTAGCTAGAGATGGGTGGGGCATAGCTAAAACCGGGAAGGTCCATTACGGGGCATGTAAACGATGACGTATCTAGCAAGCACCATCATGAACAATGAATAGTCCGTCAAGTGTACGAATTGTATATATCTTTGATGGAGTTACTGTTTATTAAATAGTAATTCCACCAAAGACTTACAATTCGTACCCTTGACGGACTTTTTAATGCTTATGGCGGTGAAAGATGACGTTCCTTAGCCTACGATTGAGAAATCGCGATTATGCATGGGAATTCATGATTCAAAGTATATAGATTGATTCCACCACGCGCAAAAACGCTGGTGGAGGAGCGTGGCTAGAAATTAACATAGCTAAAACGATCTTCCAGCTATTGCACTAACAGATTCCACGCAATATAGTTTCCACATCTTAAGCAGATATTTGAACCATAATGCGTCGACAACCTGCACTGATTTGCTTCAGTTTCTGAAAGGGATCCGGGTATATACGGGACGCGTGTATTGTGGGGATGAATAGAGCCGCGTGACCACATGTGGCTGATATTTTAATGGGTCCTTTGTAAGCCGCGGCATTATCCAGTTGATTTCCTATCGATTTGCGGTGACACGGCGATTCCCGGATTCTGTCTTTCCAAGCGCCGTGGGCTGAATTCTGAGACGGAATCTAGGTTCGCTTTTAGCTCCCACACAATGTCAAAGTTGTTTCTATGTATGGGTATCTAAATCTAAGCTTTGCGTGGGCCGTGGGCGATTGACGGAAACACGGACAGTCCGAGTTAAAATTCAGTAGACGAAGCTTGGTGTTACTATTACCACGATTAAGCTATTATTTCTCCTACTACTCTCGAGTACAAAACTACCGAGCAACCTGATCTACTGTATAAACCACCATTATCACCACAGACACGATTCCGGAAACGTTTTAGCACTTGCGTGGTTATCCTTTAGAAAAAGTCGCATTCAGCGACTCTGTGAACCAGCTGGAAGGCTCTCTGTACCCATGGAAGCGAGGGAGATTCGCAGAATTGTTGGCCGACCGTAGTGAACTCTTCTAACGAAGGACAAACAAACCAGGCGTAGTATATATTATTGGAATAGCTGTTCTATGGCGGAAGTTACGGGATTGCTCAGAAATAAGTTAAAGGTGCATATAGCAGCAGTAGCAGTAGCAGTAGCAGTAGCAGTAGCAGTAGCAGTAGCAGTAGCAGCAGTAGTAGTAGTAGTAGTAGTAGAAGTAGCAGCAGTAGCAGTAGCAGTAGCAGTAGCAGTAGCAGTAGCAGTAGTAGCAGTAGATGTAGTAGATGTAGTAGATGTAGTAGTAGTAGTAGTAGTAGTAGTAGCAGTAGCAGTAGCAGTAGCAGTAGCAGTAGCAGTAGCAGTAGCAGCAGTAGCAGTAGCAGTAGCAGCAGTAGTAGTAGTAGTAGTAGTAGCAGTAGCAGTAGTAGTAGCAGAAGCAGTAGCAGTAGTAGTAGTAGTAGTAGTAGTAGTAGTAGTAGTAGTAGCAGTAGCAGTAGCAGTAGCAGCAGTAGCAGTAGCAGTAGTAGTAGCAGTAGCAGTAGTAGCAGTAGCAGTAGCAGTAGCAGTAGTAGTAGTAGTAGCAGTAGCAGTAGCAGTAGCAGCAGTAGCAGTAGCAGTAGCAGTAGCAGTAGCAGTAGTAGTAGCAGTAGTAGTAGCAGTAGCAGTGGTAGCAGTAGCAGTAGATGTAGTAGATGTAGTAGTAGTAGTAGTAGTAGTAGTAGCAGTAGCAGTAGCAGTAGCAGTAGCAGTAGCAGTAGTAGTAGCAGTAGCAGTAGCAGTAGCAGCAGTAGCAGCAGTAGTAGTAGTAGTAGCAGTAGCAGTAGTAGTAGCAGAAGCAGTAGCAGTAGCAGTAGCAGTAGCAGTAGTAGTAGCAGTTGTAGTAGTAGCAGTAGCAGTAGCAGTAGCAGTAGCAGTAGCAGTAGCAGTAGCAGTAGCAGTAGTAGTAGCAGCAGCAGCAGCAGCAGTAGTAGTAGTAGTAGTAGTAGTAGTGGCTCGGTTATCGAGCCAGTCATTCAAGTGGTATATTTTCAAACCAGGCTTCTCTTAGTCTGCAAATTGACATTTTCTCTGGGCAAAGTGAGGTTTCTTTGATCAAATTTGACAACTAAAGCTTTAGAACCACTAAATGCCTGCAATCTGTCTGCGTATTACATTAATCAATACACGCACGCCTTGATCGCCCATCTTATATCGACGGATAACCAATGGACCTTTCCAGTTTTAGCTATTCCCCGCCCATCTCTATATAAGCTCCACCCACACTTCGCCGTGTTGGGACTGATGGATCCCCGAGTGCTCTAATTATCCATTTTCTGAAAACTATACAGGTAAGCTGTTGAATATTTTGTAACTAATTTGACTTGGTGATGTTGCTGCCTATGGCAGCAACAGCGCCCAGTCAAATTAGTTTCAAAATATTCAACAGAATATTTATTAAATAGTAAAGACATCGAATTTGTACAACAACGCATAGTTAGCGTTCGTGACGTACTTATCGACGTCATTCATGACGTCATTCATTATGATGCCATTCTACACGTCGTGTAGTTGATTATGATGTGATAGTATCGGTTGATAAAGTGGAAAGGTCTATTCTGTTCGATCCGCTCAAAGACAAATACTATTCATAGAATCGCGATGACGTCATCAGAATCAATTTCCCCATAATACCCTGGGAGCGACGCCATTTTTGGAGGGGCTAATTTAACATTACGAGCATTGGGCCGCGAAACATTAATTACATTTTCTTTACCATCTTGCAAAATTCATTTGTGGTGTTATGTTTTCTGATACCTGGCGGAGTTTGTACAGATTTTCAGATACAGGATTTTATGGTTTGAGCTTCATGGAAAATGTAAACAATGCATTATTATCGGCAGTGCTCTTTAGCGTGTAGTAAAGTTGCCCCAACTTTAATGGCGGCCGATCACAAAATGCCCGGATGTGCGAAACTATGACTTGATGGTATTGTAAAAACACAATAGTCTAGACGCTTTTGCACGAAAGCATAAGTTCCAGAAAGAAAGTTGTTGTTGGTTAAAATACCTTCTAAGACAATCCAAGAGTTCCAGTGTCTTAGAATGACGGTAACTATGTAAGCTGAATTTCGATACGGCGAATATTCAATTTGTACAACGAGGAAATGATCGTGAAATAACATTTTAATGATAGGTTTTTATTTTGATTGCGTCACAGGAGTGCATGTGTACTTCATTGCATGTGCAGCAGCAGCAGCAACAGCCGTAGCAGCAGCAGCAGCAGCAACGGCGGCGCCGACGCCAGCGACAGCAGCAGCAGCAGCAGTAACAGTAGCATCAGCAGCAGCAGCAGCAGCAGCAGCAGCATCAGCAGCAGCAGCAGCAGCAGCAGCAGCAGCAGCAGCAGCAGCAGCAGCAGCAGCAGCAGCAGCAGTAACAGTAGCATCAGCAGCAGCAGCAGCAGCAGCAGCAGCAGCAGCAGCAGCAGCAGCAGCAGCAGCAGTAGCAGCAGCAGCAGCAGCAGCAACATAAGTAACATTAACACTAACAGTAGCAGTAGCAGCAGATTGTCAATTGTCTTCGATATAGTTTGTACGAATTTAAGTCTAGCGTCCTATGCCAAGACACTGATCCATTTCTCACTATGCCACGCCCACTTCTAGCTAAGCTCCGCCCACTTTATAAGCAGATTTGAATCGATTTTCAAAATATGAGCCCTGACTTCCCAGACACTCAATTTCCGGGTAACCATTCCGGTAAGCTGTAGAATATTTTGTAACTGAAGCGACTTGGAGCTGATGCTGCCTAAGGCATCATCAGTACCACGTGAAATTAGTTTCAAAATATTCAATAAAATGCTTACTAACTTGTGACTTCATCCAGTGCAGGGATATGCCATTTTGATTGTGACGTCAGCTAACACGTGCCAATTCATGATTATGACGTCAGATACATGAGTGACAGATTAGTCCCCTCCAGTAAACACCGCCATGGTGTGCATTTTATTTAACATGCCAGAAGCGACAAGGACGCAACACATGGCTGCTTCATTGGCTAAATTGTTCTATAGAAAAACTATTCAAATCACAGACTAAATGAACTCAATGTCATTTCGACATACCTAAATCTCCTTTGTGAGTATTGCACTGACTAAACAGATTACGAGCAAATAGTAGGCCTATAGTCCGCCATGTATTTTCTGTAACTAATTACAATAAAGATGACAGTATTGCCATCTTTATGGCGCCAAGTAACAGAAAATATGGAGTTACATTTTAATTTTCATTTTTATCTTACCTGGCTGAGCGTAAGTAATGGCGATTTGTTTTTATAATCAACTTGTAATCAGATAATTTCGTGTCTCGCACATAGTCAATATAAGATTCAATACTGTCACGTGATGTGTTTATGTCACATGGCACAACACGTGACGATATTGGACCTTTCCCATTACATCCCGCCTCACATGGTACGATTCCACTACGATGTCGTAAGATGCTGCACGATACAACAATGATACGCTACAACAAGATTTCTTGGAATCGGACCGTATCGTATGGAATCTTGGGGGATCCCCATACTTGAGAGGTCGTAGAATTTTGGACATGTTCAAAATTTCTTCATCCTACTACGTCGTATCGTGAAGAATCGTGGTAAATCGCGAGGAATCGTGTGAAATAGCACTGTTTGAAACCATATTCTAGAAAATCGTTCGACAATCGTAGATCGTCATAAACGCTTTGCATGCATAAACCAGACATTTTCAAAATGGCGTTGGCGTGGTCTGAGGCAAATGATGATCTCCTGATCCAATTGTGAAAGGAGATGGAAAACCTGCAGAATGTGGCTTCTAATGCTTACTACAACGATGCCATGACGGCAATGCCAATGCGGGAGCTGTGCGAAAAGCTTGGGTGCACTCGTAAGTGGTGAAATCTCACCCACCATAAACATCACAATCACATATGTTTCATAAGCATAATATTGTTTGTTGCATACGCAACAACCACGCGTTCACCCATATACGGTGTGTCCTAATAGCATCCAGCGTACTCCCGCCTCTTCCACGCCTTATAATAAGCATTGCAATACCCCTACATCAGAGCAAATGCATGTTTTGTACAACATGGTCCGAATCAGAAGCATTCAGGGCAAGATCATGTTGGAAATGTTTGACTTTTCATGTTTTCCCGCCTAAAATTTATCCGCGATTAGCGTAGCGATTGACATCGTAGAGATTTTCTACCACGACTTTTCTTTCGACCGTCGTACGATAACTTGCCTTATCGCATCGTAGGTAATCTTGTCATATCGTAGTTCGTATCGATCCGTGTGAAGCGGAATTAACATTGCGTGGAACTCGACAATATGTGACTAGATGGATAGGTCTGTTCTAATCCGATATTGCCGTAACCATTTAACTCTCGAATTTGTTCAAGAAAATTGAAATTTTCTCATAGAAAATGTCCATTTTCAGACAACGAGAAGACTATTTTGGAAAATTTACCAATGGAATAACTGGCTCGGTTATCGAGCCAGTTATTCCAGTGGTAAATTTTCAAAAATGGTTTTCTCTTGGTCTGCAAATGGACATTTCCCAAGACCATTGCAGAAGCCGGTTTTGGCTGATATGAGTGTTAAAGGGATAAGCTAGAATATGTGGGACCCATTCCAAGCTACGCCCCACCCATTTCTAGCTACGCCCCGCCCATTTCTAGCTACGCCCCTCCCATTTCTAGCTACGCCCCTCCCATTTCTAGCTATGGCGCGCCCATTTCTACTCGTGGTGGAATCATTTCGAAACTGAAACTTGAATTCTCAAAATATAAACTATTCAGACTAGTTGTTTAATATTTTCAAACTAATTTGACTCGGGTCTGTTGATGCCTACTCCGTTGCTTTCAACATAGTCAACAGAATGTTTATTAAATTGTAATGGAGCTTTCCAGATTATTAATCAATCAATCAATCAATCAATCAATCAATCAATCAATCAATCAATCAATCAATCAATCAATCAATCAATCAATCAATCAATCGATCAATCGATCGATCGATCGATCATATGACGTCATACTCAACTAAGCGTAGGATGAAGGAATAACCAATGACGTCATGAATGACGTAGCTACGTTCGTCACGAGCGCATACTTGATGACGGACTAAGCGTTGTTGTACGAATTGTATGTCTTTACTATTTAATAAACATGCTGTTGAATATTTTGAAACCAATTTGACTGGGCGCTGTTGCTGCAACATCTTACCTGTATGTATAGTTTTCTACAAATTGATAATCAGGGAGTTCATGGATCGATCGATCCTAACACGGGGGAATGCTGGGTGGGGCTGAGCTAAAGAGGGGCGGGGAATAGTTAAAACTGAATTCCACCATGTGACATATTTGATTATGACGTCACATACTTGAGTGATAGACCGGCTCACTCCATTAGTCGTATGTATGTAAAGTGGACAGCACTGACCCAGATTAATAGATTTCTCTTAATTCAAGTAAACCACAACGATTTAAATAAGAGAAATGTTCCAGCAAAGTGGCTATCATTCAGCTGTCAGTGACGTATACAAAAGCCAGGAAATATCGCGATCAAATCCAGACGCATGGTCATCGCGGAAAATGTACTTTCCGGGACGAGTCTAGAGCTGTAATTTTAGAATATATATATGCCCATCTCGTCAACAGCATATTAGAATACATGTTATTGCAAGATATGATAAATTCTCCAAGGTGTGTGTGTGGGGGGGGGGGGGGCGGTTGTGGTGGGGTGGGGGTGGGGACAGGGCTGAGGTGGTGGTGGGTGGGTTGGGGTGGGTGTGGATGTGGGGGGGGGGGGAGAGGTTACATTCAGTTTCGATACTTTAAGACTGGTCTGTTACGACGAGGTGGAGTTCTTAAAATGGCAGCGACATCGAACGTTGCATTTTAGGGATCTATATACATACATCGTCAATAAAATAAAAGATATTTCGAGCCATAAACAACAGGCCTCTTAGGAAAGGAAGCTGATATAGCTGTCTTTATCTTAGAAGACTGAACAAGAAAACGAAGATGATGAAGAAGAAGAAGAAAGAAAAAGAAGAAGAAAAGGAAGGAGGAGGAGAATATGAATAAGAAAAGGAAGCAGAAGAAGAAGAAGAAGAAGATGATGATGATGATGATGATGATGATGATGATGAGAAGAAGAAGAAGAAGAAATAGAAGTTGCTGGTGGTTGGGGTAGACTTTTACCGATCACAGATACGCGTTAACAAATCTGGACAATGTAAGCCATATTCTGCTGAATATTTTGAAACTAATTTGACTGGGAACTATTACTGCCTATGTTGGGCTGAACCCGAGACACTGGGTTGTAAGGGTCAATTGGACGGACAATGCATTTCATTCTAAATATAGCTATATACATATTGTTCTTGACAAAAGTGAAACGCGTGGTGGTGATTATTTTATTGTCTTAGGCATCAACGACTTTGGCTCAAATTATTGTCAATGTATTCAGTATGTTCAAATATATAAATCGGGCTACATTTGAAAACGGTCTTTAGACTAAAAACGATTAATTTCATAGCCGTGATTGCACCCGCCTTCATATTCAATACGGTATTTCTAATTAAGTTATATGAAGCAAGAATGTTTATGTTGATTGAAAAAATCCATGGTCGATGGAAATTGCTTTGTCTAAGAAAACATGAATTAATAAACAATTGCTTCCTATTCATATCTACAGATTAGAAATAAGATACTCATACAAAGTTCCCTGCAAATTAATCAATCGACTGCAAGCCGCCAGCCCGCCCACCCACCCGCCCGCTCGTCCGTCAGCCCGCCCGCCCACCCGCTCGTCCGTCAGCCCGCCCACCCGCCCGCTCGTCCGTCAGCCCGCCCATCCGCCCGCTCGTCCGTCAGCCCGCCCACCCGCCCGCTCGTCCGTCAGCCCGCCCACCCGCCCGCTCGTCCGTCAGCCCGCCCACCCGCCCGCTCGTCCGTCAGCCCGCCCATCCGCCCGCTCGTCCGTCAGCCCGCCCACCCGCCCGCTCGTCCGTCAGCCCGCCCACCCGTCAGCCCGCCCACCCGCCCGCTCGTCCGTCAGCCCGCCCACCCGCCCGCTCGTCCGTCAGCCCGCCCACCCGCCCGCTCGTCCGTCTGCCAGACCAACCGTACGACCGACTAACATACCAAACCAACCAACCAAACGAACAAACAAACAAACAAACAAACAAACAAACAAACAAACAAACAAACAAACAAACAAACAAACAAACAAACAAACAAACAAACAAACAAACAAACAAACAAACAAACAAACAAACAAACAAACAAACAAATAGGAAAGCCAACAAACAAACAAACAAACAAACAAACAAACAAACAAACAAACAAACAAACAAACAAACAAACAAACAAGCACGCAAACAAGGAAACAAGCACGCAAGCAAACAAATAGGAAAGCCAACAAACAAACAAACAAACAAACAAACAAACAAACAAACAAACAAACAAACGAGCAAACACGCAAACATGCAAACAAGGAAACAAGCACGCGAGCAAACAAATAGGAAAGCCAACAAACAAACAAACAAACAAACAAACAAACAAACAAACAAGCAAGCTGATACTGATACTAATACATGTATTACACCCTCACTTTGTACATAGTATAAGAGGTTATATAACAAATGTTCCCATCAATCTATGAACAGGCACAACCTTTTTACAATAATTATTATTAACATGCATAATTATTAACATCATTATTATCATTAACGTCATCAGCCTTGCGTTCCGTAGGGAAAACAATCCAAAACGCTCTGCTAATGTGTATACTATTAACAATCTGCTGTTTTCGTGTTAAAGGGGCACACTCCCACTAGAGTCCAACCCGTATATCTCCAGAAGCTCAACGTGTGTACCCCAATACAATGAAACGAAATAAATCCCAACACATGATGACCACCCCCACCCCCACCCCACCCCACTCCCACACAAACCAACACATTCTCTCAAATGCGAAATTGAATTACGTTGTCGTGCCTCCAATTCAATTTCACAGCCCAAAAAATCATATTAATCTATACGTAACAAAATCGCCACATGTCAAGATCCACCCCCACCACATCTAAGCCCACAATCTAAGCCTCCAAAAGTACACAATTTCAACAAATACACAAACAAACAAATAAACAAGCGAGCAAGCAAACTCAACCTCACACCAGTGGAATGGCCAGTTTCTATTTAACGACGACGTGTATACTCTTTATTTGCCTATTCACCTTTTCAGAGTATCCCCCATCATATGACGTCATAATCAACTACGTGATGTGTAGAATGGCATCATAATGAATGACGTCATGAATGATGTCGATAAGTACGTCACGAATGCATATTTGAAGACGTTGTTGTACAAATTGTATGCCTTTACTATTTAATAAATATTCTGAATATTTCGAAACTAATTTGACTGGGCGCTGTAGGCAGCAACAGCACCCAGTCAAATTAGTTACAAAATATTCAACAGCTCCCCTGTATAGTTTTCAGAAAATTGATAGTTAGGGCACTCGTGGATCGATCAATCCCAACACGGCGAGGTGTAGGTGGGGCTTAGCTAGTGATGGGCAGGGCATAGCTAAAATGGAACGGCCAATTCTATCAGAGTGTAAACAGTCCGGCTGAGTCTCAATAAAGCATTACACGCCAGCACGTTGCAAATCGACATATGATAATAGTCCGAATATTCGTAAGCGCGTTAAGATAAGTTAAGAGAAGTATTCCTGGATGGCAGACACGGACGTCGCAGAAGTACGCGAATGTCACGTAGCTATTATGCTAGAATTGTTGATGTCTTGATGTAGCCCACTTTTGGTGGCCAGACGAGCGCGAATGGGATGGATTTCTATACTTTTATTAATATTAATATATAATAACTGTCTAACTGATATAAGCCACCAGACAGCAATCTCAACGGGTAATAACTTTGGCCTTGTTGAATGTTTTGGAAACGATTTGACTGAAAGTTGTTGGTGGCTAATATCTTTCAGTCAAATTGTTTTCAAAATATTCAGCATATGTATAGTTAAACCCCATGGAATATGCAGTCTGAAGCAATCCAGCAGGCAAACGGGTAATAAGTTGTATTCCATGCCATGATAAGCTAATTGATCCCTGTAGATTCATAATGTACTACTCTATTGCTAGCTAGGTTTGGCCATTGAGGAGCCTGAAGATATGAAAGCGCTGCTAGAACAAGGCAAGGTCGAAAATAATTCCTCACACATGTAGTTATTATTGATGGAATCAGTCGTTACCGATGTCCACATTTGCATATAATAATCTACGAGTTTGGGCATGTTGACAGATCCGAGCACATACACATATATACGCTTATCTAAAAAAACAAACAACCCAAACCATGAATAACCCCCACCACACGCACGCACTCACGCACGCACGCACGCACTTGCTCACCACGTGTGCACCTATGTATATGTATGTACGTAAGTAGACAGACAGGTATATATGCAGTCGTTGAAATAGTCGGGAAGGCAGACATACAGGCGGACGGACGGGCGGGCAGACACATAATCAATCAACAAGGCAGGCAGGTAGGGCCATTGAAATAGTCTCGCACCATTTGCATACTACTAAAATAACCCTCCTAGTTATACTGACCACGCCCTCAGCTAAGTACTATCACTAGTCAGCTGACGTATAATGACGTACGAAGTTATGAATTCACCTTCCCAGAGTACCCGCCCATCATATGACGTCATAATGAACTGCGTGATGTGTACACTGACATCATAATGAGTGACGTCATGAATGACGTCGATAAGTAACGTCACGAACGCATATTTGAAGACGGTCTATGCGTTGTTGTACAAATTGTTTGCTTTTGCTATTTAATAAATATTCTGTTGAATATTTCGAAACTAATTTGACTGGGCGCTGTTGCTGGCATAGGCAACAACAGCACCCAGTCAAATTAGTTACAAAATATTCAACGGCTTCCATTTATAGTTTTCAGGAAATTGATAGCTAGGGCATTTGGGGATCGATCAATCCCAACACGGCGAGGTGTGGGTGGAGCTTAGCTGGTGAATGGGGGGGGGGCATAGCTAAAAATGAAAAGGTCCATTGCATGGCATTGATGAAATAAAATCTGATAAACATTATGTTGTATATCTTGAAAATAATTGGACTGGGCGCTGTTGCTGCCATATATGCAGCAGCAGCGCCACACCCCACCCCCACCCGACCTGTATACTTACTCAGAAAATTAGATTCTTGGAATTGAGGGTTTAACGTAGACAAATCGATTGCAATATGCTTAGAAAGTTTACGGAGCTGAGCTAGAAATGGGCGGGGCATAGTTCAAATAGGGCGCGGCTTAGCTCGAAATGGATCCATTTATTCTCGTCTCATATTGCGTTAACATCCACGTCACGTTGAAATAGGGGCCCTACATGTCCTCTGCCGATTAGATAGGAGAAAAATTCAGAATTTAGAAGCTAAGAAATCTCTTTCTATTAAACATTTAATGGCCAAATATGACAAGAAAATATTGAATATTTCTTTTTCAAAATGTCCACTTGCAGGTCAAGCGAAGACTATTTTTAAAGATTTACCACAGGAATGACTGGCTCGGTTACAGAGCCAGTCATGCCAGTGGTACATTTTCAAAAATGGTCTTCTCATGGCCGGCAAATGGACTTTCCCCAAGACCACTGCAGAGGCCGGTTTTGGCCGGTTTCGTCGTGAAAACGGTTAAACTATCCGTTAGATTATGGTAAATAGATGTATTTCTAGCTATGCCACGCCCATTTCTGGCTAGACTCCGCCCACTTATTACATACATGTTGGAATCAATATGGAACCTTGAAACCCGAAATCTCAGAATCTAAATTTGAATGTAACTAACTATACGTGTAAGCTGTTGAATAATTTCAAACTAGTTTGACTAGGGGCGGGGTGGGGAGTGTTGTTGCTGCCTATAGTTTATATATTTAACAGAACGTCTAAGTTCTAAATCCACTACAGACATCGAATACTTTCGTGATGGAATTTTCTAGTTTCCTGACAGACACACGTTATTTTGATTGTAACGTCAGCTTACAAGTGACGTATTTTAATTATGACATATACTTGAGTGACAGATCGGATCCCTCCATTGCCAATTAGAACGCGTAAGAAATGGCGAATCCTTAATATATGACCCAGGCATTCAATAGATTAAGTAATTATTATATGGTTTATTAGAAAGTATTTGGACAAAGTACAAAATATGTTCCAAAGATTGGCAAATAATGTCGGTCTATACCGCGTATATTATCTACCGTACTCAATTCAACGATCTACTGCCGGTAAGCATCAACGTACTCATATGCTCTTACGACGGAGCGTGCGTGCGAAATCGTTATATTTATTGCGCCAGACAGTATTTGTTGGAAGCCTTATCAAAATATACATAATAGATGACTAGTTGTTTGTAATAACATTTCCGATCAAGTTATTGTCAACATTTATACACAACAGCAATGTTGCTAAGAAATAACCGAAGTGGCGTTGCCAGGTGAATGAATAATACCCACTGACGTTTATTGATGATGTGGCAATTGGAGATAGCCCCCCCCCCACCCAGCCTAAGTAGGCTATATGCACATGTTAAACAGTAAAAGACGAAACAGGGGTTGGGAGAATGTAACGCAATGCCACAATGTAATGGAATTTCTGCCAGTACCGCGTCGCGAGCCATGTGTTTTGGGCTGTACCTATACCACCTAATCCGAATCTGTGCTGACTCTAGAAATCTAATAAGCGGAGAATGGCTATGCCCCTCTCAAATTCGGCGTTTCAGTTCAGTATTTTATCATAGCATCCAAACTAATATGTTTTTGTTACTAATTCTATCACGTAGTCGATTACAGTGTCAGATTAATACAAGTTTATTACTAATAAAATTATATACTTTTGCGTCTGTTCAATTTCTCTTCCAATTAGCAAAAGATAATTTACTGAGTTGCGTCAGCCCGTCCGAATATGCAGTGGTCTTTTTTTTACTGAACTCGCGTCTCCGGATGTTGGGACAACGCGCTCCATAGTGACGGTATGTTATGATGAAACACTTATAAGAGTTCTATGGCTGACCGCTAATGGGCCACGTAACAGATATTTGGACAGACTGGTGGGCCTAGTCAGCCTGTCTATATATTTGTCACAAGCCCGGTTCACAAAGCTTATTGTGAATCTTATTCTAACACATCAGCGAACTATGTATCTATTTTGGTTTCAACTACACATGGGATAACACGGTTATCGGTCGCACGAAATCCGATGATAAGAAATTAAAACATTTTGTGCAGTTCACATATGTAAACGTTTGGAAAGATAACCTACTAAACATAAATGCTAAATTACGCTCCTATGGAGTCTAACCTTGCGATGGAAAACTATCTGATTAATTCTCAAAATCTCTTACTACGTAAGGATTTCACGAAACTTAGAGTTAGTGTACACAGTATGGCGTTTGAACTCGGAAGACACTGAACATACCACTTGAACGTAGGATATGCAAGATGTGCGAATCAGAGCGTATTGAAGATGAGAAGCACTTTATCCTGCATTGTTCTGCTTATGACTAAGAAAGACAGAAAGTCTTCAATGCACTCGGCTCCTTTTGCGACTTTCCATCATTAATTGATGACGAGAAGTTCGTTTTCGTAACCTCCTGCAATAACAGCGATACAGAGATTTCCGAACGGGTTCTACTCGGTGCCCATGAATGTGTGCGAAAACAACATTCTACAAATATTGGTCCCATGCATTCGGATATGCCTCTGAGACCATAACTTAATTACATTGAATCTTTCCACCTATCCTGCTGGTTTGTATATATGCTGACTGTTACACTGTATATATATATATATTGGCAATGCATGTGCATTTTATGTTTTTATTGTATCTATATATTGTATGTGCTGTATGCGGACACCATACTGGATGGTTTTTACGCAATACATTGATTGATTGTGTGTCAGAATAGACTTGGACAAGCGAGGTACGTGCGTACCAAATGTAAAATCACAGATCACAGCCACTATTCGCGTCAATGCGTATGATATATATATATATATATATATATATATATATATATATATATATATATATATATATATATATATATATATATATATATATATATATATATATATATATATATATATATATATATATATATATATATATATATATATATATATATATATATATATATATATATATATATTTATATATATAACTGGAGACTATTTCAACTTATCTTCGTCATACGTGGCATAGGTAGGCGTATACTCATTCACATAGATCTCTCTAGTATTGGTTTGATTGCCCTAAATTGAGCCCATAGTTTCCGCATTTACAACATGCCGTTGTACGCATGTGTTCATGCCATAACTAGGCAGCTGGTACCTGGGCCGTATTACTTTCCATAAGCATCTTCTTAGGCCGATATGCAATAATCTAATGGAGGCATCCGACCAGTTACTCAAATATCTGATGTCATAATCATAGAAATAAATAATCATTCCAAATCTGAATAATAGTATATAGACTACCCAATCCACGATGGGGCATATCCCCCCTCCAACCCCTGGTAAGAATAGAAACAGTTACATATTATTTAGCATGATAGGGAAACTGTTATTTGTATTACAGGTTAGCTATTGGGCCAATATGACCCGGTATTGGCCCACTACTGACCAAGTAGCATGCGCTATCAGGATAATGTACTAAAATGAATCACGATAACTACTAATCATTTCCTTCGCTCCAAACCACGCATTTTGTTTTGCATACTAGCATCCCAAACAACACAATGAATCCTCTATATCCCCGGCAAACCCAACAAGGTCAAACAACCCTTCATCCCCCACTATATAAAATAGGGGCCTACACACACTACTATATGTCATACAAGTGTCTGTAATTCTCCGAGGGTTCAGATGTCAGCAACGATTGTGCGCTTGGAGAATCTATCCTTAAACGTCACGTTTGCTTCTCGTGTCTTTCTGGCGAGGTTTGTTGAACGAACACACGTGGTTTAATTACACAAGCGAGAATTGGTGAGAATTGGCCTGTCTCTCGTCTGTTCAAACAATGTTCGCGCGAATGAGGTGTGCTCGTCGCTTATAGGCCGGATATTACGAGTCGTGCCTTTGGGACAAGTTTCAGTCGCTATATCTCCGCCCGAGTGCCTGGTTCATTGGAGGGAATCGCAATATGAGTTTCCTGACACTCTTCAACTCAGGATACCAATATGTTGCTGTCTATTAACTCTTTTGTCGCCGTGGTTACACTGATCCAAATAGAAGGCAACTGTGTTGAGCTTCCGCTAAGGAGTTATAATTTAACTGAATGATATACATTCAGTCGGAATATTTTCAGCAATGTCGTGCCATGCATTAAAAATCTGTCTCTTACTAGGGTTATGTGCTGACATTGTCATAGCTACTTCCTCAAGAAAACGAGCCTGAGTGAAAATGTCTACCAATAGGGGACTAGTAGCGTGCAACTATTAAATGTATGGGATATTTTCATCCGTGATAAAGCATCTCCAATGTTGATATATGTTACGTGCTAACTGAGTCACTCGGCAGCGTCTTTATTTCCTTCGTATTCGCGCCGCCTGCTGGCTTTACCTGACATTTAAATCTTCGATAAATGATAACGGAAGTCGCTTAGTTCATCTTCAACTATCAAGATACCCGGATGAAGCGACAGCAAAGAATAGGAAAAGCGTCTCGAGAAACCGGAGCATCTCGACTCGGTCTGAACAGCGTCGGAAAGAGGATTATTTGCCAATCCCCGAGTGAAGATTTCATCTCAATATTTTAATTAAGATTTTCTTTTCACTAGAAGATGTGTTCTATGAAACGGACGAGCGCAGTTACGGATCTCATTTTTCACAAGGGACGAATATCATCGAAGTTATAAAGCCGCTTATACGACAGCCGACAGACCACTCGTATAGATGGAACGAAACGACGCATTGTACCGTGATTAAGTCAATGCTATAGTATTAGTAATAATATTGAATTCACAACTTCTTTTCTTCATATCCCTCGGGCTTTTTTATACGACTCACTGCCATCATCCGGCCCATAAAGCCGAAAGATGATGGAAATGAAAGTGACGTATTCTAAACGACGGATTACCTCGAGATGTTGATCCTCTGTTGACACAGGGATTCGACCTATGAAGTCAATATTAATGAAGAAATCCAGCTTTAGCTATGGCCCGTCCATCTCTAGCTAAGCTCCACTTACAATTCGCCCACGTTGGGATCAATCGATCCATGAACTCCACGACTATCAATTTTCAGAAAACTATACAGGTAAACTATTGAATATTTTGAAATTAATTTGACTGGGTGATGTGACTGCCAATGGCAGGCCAATGACAGCAACAGCGCCGTGTCAAATTGGTTTCAAAATATTCAACATCATCTTAAATAAATAGTAAACACATACAACTCGTACAACAACGCTGACTGACATCAGTCCGTCACCAGTTAAGCGTTTGTGATGAACTTAGTTACGTCATTTATGACGTCATTGATTATGACGTCATCCTCAACGTCATGTATTTGATTATGACGTCATATGATGGATGGATAAACCTGTATAGTTTTCGAGAAATAAATCGTCAGGGAGTTCAGGGATCGATCGATTCCAACACGGGCGAAGCGTGGTGGTGCTTATAACCAGAGATAGGCGGGGCATAGCTAAAACTGAAAAAGGCCATTGATCAACAGACTACCAATCTGCAACACCAAATGGATTTCCAAAGTTTTGAATTATAAGGTTTTAAGTTCCTGCTACGGTGATGGGACGAGTTTCTTCTCCAGAAAATTGTGAAATGCATATGCTCTCTGAGAAGTGATTTTAGATCGATTTAGCAACAATACACGCTGCAGCTGAAACGTGAGAAGTAGGTCACTCAACGGTCATATTGACATACTTTTCTTCCGCTTCATACCTTAAAGTCGTGACGTTTTGATCTCAAATTTCTCACACATCTTCTGGACCCCATAAACATGTCTTGTTAAGATGGCTTAAGTAGAAACAGTTATTTTGAGAAACTCCTATTTGTTTTCAAAATAATACTATTTTTAATCTGGTCACCGTAGCCTTGATCTTTGACCTTTTTATCGCAAGTTTATCACACATCAGCAGAAATGGACCATTTCAGTTTGATTACCGTGTAACAAAATCTCTTGAAACTACAGCCAGGAATATGCATTTGTGATTGACTGACTGACCGACTAATCAACCAACCAACCAACCAACCAACCAACCAACCAACCAACCAACCAACCAACCAACCAACCAACCAACCAACCAACCAACCAACCAACCAACCAACCAACCAACCAACCAACCAACCAACCAACCAACCAACCAACCAACCAACCAACCAACCAACCAACCAACCAACCAACCAACCATCTAGCCAGCCAGCCAGCCAGCCAGCCAGCCAGCCAGCCAGCCAGCCAGCCAACCAGCTTGCCAGCCAGCCAACCAGCTTACCAGCCAGCCAACCAGCTTGCCAGCCAGCCAACCAGGAATGAACGAGCGAGCGAGCGAGCGAGCGAACTAACTAACTAACTAACTAACTAACTAACTAACTAACTAACTAACTAACTAACTAACTAACTAACTAACTAACTAACTAACTAACTAACTAACTAACTAACTAACTAACTAACTAACTAACTAACTAACTAACTAACTAACTAACTAACTAACTAACTAACTAACTAACTAACTAACTAACTAACTAACTAACTAACTAACTAACTAACTAACTAACTAACTAACTAACTAACTAACTAACTAACTAACTAACTAACTAACTAACTAACTAACTAACTAACTAACTAACTAACTAACTAACTAACTAACTAACTAACTAACTAACTAACTAACTAACTAACTAACTAACTAACTAACTAACTAACTAACTAACTAACTAACTAACTAACTAACTAAGCGAAATGGCGGTTTATTGAGTTGCTACCCGCATCTAAAAATGTATTTGTGGTAAATTGTTGCAAACATAGTCTGCAACAACTTTCAGCCCTACCCAGTTCACTTTGAGCGCAAACTTAACATCATCAATCTCAGCAAATTATATAAGATTCATATACATGACTTCGACTTTGAATGAAGCAATACGCATTGTTTTAACACGCATCCGCATGCAAATACCCTCCTGATGAAGTGTTCGCTTCCATATAATAATCTCCAATTCTCCCGTCCTCGTTATTGTAGCATCTAATAACGCATTCTTTATCGCCGTGTTACCACATCCAGCGACCAATCTTCCTTTCAATAACGTATTATTCGTGTCTGCTGAACATAAACACGAGGAGCTCACCGCCGCCTCTGGAGCATGCCTCTTGATTAAAGATATAACTGGATTAAATAAGCCAGTTTATCATCGCCACTATCATCGGCATCTTTATTAACAAAGCTTTTATTATTATTGGCGCACGTCTAGATATTATTAACACCATCGGAGACAGTGCAATCACTACGATCTCCGTAACTGTCGTCGTCGTCGTCGTCGTCGTCGTCGTCGTCGTCGTCGTCGTCGTCGTCGTCGTCTTTACCACTATCAACACTACCGCTGCCGCTGTCGCCGCCGCCAGCAGCAGCAGCGGAAGCAGCAGCAGCAGCAGCAGCCCCACCACCACCACCACCACCACCATCATGTTATAATTTGTCATTTATTTGTAAGTAGGTTTAGCTCAAAGGGTAAATCCAATCTCTCGCTCAAGCATAAGATGTCATACTCATTTACGTACCGTGAATTTAAAAATCATAACTGACATATAGATAGATGGATAGATAGATAGATAGATAGATAGATAGATGGATGGATGGATGGATGGATGGATGGATGGATGGATGGATGGATGGATGGATGGATGGATGGATGGATGGATGGATGGATGGATGGATGGATGGATGGATGGATGGATGGATGGATGGATGGATGGATGGATGGATGGATGGATGGATGGATGGATGGATGGATGGATGGATGGATGGATGGATGGATGGATGGATGGATGGATGGATGGATGGATGGATGGATGGATAATTTATTTCCACAATAGGCATCGACCCTTGGGTGTACAAATTATATAATTCAGTGGCGGGCAATGTGTCAGACAGTAGTAAAACTAGATGCATAATTATATATTAACATATCTTCAATCTTACCATCATCAATATTGCCATTTATTTCACATTAATCCCCATATCATCATTACCTTTTACCGCCCCGCCCCACCCTCCATCATTTCTCTCCATGACTAACAGAAATACTCCATCATGAAGCTGGAATTGTCCGGCAAGTGTACGAGTGTCTTTGATCGATTTACTATTTAATACACATTCTGGTGAAATTAAACTAATTTGACTGGGCGCACACCCAGTCAAATTAGTTTAAAATATTACCGTACCTGTAAATTTGTCTTCATATTGGGATTCTGGGGATTTAGGGTTCGATGGATCCCAACACGGGCAAAACCGTGGGCGGAACTTAACTGGAAATGGATTGGGCATAGCTAGCAATGGTGGGTGCACAAGATTCCCCATAAACTACCTAAGATTCGATCCGATCTGTTACTCAAGTACCTGATGTCATAATAAAAATGTGTCACTTTTTATATGACGTTACAATCATACAACGTAAGCAGGCAACTGCCCTAGTAACCCGCTTGGTGTCCCACACTGGTTATTCAAGATCTCCCCTAAGCTAGCCAAGAACCGACCCTATGTAACCCAAGTAATTGATGTCATAATAGAAATGCGTCAGCTGTCGGCTAACGTTATAGTGTAACGTTATAATGTGGTCTTCTTAAAGATTTCCCTTAAACAAACTAAGAACTGACCCTATGTTACCCAAGTATCTGATGTCATAATAGAAATGCGTTAGCTGTCCAGCTAACGTTATAGTGTAACGTTATAATGTGGTCCTCTTAAAGATTTCCCTTAATCCAAAACTGTTACCCAAGTATCTGATATCATAAAAAACACGTCACATTTTAGCCGACGCCAAAATCACATAATGCAAACAACCACCTGCCTTAACAACCAGTTTGTTGCACCCACACTGTGGCTATCCAAGAAACAATAACAAGAAACCTAATTGTAGAAAAACTATAGAGTAACACGATGAGAGGCTGTTTTGTAGATTTAACACAGCAATGACTGGTTCGGTTATCGAGCAAGTCACTCCGGTGGTGAATACCCAAAATAGTCTCTGTCGCGATATGAATGAATATAACTGTCTACTGTTGAAAATAAGGTTGCTCTGTATTTTAGTTTAAAAAATGACTACCTTATGTACAGCAATAACCCATTTCTAAGAATACCAATCTGACATTTTTTATAATCAGTTATTATATATTTATTATAATCTAAATCCGGATGACCCCCACAATATGACCACTATAATTTTAGTACTTTGTTATTGAGATGGCGGTACAATAACAGTAATAATTTTGTCATTACTAATTATGAAGTACGTGTAAATAATAACTGTAACTTTCATAATAATTCTAAGTTACTACTACTAATACTACTACTACTACTGCTGCTGCTGCTGCTGCTGCTGCTACTGCTACTGCTATTGCTGCTGCTGCTACTACTACTACTACTACTACTACTACTACTACTACTACTACTACTACTACTACTACTACTACTACTACTAGTACTACTACTACTACTACTACTACTACTACTACTACTACTACTACTACTACTACTACTACTACTACTACTACTACTACTACTACTACTACTACTAGTACTACTACTACTACTACTACTACTACTACTACTACTACTACTACTACTACTACTACTACTACTACTACTACTACTACTACTACTACTGCTACTACCGAAAGCACAAACAGTGGTTATATAACTAGATAAATACCAAAATATGTAATTATGAATTGATATATAATGTCTGATCGCCATAACATTTATAATTTCTGTAAATTCATATTCCCCATATGCCATTATGTGGCCTGGGGGTGTAAATAAAATAATCTGAATAATCTGGATCCCTCTAATTAATCCCCTATGTACTGAGTAATATTTGTGATTATGGTTTTTTATTAAAAATTATTAGAAATTGCAACTTGCCATTATAGTCTTTTTATCCTAGTAGCCTAGATGACTGCGCGCCGATCTCCGATACGGACAACTCTGACTGCGCGTGATTCGTAACCTAGCGAAGGTTAATTAACCTGTTTAAGCGACCAGTTTATGTCCCACTAAGACATGATCTCAAATAGCTGTCTTTTAATTGTCTGAGTACTGCAAGCCACCAAACAATAATTTCAAAGGTCAATAACTTTGGACACGCTGAATATTTTGAAAACAATTTGACTGAAAGTTGTTGGTGGCTTAGCCATCAGCAACTTTCAATCAAATTGTTTTCAAAATATTCAGCATCTCCGGAGTTAAACCACATGGGAAATGTAGTCTGCAGAAATACAGGAGGCAGACAGTTAATTCAAACAAGAGCAATCAAAGGTTACAGATCTTCGCCCTCCCATTTACTTAAAACAAAACCAATTCTAGGATTTTTTCAGATTTTTTCAGATTTTCTTTTATTCGGACCACGCCGAAAGTGGTGGAATACTACGGACACACCCGTTCTTGTGCTATAGTCTAAGCCAAATAGTAACTGGATCCGATCCGGATCCGGATTTTTTCTTCAGATTACCGCCAACACAAGGGAATCATCTGAGAGTGTAACACCCTTGTTTGTGTTAAAATTTGATACCAATCGGAGGATAAGTACTTTTTAGCTACAGTTCCTGACACAGAGACTATAACAATACGCTACCCACGTATGCCTTTTGGTGCCATAATATGGGGGCGTGTCTAAGGCAGGTGGTCTTATAACAGCATGTCTTAAAGAACCACTATCTTTTGGCCCCAAAAGCCAAGTTTGACTGAATTCCAGTATTTCAGGACTGTAGGGTTATTAGCTATAAAAACCGGTCTTCATATTTATTCATAATATTCATAAAACATCCCGTAGTCACATCTCCGTAACTAGATTATACACCGGTGCTTCTTCTCCGGATTCCTATCTCCAAGACAGCGCCATAATGGCGGATTTATCATCAATAACATTAGCCAAAGGGAGACACATTATTCTAGACGCAGGAAGAATGCAAATTTAATTTTGCCGCAAATCCGCGCCATGTGCTAGGAACACAAGTGCGGACACACATTGGCACGATACTAAAGGGAAAGGCGCCGATGGCGATAGCTACGCAGGTTCTCTCCGAGGCACGAAGCGAAACCTTGTTGACTGCTCAAAAGACTTCTGAACAAGTGGATTTACTTATAATTGATTTTGCCGGAATAACGTACTTGAAAGATTGAATACCCGCGCTGAATGTTTCCAAGAAAAGTGACTGCCTGTTTGGCATTCTAAACCTTCGTTGGCTTGTACGTAATGTGGCACAAATCTGTTTTCCACTGCCGGGGGAGGGCCGTAGATAATCGCGTTTCTTTTTCTCTTGATAATACAGCCTCTCTTCTCTGTAAGTTATTTACTGCACACACTAGATGGAAGATCCTAATAAACTTGATTATGGGATTCAAGGAGGAACATCGACCCCTCCCGTCTGAATGAATTTACACTGATCCGATTATACGAGAACAGTGAATGTTTCCATAAGACGGCTGGATTCTATTGGGGTATGAGTGGATGGATGATGATGATGATGGTGGTGGTGGTGGTGGTGGTGGTGGTGGTGGTGGTGATTTTGGTCGTCGTCGTGTTTGTGGTCGCGCTCGTTGTCGTTGTCGACTTCGTGGGAGTTGTACGTGGTGGCGGTGGTGGTGGTGGTGGCGGTGATGGTGGTGGTGGTCGTAGTAGTAGTAGTAGTAGTAGTAGTAGTAGTAGTAGTAGTAGTAGTAGTAGTAGTAGTAGTAGTAGCAGCAGTAGCAGTAGTAGTAGTAGTAGTAGTAGTAGTAGTAGTAGTAGTAGTAGTAGTAGTAGTAGTAGTAGTAGTAGTAGTAGTAGTAGCAGCAGCAGCAGCAGCAGCAGCAGTAAAAGTAGTAGTGGGTGGGTGGGTGGGTGGGTGGGGGCGGTAGAATGACTGCCTTTATTCATAGAAAGGTGTCAATTCATTAAGATTAGTTTTCACAAGACATAAAATTATTGAAATTCACCTTTCCAGAGTATTCGTCTATCATCTGACGTCATAATCATTAAGTTATAAATGATTCTATTTGGCCCGTCTTTAGCTCTTAATAATTAGCCACGTTATGCAAACTGTAAGTCTCTACTATTTAATAAACATGTTGTTGAATATTTTGAAACTAATTTGACTGGACGTTGTTGCTGCCATAGGCGGCAGCAACAGTGCCCAGTCAAATTAGTTCGAAAATAATCAATAGTTTACCTGTATAGTTTTCTGGAAATTGATAGTCAGAGAGTTCAGAGATCGATCGGAGCTTAGCTAGAGATTGGCGGGGAATAGCTAAATCCGGAAAGGTCCATTATGAGTCACTACCACCGTTTTAAAAAAAACCTACACATTTAAGCTGTTGAATATTTTGAAACCAATTTGACTGGGTGCTGTTGCAACAGCGGCCAGTCAAATTAGTTTCAAAATATTCAACAGCATGTTTATTAAATAGCAAAGAATTACAAAGACATGCAATTCATACAACGTGTCGGAGTATTTGAGATTTGGTGACGGTCGATATGGAACCCTTTGTGACGTAATGATTATGACGTCATCATACACGCGCCGGGCTGATTATGAGGTCATACGAGGTCAGATGATAGATGGATACTCTGGAAAGATGAATTATCAGCATGCATCGGTTAAGTGATCGTAGATAACAAACAGTGGGCCAGACATACCATCAATATGTGTATGTTATTTATTAATCATTGGTTGTGAGATGCTGTGCTTATGTTGCCCTAAATACTATACGCTAACTGCCACATTGACACTGCCTTGCCAATATTGGCTCAAGACTATACGAACAATACACAGGCTTATATGTACGTTGATTGTAGAGTGTTGCACCTATACTGGCCCAAACTCTGTCACACAGATGTAGTATTTCCTTTGCTGTATCAACGTTGACCACACACTATATGGCTAATTGACATTGGGCCTATGTTGGCCTAACGACGTACTTTAACTGTAATTTTGTCTTTGGTGTTATATGAACAACATCTAAATGTTGTAAGGCGGTGAGCCTACATTGACCCATCAGCTATGGTACACCTATAAATGTACTATTGATTTGCCAGAGTTCGTCCAATGCTGGTCCAATGTTTGATAACCAACGACGATGGTGCCGATTAGGTAACACAGTCGCTCAATGCGATTTTTAAAGCTACATATTCACGCTAAGATGTTTGAAAATAAAAAAAATATATGTACAACAATGGACATTTCTATTTTTAGCGAAACCCCACCCATTTCAGGCTAAGATACACCCACACCTCGCTCGTCTTGGGATCGATCGAAGACCTGACTATCAATTTCCAAAAAACTACACAGGTCTAAGGCAGCAACAGCACCCAGTCAAATTAGTTTCAAAATTTTCAACAGCATGTTTATTAAATAGCAAAGAATTACAAAGGCATACGATTTATACAACGTGTCGGACTCTGAGATTTGATGGCGGTCTATATGGAACCCTTTGTGACGTAAAGATTGTGACGTCATCAGACATGCGCTGAGCTGATTATGATGTCATACGAGGACAGGTGATGGATGGATACTCTGGAAAGGTGAATTCACCTTTCCAGAGTAGCTATCTTTCATCTGACGTCATATGACGTCATAATCAGCTAATTATGTTGTATGTTTCTACTATTTAATAAAGATGCTGTTGAATATTTTGAAACTAATTTGACTGGGCGCCATTTCTGCCTATTGCAGCAACGGCATCCAGTCAAATTAGTTTCAAAATATTCAACAGCTTACCTGTATAGTTTCCTGGAAATTGATAGTCAGGAAGTTCAGAGATCGACCCCGACACGAGTGAGGTGTGGGTGGAGCTTAGATAGAGATGTGCGGGGCATAGCTAACAATGGAACGGTCCATTAGGGAGTGGTTACGTATTGGGGTCACGTGGGTAGAAAAGAATTGAAAGCACGTGAGGTACTTGTGCACGTTTATATGATATCTATGGGGGATCCGATCTGTCACTCACATATCTGACAATCACGTCACTAGTTAGCTGATGTCACAACTCACAGTCAAAATGCCGTAGCTGCGTCATGAATATCGAAAAGTCTGTCATGGGCATCACCAGCCTTCAGTAAAATTAGTTTCATAGTATTCAACAGAACGTTTATTAAATTGTAAAGACATACAATTCGTACAAGAACACTTAGTCCGTCATCAATTAAGTGTTCCTGACGAACTTAGAAACGTCATTCATGACGTAATTGATTACGTCCTTAGCGTCCCTTAGCTGATTATGACGTCATATGATTGATGGATAAATATAAGTGTTACATGCCAAATTAACTTTAAAACATTCAATGGGAGACATGTTTATAGTTATACATGATAAAAAAATCTCCGGCAAGCGCATCAAAATCACACCCGACAGTCGAGTCGTGTTGGATGGATGGCTGGGGTGGGTGGGTGGGTGGATGGGTGGGTGGGTGGGTGGGTGGGTGAACGTAATCTAATCCCCCTCCATAACTATATTAATCGATGGAGGCAATCTACATCAAGAAATAAAATTAAGCATAATAATTACGTGAGCTCACTCGTTCAGCAAAGATAATTGATAAATTATAGAAGAACACCGCATGTGTATGATTTTCTGACAACGCTGCTTGGAACATAGCGTTCTGGCTAGCGGCGGGCGGAATCGAACACCATTTTATTGTGGTCAGGATCGCATGTGTATAAAGGACAGTTCCAGACTGGTATTGTCGTGCATCGGAAAAAAGATGTACTGGTATTCTATCTCCGCGATACAACGGATGGCGATACGGTGCCGAGCGGTAAGAGGAATGGACAGTAGTTTGAAATCAATAGAATATGAAGGAGAATACCAATAGCTGCTATAGTGGAACATTAAGTTATCGTATAACGCTACCAAAACGACTCTAATGCGTGATTAATTATTTAAATGCTCCTTAGTAACCATTTACCCTTCGAATTTCTTAAAGAAAATTTCAATTTTGTCATCGAATATCTCCATTTGCAGACCAAGAGAAGACTATTAAAAAATTTTTTACCACTGGAGCAGGAGCAGTAGTAGTAGTAGTAGTAGTAGTAGTAGTAGTAGAAGTAGTAGTAATAGTAGTAGTAGTGGTAGTAGTAGTAGTAGTAGTAGTAGTAGTAGTAGTAGTAGAAGTAGTAGTAATAGTAGTAGTAGTAGTAGTAGTAGTAGTAGTAGTAGTAGTAGTAGTAGTAGTAGTAGTAGTAGTAGTAGTAGTAGTAGTAGTAGTAGCCGCAGCAGCAGCAGCAGCAGCAGCAGCAGCAGTAGTAAAAGTGGTAGTCGGTGGGTGACTAGACTGGCTCGGTTATCGTCCGCCGGTCATTCAAGTGGTGAATTTTAAAAGATAGTCTTCTTGGGGTCTGCAAATGGACATCTCATAAGACCACCGCAGAAGCCGTTTTTGGCTGATGTGAGTGTTAAAAAATTAATGATACATATTCAGACTAAAATGCTTGAAACTAAAATTGTTAAAATTGTATACTTTTATGGGCTGAAATTGTGTGTGTATATATGTAATGAAACGAAATAAATCATGGCAGCAGCACCCAAAGTTAAATTAGTTTCAAAATATTCAATAGCTTACCTGTATATTTCCCTGGAAATTGAGATTCTGAGAATTCATGGTTCAAGATGCTAAAATCGATTCAAAATTCAAATGCTCAGACAAAGTGGGTAGAACTTTAGCTAAAATGGGAGGGGTATAGCTAGAAACTAGCCCCGCTCTTCTACCTATCAGATTATGTATGCATATACCTCGTTGACGATATACAAGAACATACTATCACTATTACATAAGACTCTCGTTTCTGCTAAATTGCATTTGTCGTGGCTTGAAATTCCAATACTCTCATCTCACGCAATTCTGCATGGAAAACCGCGAATTATCTAAAATAGATAGTCGATATTTCTAAGAAACATTTCTATTTATTAAACATTACTTTATTTAAAAAAAGGCCTACATACAATATCGATACTGTATCTAGAAAAGCATATTCGCTGGATTTCTAGCTATGGAAATTACAATAATAACTGTTATTTTGTAATGCACAATCCCTGTCTTATGATCCATTGTTATGCTCAGAGAATCTAGTCTTTTTGCTATGTAGGGAGGTTCCAGGAAATGTTATCAGAAAAACGTTGGAAGAAATAATAGTAAAGATATAATCAGGGCCACCTGTTGAAATGCCGACTATCCACTTAGAGCAGGATAAATAGTGTACGTTCTGAAAAATTGTTGTTACCGAAAGCTGTTGCTGTCTTTGACAGCAACAGGTTTCGGCAACAACATTTTCTTTTCAAAATGAGCGTAAATTCACACTTCTAAAGGCCTTCCTTTATCATCTCATCAGAAAAGATGATTACGATTCCTCACACAAAGATACATACATAGCCTACATTCGAGTTTATGGAATCAGTGTCAGCAATTGAAAGACTTGCAGGATATTCTGGGAGAGTTGAAGCCCTCGAAAAGGAAACACTTTTTGGAAGTTCCTTGCATCACCGGGAGTTCGATCTAATTATGTATTTCGCGCATCAGAGAGAAGAAATGCGTCAACCTTGTTAAGGGCTGCGAGGAAATAATGTTTTAGATGTTATTTAAAGCACTGTATTGCGGTACCAATACAACTATTTCGACATTCGTCACGTGTATCAGACAATGACGCAGTAACAACGTCATAACGACAACCCACCACATGCCAGCATACACGCACGTACTCACGTTCGTATACATATATGTAATCGCGTAAGTTTCATACAGACACATGCAGCACGCGTATAGTATTCCAGATTACGAGTGAATATTATGACGTTATAATCATGGGCAGCAGCAACATCCAGTCAAATTAGTTTCAAAATATTCAACAGGTTACCTGTATATTTTTCTGGAAATTGATAGTCAGGGAGGGATTGATTGATTCCAACACGGACTAAAACTGGATTCCTATATGTTCGTATTTTAAACTTGGTGGTAAATTTTGATGAGTACACCATCATCATCCAGGTTAGTGGGCCGGTACTGCGCCAATACCGGGCCGGTGAATACGGCCCAGTAACTTGTTGTATGAGAGCGCTTGCCATAACTATCTGTCGCGTCAACTAATCAATCAGCATTATATTGGTGGTGATGGTGGTGCGGACGATGGGGACGAGGGGGGGGGGGGAATGAGGAGAAGTAGACGGAGGTGACTGAAAAGAAAGTTGAGAAGACGGAGAAAAAAGAGAAGGAAAGATGAGGGAAAAAAGGAAAAAGAATTAGACTGGACGACGACGCCGTTGATGAGTATGAGGAGGCGACTCGAGGAGGTTGAGGAGGAGAGGGACGGGTATGAGTACGACGATGACAACAACAATGATAATCAATCATTAGTGGCAAACAAATGCCTTGATGTGAGAAAACCTTGTCCATCGTAACGCATTAGCGTCGTTGAATACATTTTCATAAAACCGACCTAATGAAAATATCGGATATGTCTCTGTGGTACTAGTGGTAATAATAAACCTGGGATATAATATAAAGGCCTCGGAGAAAATGTAATAAATTTGTAATCATCAAAACTAAATATGAAACTGCACTTGTGTGTGGGTGGTGATGTGGGGAGGGAGGGAGACGGCGTGGGATGGATAGATGGATTGATTGCGGTGGGTGGGGGTGAAGTGAGGGAAGGACGGAAAGATGGAGGGAGGGAGGGAGGGAGAAAGGAGAGAAAATGGAGATAAAAGAGAGAGAGAGAGAGAGAGAGAGAGAGAGAGAGAGAGAGAGAGAGAGAGAGAGAGAGAGAGAGAGAGAGAGAGAGAGAGAGTAAGTAATGCATTTTGTTAATAAAGACTGGCTTTACCTTTCCGAACCAATAAACGAGCAGGGTATTAATTTTGCGGACCGTTTCAAAATGTTGCTACGCGTTATCAATCTCGCTTTATTATGACACTTTCCAAGTGCCATTCCGACATTTGCATAATCCGAACATTAATTCAACCGTTCTCGTGGAAATTTCTATTAATCATATCTTGCGCGTTCTGCATCAATCATTATAAACGTTGACTTTTATCAAACTGTAACTGGCGCGTGAACAAAGCTGTTTGCTGACAACGAAAAACTAATAAATACAAATTTCTGCTTAGCAGAAAACGTCAGATTTATGACTATTAATAACATTATCTACTCGGTTATTCGTAAACCTGCAAGAAATCATTTTCCAGTTAGGGTGTTTTCGGATTCAGGTTTTATCCGTGCTTTTATTACAGCACGGCGTTGCTTATTGGGTAAATCAATACTGCAGCTTTGTAATGGGAGGACATCCAAATAGCCGTCCTTGAGGTTGAGAGACATTTTGGTGCTAGTATTAGAAGAATATTTCCTGATAACGCGTGTTAATGGGTCGATACTGGTCCAATACCGGGCCACTACGGCCTAGTATTGTCCCGGTACCGGCCGGCCCAGTAACTTTCGTCATCACGGTTCTTTGGCGACGACACGCCATATTGGTCGTACGCTGCATAAAACAAATCTTATTTGGGTTAGGGTCTATTTAAATAAGTAACCTAGCTGAAATTATATTCTAATATTGACTTCTCAATGGTGCTGTGAAAGACAACACTGTGTTCCAAAGAGAAAGAAGCTGAACTGAAGAAAAACTAATTAAATTTGGAAGTTCTACACGGTTTTGGCGAAGGCCATGTTAAATCTGAAGTACCAACACGTTAAGACAATCATACATGGAATTGGATGGCAAACAAAATTAAGCACGGAAAGAGTATTAGGGAAAAACTCTTTAATTTAGAAATCAAGAAGAAAAGGACGCAACGAAATTCAAGAAGCAAACGAACCATGTAAGCACTCGAGTTAGGATCCCAACAAAACCTTCTGTTGTGATTGTGGCTCTAAACATATGCATGCACGCGGCAAGCCACGAAGTTGAACGAGAACGCGATGTTGTGATACACATTACCTTTTAAAGGTGCAAGGACTTCGCAGAACCTGAATCTATGCCTTAGAGGGGGTTGTCGTGTGATGATCTTTTATTATCATTTGATAATCTCGTAACTGGAACTATATATATATATTTTTTTTTTAGCAGAAGCTGATTCTTGAACGAACTGTAAAGAAAATTCTGGTTGTTAATGAATATTACCAGTCAAACAATTCTCACGTGCGAGTATGTGAATCTAGAATGGCCATGGAATATAATGGCATTGGGGACTGATGCTTTTGCTTATCATGTTGATGACAGTGACTGGTGATCTAATTGCTGAATTCGATGCAACATTATATGCCGACACAATAGTAAAGCATAATAACATTTTCAACATTGGAATCTGATGGAAGACATCAAATGTCTGATTTACCCTAACTTAAATTAACACCAGTTCATCATCAAAAAAAATAAATATAACTAGATGATATAAATCAAGTGCCACCCCACCCACATCCCAGCCCCGCAATGGCAACCATGTTAGTGGAATGACATGATCCGAATTGTTTGCTTAGACCCACGGATTCACGTACTGATGAAAAAAGATAATGATTAGGAATAAAAACTATAGCTAAAAAGGACGAGCCTTCCCATGAAGTTTCGTCAAGAAATTCTAAACAAAAGTCAGGTTATTGAACGACAACCCAAAATCTGCACGGACGGACAAACACAAACTCACAAAGACGGACGGATGGACGGACATATGGTTGGTGTGACCGAGTGACCCACAAAGTAATGTGCAGTTCCCTACTACCATAGCCAACCTTCCCACGAGGCTTCATCACGATACTCCAAGCAAAGGTAAAGTTATCGAACGAAAACTATAAATCTGCGTGGACGGATTGGCACAAACTCAGCAAGACGGACTGGTGGACGGATAAATGGAGTGACAGACACACAAAAATGCTGTCGTTTTCTATGGATGAGGGCGTGCACCTGTAACACCTTCGGAAACACAAAGCTGTGTCAACAGGCAAACTTCAAACGCAGCCATGTGTAGAAAACTTCAACACTATTTGGACAGACACAGACCGTCGTCGGTGCTCTCAGAATTGTGATGTTATAGGATGAAGTCAGGAGGCATGGTTACCGATCTTAGCCTATCATTAGCAGCAGTCTCTTGGTCCATAAGGACAGCAGAGCGTATTGCTGATACAGACATAGCTAATCAAAACTAACTAACCCAAAGAGAAAATGAATCTCAGTCAGTCATATGACGTCATACTCAAACACATGGCGTGTAGGCTGACGTCATAATTAATGGGGGGATGCCAGTTTATCCATCAATCATATGACGTCATAATTAACTACGAGACGTGTAGAATTAGGTTCCAAATATTCAACAGCTTACTAGTATAATTTTTTGGAGATTGCGAGTCAGTGAGTGAAGGGTCGGGTCCCAAAATGGACAAAACAGGCACATGTCTCACTTTTTATGCAAGCAAGAAATCCACAAACTACATCAGAAACCACCAACAGACCTTTTGCCGGCTCTTGGATTAGTATATATATATATATATATATATATATATATATATATATATATATATATATATATATATATATATATATATATATATATATATATATATATATATATATATATATATATATATATATATATTAATCCAAGAGGCAGCTAACATTTAATCAACCGGAATACTGCAAAAGGTCTGTTATATATATAGTTCATTTCCGTGCATGTCTTGAAAAAGAGAAAACGGACCCAGAATGTTGTAGGCGAAAAGTTAATGAAGTGTAGAAATATTAATGAGTGGTTGGCTTTGGTCAATACCTAATCACTGGCAGCATTCATTGCCTTTCAGAGTCCGTATGAGAAGGGTATTCATAAAGCCCAGTTAGAGAGATGACGCCGCCATTGTCCGCCATTGTATCTCCGAGCTGGCTTTGCGTGCGCCGCGGCAAGTGTGACTGACAAGGACACGCAATGATATCTGTGCAGAAAATCTTAATATGATTGGTCTGTACGGATGCTTACTGTAGGTTATCTGACTACAAGATCGTATGTGCGCGCGTGCGTTCGTTCGGGCGTGTGTGCGTGCGGTCGTGCGCGCGCGCGTGCGATCGTGTGTGCGTGTGTGTGTGTGTGTGTGTGTGTGCGTGTATGTCCATGCGTGCGTGCGTCCATGCGTGCGTGCAGTTGTATAGGTTACTGCCATACGATATTAAGACCCTTCCACCACCACAACCACCCCCCCACCCCCTCGGAGACACTGGTGGAAATACCGCTACATTACCAGTGTTGCGATGAAATAAATAGTTGCAAGAAGTAATATGAAAAAAATCCATTCAAACCATTTTATGACCAAAATATCCTAAATCTCAGGCGGCCAGACCAACAATATCCATAACAAAATTAGGTTGCCGAAGGCTTTTGGTGTGTGTGTTACTGTGTGAGACGGTTCTGATTATGAACCTGAGCGATGCCACACGGGGATCCTTAGAGATTTCGAAACAATCAAAGATTGTCGCCAATATGTAAACAACGACCTTGTTCATTAGAACAGCCAGGAAAATAATGTTGCGTATGCGCGCGTGCGTGCGTGCGTGCGTGTGCGCGTGTGTGTTCAATAGTAAGTTTTCGTGAAGAAGGAAATTGATTCACATTTATAATCAAATAGCTTCCTGAAATCTACTACAGTGACATCATCATCGACCGGTTCATAAGATGTAAAGTACCCCCCCCCCCCCCCCCCCCCCCCCCCCCGCCAAAATCCATTGAAACTCCAAAATCTTGGACGAGATTAAAAATCAATGTTTGGCAAACGGTCTATTGCTATTAATTTACTATCTACATTAATCAAAACTTTAACACTCATATCAGCCAAAAACGGCCTCAGCAGCGGTCTTGAGAAATGTCTATTTGCGGACCAAGAGAAGACTATTTTAGAAAGATTTTCACTGGATTGACTGTCATTCCAGTGGTAACTTTTCAGAAATAGTCTTCTGTTGGTCTGCAAATTGACATTTTTTATGAAAAAATTGAAATTTTCTTGAACAAATTCGAGGGATAAAGTATTAACACACGAACTTGATCTTTGCCAACATAATTGTCCAGTTTATGGGTAATAATCCAGACTGCATATGAACTTGATGTATAACCGATTAGACAGCCAGCTATGACTCGACCGAATGATCGAACAGTCTCAGAAACAAATATTTAGCTTAATTTGTATTCAGTGTTAGATGGCAATAAATAGTAGACTTGATCTGTAAATTACGTGTCTTGCATTGCTTGTTATATATAGTATTGTGAATAGGTTCGCTGATCCGACAATGAATCGATGAAAAATACTAGCAAAGTTCGGGTCTATGTATCAAAACACGACATAAGGGATGACTCAGATCTGTCACTCAATTATCTGACGTCATAATCAAACACGTCACTTGTTAGCTGACGTCACAATCAAAATAACATTTACCCGTCACGAGAGTGGCAATGGTCCGTTACCAAAGTGTCTGTGAATGGTATGTCTTTGGTGAATTTACAATTTAATAAACATTATTTTGGATATTTTGAAACTATTTTGGCTTGGAGTTGTTGCTGCCATATGCTGTTGGAGATGGGAGCAATTAGCTCTCAGTCAAAGTAGTTCCAAAATACCCGTATAGGTAAATTGAAATTGGGGGTTCAAAGCGATAAAATCGATTAAAGCACGTTCATAACTAGAAATGGATCCGTCTATTAGCATTACATTATAATAATGATAAAATGTTCGGTACTAATTAAAGTATAACTAATCCCATCTCTTGATAGCTATTCAGGTGATCTAACACGCCGGTCATAAACTATCCAGGTAATTTTAAGCTTTTTATCACGCCGCTAAGGAAGGATATTCAAGATTTAGTAGTTAAATGTTGGTACATTTCTACACCCTATGATGGCTGCGCTGATTTACTTTTCAACCAATCAGAAAAAACCTAGTGCGTCTGCCTAGGTATATACGCTCAGTCATATAGGCGCCAGCTATAGTTGGGCAATGTGGTATAAAAGTAATCCTACAAGTAAGCTGTTGAATATTTTGAAACCAATTTGTTTCCAGTCAAATTAGTTTCAAAACATTCAATGGGATGAGCATTACATAATAAAGAATGTAATGCATTGGAGCTTTCATGACATCACACACGCACGCACGCACGCACGCACGCACACAACAGCTTGAGGAGATAAAATGGTGTCGATCGCTGTTCAACATTTACGTGATATTACAAAGCAGATAATTGTGATGACAGGATATGAACGATATGGATTCTATGAACCATATTCTATCGGTGCAATACAACATTTGAGATGAGATTAGCATCGCTTTAAGTACCATCAATAATCGCAATATATGCGCTTGCACGTGTGTAGGCGTATGCATGCTTGCGTAGTCCAAATAGGGTATTGCAATTTGTTTGTTGTCTGTTTGTCTATCCACCGGTCTATTTGCCGATGTTTCTAGGAAATCATTTGCTCTGATTTGGCTCAGACGCTAACAGATGAAGCCACTAAGACTCCATAGATGTATTTTTAAATCAAAACGATATTGGAAAGATTCTGAAACATCCGAGGAAGACCTACACCGGAGTGGGTATCTGACGTCCTAATCAAATAAGTCAGTTGGTAGCTGACGTCACATCGTTCTTTCGTTCGTTCGTTTGTCTTGCCGTTCGTTCGTTCGTTCGTTCGTTCGTTCGTTCGTTCGTTCGTTCGTTCGTTCGTTCGTTCGTTCGTTCGTTCGTTCGTTCGTTCGTTCGTTCGTTCGTTCGTTCGTTCGTTCGTTCGTTCCTTCGTCGTTCATCCCTCCGTCCGCCGGCCCACCCGTCCGTCCATCCATCAATCCGTCCAAGCCCACCCACCACCCACCCACCCACCCACCCACCCATCCATCCATCCATCCATCCATCCATCCATCCATCCATCCATCCATCCATCCATCCATTTATTCATTGCTGATTTATGTATTTATTTCCACCACTCCACCAAACACGTTCATCTACTCCAAATCTAAACACTGGTGGGTCGGAGTGTCGTAGGGCCTGTGAATCAGGAGCGACTTTAATTGTCGGTGTGGTAAAGAAATCACCGCAGCCCTTTCGCACCTGTCTACCAGATTGCTGTTTTCAACGCATATCTTTGATTTCAATATGATTTCAAGCATTCAAATGCAAAAAATATAATCTTTACAGATTCGTAATCTTGGATAACCATACTTTCTGACACATAGTGTTATTAGTTTTAGAGCTTTTGTTAAAGGTTATACATTCCTGTTCAAAGTACAAAGATGCTCACATTGTCCTAGTATATTTGTGGATTTACCATATATTCCTATGGGAGGAATATCATCTGCATATAATAGAAGAAGGAAGTAACCTCTAACTGATGTAGATTATTATAATCTACATCAATTAATAGCTAATACAATTTCTCTTCCGGGCATATGTGTTATT
>CM067370.1:170897598-171124180 GCA_034401795.1 Chaetoderma sp. LZ-2023a
TGTGGTAGTGGTGGTGTGGTAGTTGTTGTTCCTCAGTCTGACTATTATTACATCATTAAAGCCTATGTTCTTGTACAGATGGGATACCATATTTATCAGGTCCAAAAACCATTAATTTAAACATTTGGCAATGATCCCATATTGGCCATTAAGGTCTAAACTCAGGGAACACTTACACCGACGACTGTATCTCCAGCTACACACAATCAGCAGTACTATATCTCATGGTAGTGCCATTATCGTATATACCTTTTTTTAATCTATTGTAACATGTCACATATATTATCACATCACAATAAACCTTGCACCGGAACACGTTTCACCAGAAACAGCAGACCCAAAAGTAGTGTCGTGAAAATTCGCCAGCTACTCACCCAGCTACTTTCCCAATCACCGTTCGCGTATAATCCCATTGACCATTCTGTTGTTTACTTTGACGCCGGTTGAGGTCAAGTACACGCACACGAGAAACATTCTGGAAGTCTCTGGTTTCACTGACGGTGTGCTACTGGGGTTCAAGGCTGCCTTTTTAGTTTTTAAGCACTGGTGATGGTGTGGGGTGGGTAATGCGTTGAGGGACTGTGACTAGCATAGGAAAGAAGCCAATTTCAACCCCTGTACCAGCGCGCGAGAGAAACGGGGTAAAATACCAACACCAGAATATGAGAGAAAGTGGTTGAAATCCCTAAAGTAGCTCATGTGAAAATCATGTTGCAATACCGTTGGCACAGCGGGAGCAAACTCGGATACATGATGCTACATCTCAGAAGGGACAGAGTGAATAGTGTTGCAACGGACCTTTCCAGTTTTAGCTATGTCCCGCCCATCGCTAGCTAAGGTCCACCTACACCTCGCCCGTGTTGGGATTGAACGCCCTGACTATCAATTTCCAGAAAACTAAGACAGGTAAGCTGTTAAATATTTCGAAACTAATTTAACTGGGCGTTGCTGCTGCCTGTGGCAGCAACAGCGACCAGTCCAATTAGTTTCAAAATATTCAACAGAATGTTTATTAAATGGTAAAGTCATACCATTCATACAAGGTGTCCGAGTATTAAGCGTTAAAGACGGACTATATCGAATCATTCATGACGTCATGATTATGACGTAATCTAACACGTCACGTAGTTGATTATGACGTCAAATGATGAATGGATAAACTTGGTTAGGTCCATACCATCAACAGAGACCGAGAGAACATGGTTGCATCACCACAACCATTCCAGGTACCAGTCCAGTGACCAGTATTACCAGTCAACAAATGACAAGCGATTATGATTCCAACGCTGTCAGATTGAAAGTATTACGTATAAGACTTTGCAATAATCTGCAACGCTCCAGGTCCTCAAGTCCTGGGGCCTAGTGCACCATGACGACGTTATTTGGTCTGTCGTATCATCTACGGCCACCCAATAGACACATTCTATCTTAACCATTCATTTAGAATCTAAATTACCAACTACAAAATATAATGTTTAAAGGAAGAAATCATGCTATTGGATATTTCGAAGGTAATTCGACTTACGATGCTCCTGCCTATGACACCACCAAGTCCCAGTCAATTTCAAATAATCAAACAATATTTTGAAGCTTATTTGACTGAGAGCTGTTGCTGCCAACTACGAAACATAATGCTTAAAGTAAGAAATCATGGTATTGGATATTTTGAAAGTAATTTGACTATTTGCTGCTGCTGTCTATGACAAGAACATATCTCTGTTAATTTCAAAATATAATTTGAAAATAATTTGACTGGGAGCTGTTGCTGCCCATGGCAGCAAAAGATCCCGTCAACTTAGTTTCAAAATATTCAATAGCTAACGTGTATGATTGTCTTAAAATTTTGAGAATGGGACTTCAGGGCTCATATGGCTAACATAAGTGATTGACAATTATGCATGGTTTTCGTGGGCAAACGTCCTATAAGGTGGTCGCATAGAACATGTGTTACGGCCGACACCAACACACGCCTTTAGGGGTTCACGAGGCCCCTGGATACGATCACGTAAACATAAATCGTCACACGGAATACCACGTGTGAAATGACCACGAACGTGAAATGACCACGAACCTAAAATGGCACGGCATTATTTTCTGCGTGCTTGAATTGTTACAGATTTTAGAAGATCATAATAATAAGACTCACGACAAGGGACCTTTCCAGTGTATCCACCCATCATATGACGTCATAATCAAATACATGAAGCATATGATGACGTCATAATCAATGGCGTCATGATAACGTAGATAAGTTCGTCACGAACGCTTAATTGGTGACGGACTAAGCGTTGATGTACGAATTGTGGCAACAGCAACAAGTCAAAGTAGTTTTTAAAAATTCAACAGTTTACCGTTATAGTTCTCTGGAAATTGATAGTCAGTGAGTGCAAAGGTCGATCGATCCCAACGCGGGCGAAGTGTGGGTGAAGCTTAGCTAGAGCTTGGCCGGGGATAGCTAAATTTGGATTCTTCCTTTGCGAGCGACATTAGGAAAAACTAGATGTCGAAATGAAGCATTTTGCTTTTCTGCCAGTGAGCTAGTTAACGTAATATTTACGTGATAAGTATGCCCCACACCACGTTGGTGCTCGTTCGACAATGGTTCAATGTCGACTGATCATTGTCGACTGCTTCCCTGTTTTCCCGCCATCATTGCCAACATTCAAGACAGTTTCTGCCTTGTTTCCTCGTTCGGTTTCTTGATCGTCCGATTAAGCTAATCCGCTCCTCGTTCCTAGAAGTTCTCGTTCTTGCGCGTATCATGACAGTGGTCTGTCAGTTGATTGTCTGTCGCTAATCACTGGCCGAAATGCGACCATTTTTCGCAGTTAATCTCTCAAGTATATTGAAATAGCAGTCAGAGTCTGTCACAGCGACAGATCGAAGCCGACAGAGTGAGGCAATAATACATCGCCACATCAGTTAACCCATTGAGCTAGCAGAATGTAAGCGGGAGACGGAGATGATAGGATGTAAGATGTTGAGAATTTAGAAAATAATTTGACTGAAAGTTTTTGTTGCCCATGGCAACAAAAACATTCAGTCAAATTATTTTCTAAATAGTTAACATTTAGAAGATTGTGTCATCAGCACACCCCGCTCTTTGAACCTGATACTGGTCTTAGATCTGCTGGGCAAAGGGGGTTACCGAGACACCAATAGCCTTTGGCGTGCTGTCCTGGTACCATTATGAAGTCATCGTGTGCACGTAAAGTCAAAGGACGCGCGATGCATCATCATCAGTAGTGTGTCAGAAGCCGTGTTTGGACCCCCACCCACCCCAACCCCGACACCCCTATACACCACCATCCGCGGTGCTGACGAACAGAAGGGAGGCAGAGAATGAATCAACAGCGACGACTAACAGGAATTCTCTAATAAAATACACTTTCAAAACAGACGGAAGCCAATAAGAACTCGGACAAAAAGAAGTAATGCCAAAACAAGACAGACGTAAATGTCATCTTTGAAAACAGCAGGACAAACGTGAACAGGCGATTGATGGACCGGTTACTAATAGTAACACCGCCTGCATATCACATCTGCATCGGTGTGCATGCGCGTGAGGTGGTCAGCGATAGAGACCAGTTTCTAGCTATGCTCCGTACATTTCTAGCTAAGCCCCGCCCACTTTTTAACCGCGTTGGGATGGATTTAGGGTATATGCTTTGAGCCCTGAATCCACAGTATCCTAATCTCAAGGTAATCATATAGGTAAGCGATTGAATATTTTGAAACTAATATTGACTAATGTTGCTCCCAATGCTAGAAACCGCTCCTAGTCAAATTTAAAAAATATTTATATTCAACATAATGTTTATTAAATTGTAAATTCATTCAAACACTGGTGACTGACCTTTCGCTTTTCAAGAGCGAGCTACGTCATTATCACCGTGACGTGATCGAAAATGTGACTCACGTATGTGATTATGATATCATACTTGAGTCGCCGATCGGATCCTTACATTAGCCCTTCAATTGCTCCAGTATTGAAATAATACATTTCATATTCTAAACAGTTCGAGACAATAGACCGTTCTAGTTTTAGCTATGCCGCGCCCATCTCTAGTTAAGCTCTACCCACACCTCGCTTGTGTTGGGATCGAGCGATCTCTAAACTCTCCGACTATCAATTTCCAGAAAACTATACAGGTAAGCTACTGAATATTTTGGAACTAGTTTGACCGGGCGCTGTTGCTGCCAATTGTAGCAACAGCGTCCAGTCAAAATAGCTTCAAAATATTCAACAGCATGTTTATTAAATAGTAGAGCCATACAACTCGTACAACGTGTCGGACTATTAAGAGTTAAAGACGGGCAAAATAGATTCATTTATGACGTAATGATTAAGACGTCATTCTACGCGGCACTTAGCTGATTATGACGTCATATGACATCAGATTGATAAGTGGATACTCTGTAAAGGTGAGTTACCACAGGCAAGGACGTCCTGATTCTGTAATTATTATATTGTGTTCAATCACCATTAATGGCAACCAAATGCTAAACAGAATTAGACATTAGATATCTGGAACCAAATGATGGATTTTTGCATGACCTTCCTTGAGGCGCGCCGTCTTACGAACATCCGTCATAACGTAGGGGCATAGTCTGGCACCAATGCGAATTAACTATCCGCTATGGATATGCTTTCGCGCAGTAGGTAAGACCAGGTGTATGGGCTAGGGTGGGAGGGAAGGATGGAGAGAGAGAGAGAGAGAGAGAGAGAGAGAGAGGAGAGAGAAGAAAGTGGGGAGGGAGGGAGGGAGAGAGAGAGAGAAGAGAGAGAAGAGAGAGAGAGAGAGAGAGAGAGAGAGAGAGAGAGAGAGAGAGAGAGAGATAGTGAGAGAGAGGGAGGGAGGGAGGGAGGGAGAGAGAGAAGGGAGGGAGGGAGAGAGGGAGGGAGATTAATTATGCAATTACCATATTTAATAATCGCCAGTTTTTTTATTCCGCCTCGCTGATCACGTTACCTCAAACATTAACTAATATTTCACACAGCGGGATAGGACATCCGGGTCATTGATCAGTGCCGGAACCGGAACACATTGTTGGGCATAAATCCCAAAAAACAAAAACGAATCTCGAAGCGCTGTTATGGCTACTCACCAGCAATATACATACGTATTATTCATTTGGAGATTATTGGCCCATTTAGATTGATCAATTACGCTAATTTGTTTTTATCGCATCATAATTTTCGGCAATTGAGGAATTACCACGGTATTCTTTAATTAACCCTTTAACCATTGAACTCGTAAAAGAAAATTTCAATTTTCTCATAGAAAATGTCAATTTACAGACCAAGGGAAGAATATTTTTGAAAATTTACCACTGGAACGACTGGCTCAGTTATAATCCTTTATAATCACATTGGTAATGAGATTCTAGGAATGGAAGACTTCAGTTTTAGCTATGCCTCGCTCATCTGTAGCTAAGCTCCACCCACGATTTGTCTGTGTTAGGAGCGATGAATCTAGTTTTGGCTATTTAGCTATATGCACTGCCCATCTTTAGCTAAGCTCCACCCACACTTCATCTGTGCCAATAAATTTCCAGAATCTATGCAAGTAATCGGTTGAATATTTTGAAACTAATTTGACTGGACGCTATTGCTGCCTATGGCAGCAACAACGCCCAGTCAAATTAGTTTCAAAGATTCAACAGCATGTTTATTAAATAGTAAAGACATACAATTCGTACAACGACGTTTTGTCCGTCATCAATTCAGCGTCCGCGACGAACCTAGCTACATCATTCAAGGCGTAATTGACTATGACGTCATCCTAAACGTCACGTGGTTTATTATGACGTCATATGAGTGATGGATAAACTGGAATCCTCTATTCAGAGTTCAAAGGATTAATGAACGATGCCATTGCATAACATACAAGCAAGTGATCTTTTGATCCCATACTTGGTATGTTCGTGATAACGTTTTAGATCCTAACCCGATACTGATTCGATGACAGCGACAGCCATTCATGTGTTACATTCTTAAAAAAATCCTACCGTGGCCTTCAAATTGTCACTACCTAAGTAAAAACAAAAATCAGATTTGCTTGACCGCTCTTGAATAGTATAGCGTCACCGTATATGCCTATCTCCCGAATGCAATTATATCCAACGAACCTTTCTAGGAATTTCGACAAGCCAGAGCGGAGGAAATGATGAATAGGCGAGCACATAGCTGAACTCAATAGCATCGTCATTTCGACATTGATAGATAGACAGCTAAATTATTGAAAAATCATCACATGTACACTCGCTTGGTTGATTCCTGTTGCGGAAAAAATGGCGCAGAGGTGCGCCCATCATCGAATGCGAAGATTAGGGCATATCCCATGTTCCAGATCAATAAGTTTGGATTTAGATAGAAGACAAGAGTTCTTTCTCTTATTTGTTTTTCAAACAGATGAGATATTAAAGAGATACTGATTTCATCCTAAATGTTGTATTGTAATAATACCCTGATAACACAGGTTACCTGGTCGATACTGGGCCAGTACCGGCCCAGTAACCTGCTTTATTGGGTATATTATGGCATAATATACGATATCATTATTTTCACAGCGTATTCCCTTATATCTGTAGGTCTATCACAATGGACCTTTCCATTTTTAGCTATGCACCGCCCATCACTAGCTAAGCTCCACCCACACCTCGCAGTGTTTGGATTGATCGATCCCCGAATGCCCTAGCTATCAATTTCCTGAAAACTATACAGCGAAGCTGTTGAATATTTTGTAACTATTTTGACTGGGTGCTGTTGCTGCCTATGGCAGCAACAGCGCCTAGTCAAATTAGTTTCAAAGTATTCAACAGAAAATTTATTAAATAGTAAAAGCAAACAATTTGTACAACAACGCGTAGACCGTCTTCAAATATGCGTTCGTGACGTACTTATCGACATCATTCATGACGTCATCCATTATGATGTCATTCTACACACCGCGTAGATGAGTATGACGTCATATGATGGGTACATACTCTGGAAAGGTGAATTATTTTGGCTCTTTATAGCGTCCTGATAAAGTTTAATCATGGTCGCTGAGATTTTGTTTAATCAAGCGATAGCGCAATCATTCTTTATTACTGAATTACCGTGTCATGTTGAATATTTGAAACTAATTTTATTGGGAACTGATGCTGCCTATACGGTATTCTATGGGTGCACGAGTGGCAGATTGGATCCCTCCATTATCTGCGGAGATGAGGAAGAGGTTAGAGAGAATTTTGTATCCGTTAAAATGGCATTCCTTCATACGGTTGCTGTAAACCGTAACAATATATGGCAGCAATACCATTTTCAAAATTAAACAGCAACAACGAAATGAAAAAAAAAATACAAGTGGATTGTATAAGCTTCCAACACACCAGTTGTTCATTTATCATGACCTAGATTCACTAACACAAGTTTGCCCTCATAACATAAGTTACTGGGCCGGTACTGGGCCAAGAGTGTGACAATGCGACCTGGTATTGGCCCAGTAATCCGCGTTATCATGGTAGTAGTGCTTCCAAAGAGAACATCGTAATCAATGTATTTCATGAAATATTTGTCTTAACAAATGGCATCTTATGAATGAGATAAATGTGTATTTCCTTTAGCCATTTGCCACTTCTTAGTCCCCGAGTTCTATTCCCATGAACTCGCGCATTGCAGCGTAGCGGTGCAATCATCACGGGCGCTAACAAGACATACGTGATAATAGGTATTCGAATTCAAAAGATGAAATCAGTTATAGCAGTTGCAAACAAATACGCATTATGTTTGCACGTCTTAGATCATGGTACAGGCTTTTTGAATACAACTCATTTGAGGTGGTGGATGACGAATGCAAACTACCTACTAATGTACAAGCTACACATGGCTATGTACCACCGAGCCAATTGACCTTTCCAGTTTATCCATCCATCATATGACGTCATAATCAACTACGTGACGTGTAGGATGGCACCCTAATAAATTACAGCATGAATGACACGATTTAGTCCGTCTTAAAAGCTTGATAGTCCGACACGTTGTACGAAATGTTTGTCTTTACTATTTAATAAACATTCTGTCGAATATTTTGAAACTAATTTGACTGGGTGCTGTAACAGCAGCTCGTCAAATTAGTCTCAAAATATTCAACAGTTTGCCTGCATAGTTTTCTGGAAATTGATAGTCAGTGAGTTCAGGCATCGACTGATCCCTTGCAGCAACAGCACCTAGTCAAATTAGTTTCAAAGTATTGAACAGCTTACCTGTATAGTTTTCTGGAAATTGATAGTCAGGGAGTTCAGGGATCAACCGATCCCAACACTGGAGAAGTGTGAGTGGAGCTTATCTAGAGATGGGCGGGGCGTGGCTAAAATTGGAAAAATCCATTCCTCCAGTCCCCCAAGAATCGGAGCGTGTTCTGTCACCAGCGCCACTATCATTGTTATCACCAACATCAGTAGCCGAGTCCCGAGCGACACTATCAGCGTTTATTCATCTCACGTACTCCAATCGGTGATAATTCTCCCATTCGTGAATCCAATCGATCATCCTGTGATTTCACTTTGTCTTCTTATGAGGTCAAGCAGGTATAGGATATAAAACGCAGTCACCAGGGTCTGAGAGAAGCACGTAGCAATGCACGTCGCTCATCTGGGTGCGAGAGAACCCTGGCGCCGAGGATCCTATATGGAGACAGCGGCTATGTATAGGATGTGGCGTATGTAGACTGCCGTCACAAAACATAGAGACGTATCTAACTCCGTCAAGAATATTGAAAATCCGTGAATTGTGGGAATGACATATTTTTACTATTGAATCAATATTCTGTTGACATCAACAGCACCCAGTTAAATTACTTTCAAAATATTCAACAGCTTAGCAGTATAGTTACCACGAAATTGGAGTCTGGGAATTCAGGAGTCAGTGTATATAAGTCTCCTCCAAAACTTGGAAAAATATGGGCGGGGCTTAGCTAGAAATGGGAGGCGCATAGATAGAAATGGATCTATCTCTTTCCATATATGGACGATATCGCGACATATCTGGCATAATATCGCGATGTATCGATATATCGTTATATCCCAATATTGCAAGAAGTCTTGATGGGTGGCGCGGCGCGGGATACATGCACACATTGGTAATTTGTGTCAATACAAACCAGCCCCCAACTCTGTCATTTTGAAATTACTACGGCCTAGGGCAGCAATAGTTTGCAGTCAATGTACTTTAAAACATATTAAAACATGACCTTCTCCGACCCCACCCGGCTTAAAGCTACGTTATTCTTTAAGGGTACTGTTTGGAATCGTGCTAGCCTCAAGAGTTCCGGCGATTCCAAATGCACAGAATACCCGCGCCTCGTCCTGAGATGATAAATTTACACTGCCCTCACGAGATGTATCTTAACTCTTTAACACTCATATCAGCCAAAGACGGCTTCAGCAGTGGTCTTGAGAAAAGTCCATTTGCAGACCAAGATAAGACTATTTTCGAAAATTTACGACTGGAATGACTGGCTCGATAGCCGAAGCAGTCATTACAGTGATAAAATTTCAAAAATAGTCTTCTCTTGGTCTGAAAATGGACATTTTCTATGAGAAAGTTGAAGTTTTTTGGAACAAAACTTGAGGGTTGAAAGGTTAAGTGTCTACTGTGGTTTCTTATCGTGTGCGAACATTGTAATGCATCGTAATACACGCGTATGTTCGATCTGAACTCGTCTTTGATACTTTATCTACGAGAATGTGCCAATTGATAAATCATATAAGGCAGAATTACATATTGGGATTTTTGCCTAAGATCCGACGACGGCCCGGCTCAGTAAGGAAAACCCTGACAGGATTTTAATCTGGTCGTATTATGTACATGGTTATAATGTATGACCACGGCACGATGGTGAAGAAATAACCAAATAGGAAGAGTCGTAACGGAATCGGGAAAGTTTTGACATGCTAAAATTTCCGACCTAGTCGTAAGCTGTCGTAGAGACCATCTTAACAAAGCAGTAATCAAATCGTGTGTGGGCTTACGATCGTTGCGACCGTTCTGACAGCATACGGTCAGCATCGCGCGTACGCATTAATTACAGGAATTTGAAGGCAACGTGTTTCGATGCCACGTGCACATCATTTTCACTGCATGTCTCTCTGCATTTCACTGTCAGCTCGGTAACTACCTACGGGGATTTATATTCTAAATCAGCGTTAATGCCATACCACGGCTTGTCTACGATTCTCTAAAAATGGCCTAGATCGTAGATGAGTCGTGCCGTGGTCGAATCTTAGCCAAAAATCGCAATGTGTAAGTCTGTCTTAATAGTAACGCGTTACGACCAAATGCTGCTGCCATCCTGTTTTCTAATATTATCTGTCCGTCTCTCAGTAAGCCGAACCGCGTGTCTGCCATTCTTGATAACAATTTTCATCAGTCTGTTTGTTTGGACGACTAAGTTAATAAGAACCATCTTTGCAAGATAGATTAATTGCAGGTTTCTAGGTACTCTTGTGACAGTAGCCATTGAGCTACGTATAGTTGATGATGTTCGGAACAGATCAGCGGTCTAAATGCAATAATTTCGCGTGATTAATCGCGAGGAATCTCTTCTGAAAATACCATTCTAGTTTTGTCACAGAGCGGACAGGCAACTCATGAGGCCATAATGATGGATCCCGCCTATCACTCAAATATCTGACGTCATAATCCAAATTATGTAGCTCCGTCGATCACAGAAGTGTACGAATTCTATCTGTTTTTTGATATGAATTTACAAATTAATTAACATTTTGTTGACTATTTCGAAACCAAATTATCTGGAAGCTGTTGCCGCCATAGGCAGCAACAGCTTCTAGTCAAATCAGTTTCCAAATATTCAACAACTCACCTGTATAATATGCCTATAGTTACCTTGAAAGTGAGATTCTGTTAATTCTGCGTTCAGCGGGTTAATTAAGAAGTAAATTGGACAATTCATCAATTAGGAGAAAAAAAATGAGTAAATACTAAAACCAAATTAGCGTAATTGATTAGGCCAAATGGGACAGCAAGCTGTGAGTGAAATATGTTAATCCATAAACATAGACAGAGCTATGATGTGTGGGTGCGGCCTAGGGAGGGGACGGGTGGGTACGTATTTAAGTCCAGAATTCTTAGGAAACATGGTTTGGAAGCATTTCGTCATGGGTCAGTGTGTCAAGTTCTATTGGGAAAGTCATACATTATATGTATGATAATTTAATCAGTCGCCTCGCGTTCAAGAATGGTGATAATTGGTAATTATTTTGACAGAGATAAAGCTGCATTGAATTATAGAAGGGACCATTTCTAGTCATGCCCCGCCTATTTCTAGCCATGTCCCGCCCATTTCTAGCCATGCCCCGCCCATTTCTAGCCATGCCCCGCCCATTTCTAGCCATGCCCCGCCCATTTCTAGCTAAGCACAGCGGACTTTTTCAGGGTGTTGTGATTAATGTATGTATAGGCCTACATTGAATCCTGAATTCTCAGAATCCTAATTTCAAGGTGAGTATACAGATAAACTGTTGAATATTTTGAAACTAATTCAACTGGACGCTGATGCTGCCTATATTATTAAACAGTTAAGTCAATTTGTGCAGTTGATGGACTTTTCAATGTTCATGGCGGAGCTAGATACGTCACTGTATTGATACGTCAGACTACATCTGACGTTATTGATGGGACAGATCGGAGACTTCCATTGGGAATTATTTCGACAGAGATGTATCTACATTGAATAATAATTATAACTACTGTTAATACTCGGTGTGTACCATATGGCCCTAGAGACAGTATCACGATATACAATGTATTCTATCACGATTTATCGGTATATCGCGCATCACGCATGTCAGGTTGGGTTGGGTGTGATCCAAACATTCTTGAATATTTAGAAATAACTCTGAATTGGCAGACTCTCATTTTCAACATAACAATGCAGGTAAACAGTTTAACATATGTTCGACATGACGCCGCAAATTGTTCATGGTGTTCTAATTCCAGCTTAGCATCGCGTTCACACGCCCTTGCGCGAGAGAGAGAGCGAGAGAGAGCGAGAGAGAGAGAGGAAGGAAGGGAGCAAAGAAGAGAAGGAAGGGAGAGAGAGAGAGAGAGAGAGAGAGAGAGAGAGAGAGAGAGAGAGAGAGAGAGAGACGAAGGTCGACGGACAGGGTGTGGAGATGGAGAGAGAGAGGATGGTGGGGTAGAGAAGAGAGAGAGGGAGGGAGAGAGGGGGGGGGGCGTGGGGTAGAGTTGGTAGGAGAATGGGGTGGGAGGGAAGGGGATGGAGATGGAGAGGAAATATAGTACGCAGATGGACGTTTTCGGTAGCTACACGAACCAGCGTTATAATTATTATTTCTCGTATTCTCTACCTCGGATTCAACACGCTCTCACACTCAAGCATGGGCGTACATGCATGGAAAAGAACACTTATTTCAAGTTGCACAAGGACATGATGCCTTTTTGCAATACCGAGTTTAATTAAACATTTTCCAAATAAGTCCAGTCCAGCTTCAAAATGATTATCACACTCCTTTAGGCCTCTCAATATTCCATAATGAGTGGATCATATAATAACTTCTCTGTCAACATTATTAGCAATCATCATCATTTCTGAACGCTAAGCGTCTGATTAAATCACATTCTATATAGCCTATGGCTGTCACAACGGGACCCGACATTCGGTCCACGGCACATCGCTTCCAACCGGAAGCCCCCGAAGATATTGCTCGGTGCAAATAGCGGAATTAACCCTTTGCGAATCGAGCCAAATCCGGCCTTTGTAGTACTCTTGTGGAATATCCATTTGCAGGCCAAGAGAAGAGTATTTTTGACAATTTTCCCCGGGAATGTTAATCAGGCCAATTATTTCAGTGGCAAATTAAAACAAGTCTTTTGGCATGCAAATGGATATTTAACATGTAAATATTTTAATATTCCTGGCCAAAGTTAGTCATTAAAGGGGGTTTATGGCGAACCGTGCGCTAGTTTATGACTAATTATAAGCTTTTATGACGCTCTGTCTATCTGCATTAGAATTCTTCACTCATGACTTCATGTCGCCTCCAGATGCATCAATAACGGTAATTTGGTATTTGTAGCTCGTGCTTTTTACCGTTAATGAATTATCCCACGCAATCCACTTTTAGCTATGCCCCGCCCATCTCAATCTAAGCTCCACCCACCCCATGTGGATCGATCGATCTCTGAACTCCCTGACTATTAATTTCCAGAAAACTATACATGTAAGCTGTTGCATATTTTGAAACTAATTTGATTGGGTGCTGTTGCTGCCTATGGCAACAACAGCACCCAGTCAAATTAGTTTCAAACATATTCAACAGAATGTTTATTAAATACTAAAGACATGACAATTCGTACACGTGTCGGAGTATTAAGCGTCAAAGATGGACTATATAGAATCATTCATGACGTAATAATTATGACGTCATCATACACGTAACTTAGTTAATTATTATGATGTCATATGACGTCAGGTGATCGATGGATAAACTGGAAAGGTGAATTGTCCCACGCATTGGATGAATCCACTTTTAGCTATGCCCCGCCCATCTCTAGCAATGCTCCGCCCACGTATAGTCCACGTTGGGATCGATCGAAATTTCAATTTCCAGAAACCTATGCAGGTAACCTGTTGAAAATTTTAAAACTAATTTGATTGGACGCTGTTGCTGCCTTTAACAGCAACAGCGGTCAGTCGAATTAGTTTCAAAATATTCATCAGAATGTTTATTAAATGGTAAAGACATACAATTCGTACAACTTAAAGGTTTATGACCGACTTAGCTACGTCATTCATTACATATTTGATGGTGAGGTCAACCTACATGTGGCATAATTGATTATGACGTCATTCAATCTAGTGACGGACGGGATTGATCAATTATTAATAAACGGATCCATTTCTAGCTCTGCCCCACTATTTACGTGTGTTGGATTTAATTTGAAACATTGAAACTTGAATTTCTAGTATCCAAATTCCAAAGTAAATATCCATGTAAACTATTGTGGATTTGGAAACTAATGTGGCAGCATCAGACCCCACCCCACCCCAACCTCCCATACCCAACATACACACACCCTCAAATTAGATTCACAATACTGAACAGAACTTTGATTAAAATTGTAAATTCATCAAATACATTGGCGGACGTTTTGATTTTCGTGACGGAGTCTACGCCATTATGATCGTCACGTGACGTCAGCTAGCGTGAGGTAGCCCTAATTAATTATGACATCAGATACATGAGTGACCGACGCGAATCTCAACATTGAGATTTTCTGAGAATTTTATGTCTGATGCAGCTAGAAAGCGATGATTTCGCCAAGCTTTCGCTCCAGTCTATGCGCCCATGATCATTCAATCGATATGAAATTTGACGACTAATTCAGAGGAAACTAACCTAATTAACCATGTAGCCCTTGAATTTGTTCAAGAAAATTCATAGAAAACGCCCATTTGCAGACCAAGAGAAGACTAATTTTGAAAATTTACCACTGGAATGACTGGCTCGGTGATCGACTCAGTCATTCCAGTGGTGAATTTTCAAAAATAGTCTTCTCTTGGACTGAAAATGGACATTTCTCAAGACCACTGCAGAAGCCGTTTTTGGCTGATATGATCGTTAAAGGGTTAATCTTCATAGACCTAAATTATTCAATGTATTTCTGATGGACATAATATAAAATTTATATTTTCATTTATGAATCTGGCACTACCCTATACCTTATCGAGTCTGCTAGTGACAAAACGAGCGCCTACCATCTAAAGCCAAATCTTCGCGACTGGTGACGATGATAGATTTACCTCTGCGCCGTGTTGCATAAAGAAAATCCAGATCAAGCGGAAATACTTGCGATGATTTCTCAATAACATCGCTGTCTATTTATCAATGTCAAATAACGATGCTATTGAGTTTGATGCTGTCCTCGCTCATTTTTTTCAGTTTTCATATGTGACTTGTCGTCCAAGTCATGACAAGAACCTGCGGGGAATGTACTTATTTAGGAAGAAGACATATAAACAGAATCGTCACTGTGGTTTAAAATTATCACGGGAATAAATGACTCAATAATCGAGCCAGTCATTCTAGTTATAAAATTTCAAAAATAGTCTTCTCCTGGCTTACAAATCCTTCAATAAACAACTATGTTGAGATTCCAGATCAAATTTAGCCAATAAAGCGTTTAGATGTTGAGCCGCAAGGAAGGAAAGCTAGTTTATGACTAATTATAAGCTTTTATGACGATCTGTCCCTCGGCATTAGTATTTTGCAAATGAATCATTACCAGTCATTTGGTATTAGAAGTTCCAGATTTTTTCCATTAATGGATTGTTTCATAAACTACTAAAGGTACCCATTTCAAACTATGCCTAGCCCATTTCCAGCTGTGCTTCTCACATTTCTGGCTATGTCTCGCCCATTTCTAGCTATGCATCACCCAATTCTAGCTATGCATCACCCATTTCTAGCTATGCATCACGCAATTCTAGCTATGCATCACCCATTTCTAGCTATGCATCACCCATTTCTAGCTATGCCTCGCCAATTTGTAGCCATGCCCCGCCCATTTCTAGCTACGCATCACCAATTTCTAGATATGCATCACCCATTTCTAGCTGTGCCTCGCCAATTTCTAGCTATGCACTACCCATTTCTAGATATGCATCACCCATTTCTACCTATGCCTCGCCCATTTCTAGCTATGCCTCGCCAATGTGTAGCCATGTCTCGCCCATTTCTAGCTATGCTTCGCCAATTTGTAGCCATGCCTCGCCCATTTCTAGCTATGCACCACCCATTTCTAGCTATGCATCACCCATTCCTAGCTATGCATCACCCATTTCTAGCTATGCACTACACATTTCTAGCTATGCCTGGCCCATCTGTAGATATGCACCACCATTTCCTAGCTATGCCTCGCCAATTTCGAGCTATGCTTCTCATATTTCTAGCTATGCACCACCCATTTCTAGCTATGCATCATCCATTTCTAACTATGCACTACCCATTTCTAGCTATGCATGGTCCAATTGTAGATATGCACCACCAATTCCAAGCTATGCCTCACCCATTTCTAGTTATGCATCACCCATTTCTAGCTATGCATCACCCATTTCTAGCTATGCATCACCCATTTATAGCTATGCTTCGCCCATTTGTAGTTTTGCCTCGCCCGTTTGTAGCTATGTCTCGTCAATTTCTAGCTATGCCTCACTCATTTCTAGCTATACATCACCCAACATTTTTAGCTATGAACCACCCATTTCTAGCTATGTACGATCCATTTCTAGCTATGCCTCCCCATGTGTAGCTTTGCACCACACATTCCTAGCTATACCGCAGCCATCTCTAGCTATGCTTCTGCCATTTGTGGCTATGCCTCGCCCATTTGTAGCTATGCCCCTCCCATTTGTAGCTATACCTCGCCCATTTGTAGCTATGCCTCACCCATTTGTAGCTATGCCTCGCCTATTTCTAGCTATCCCTCGCCCATTTGTAGCTATGCCTCACCCATTTGTAGCTATGCCTCGCCTATTTCTAGCTATCCCTCGCCCATTTGTAGCTATGCCTCTCCCATTTCTAGCTATGTCTCGCCCATTTCTAGCTATGCCTCACCCATTTGTTGTTATGCCATGCCCATTTGTAGCTGTGTCTCTCCCATTTTAGCTATGTCTCGCCCATTTCTATCTATGCACCACCCATTTGTAGCTAAACACTGTTTACAATTCACAGAAATTACCTAAATTTCAACGTAAATATACAGGTAAACTGTGGAATTCTTTTGAAACTAATTTGTCTAGGGATGTTGCCGCCTATGGGAATGTTGATTAAATTCTGAATTCATCAAGGGCATACAATTCGTACATTTCATGACATAGTTTACTTCATTATAATTCTGGCATCTGCTAATATGTGATGTAATGGATTAAGTCATCAGATAATGGACCTTTCCAGTTTTAGCTATGCCCCGCCCATCTCTATCTAAGCTTCACCCACACTTCACCGTGTTGAGATTGATCGATCCCGGAATGCTCTAACTATTCATTTCCTGAAAACTATACAGATAAGCTGTTGAATATTTTATAGCTAATTCGACTTGGTGCTGTTGCTGCCTATGGCAGCAATAGTGCCCAGCTAAATTAGTTTCAAAATATTAAACAGAATATTTATTAAATAGTAAAGACATACAATTCGTACAACACCACATAGATCGTATTCAAATATGAGTTCGTGACGTACTTATTGACGTCATTCATTCTGATGTCATTCTAAACGCCGCGCAGATGATTATGACGTCATAGGATAAGTTGATAAAGTGGAAATGTCTCTTGAGCTACACATAGGATCCTTCCATTGCCCGCTTCCGATTATTTTATGTATGATTTGACAAAAAACGATGATTTGGTAAGCCATGGCACCTGCAATACTGCTCAATCCAAATGAAATTCCGGGAATAATTCAGAAGAAATCGAACATCATTAATCTTCATAGACTGAATTTATTCAAGGCTTTTCTGATGGACATGATATAAAATTTATATTTTCATTTATAAATCTCTCACTACACTCTACCATATCCAATCTGACTGTGACAAAACAAGCACCTTGTGGTATTTAAAGCGAAACTTAGCGACTGGTGACGCGTGATGGACTGTTAACTCCTCGCCGTGTTGCATAAGGAAAATGCCTATCAAGCGGACATACTTGTGATAATTTCTCAATAGAATACCTGCCTCTCTATCAATGTCAATTACGATGCTATTGTGTCCGACTATCTCTTTGCTCATCTTTTTCATTTCTCATATGTGACTTGTCATCTCAAAGATGACAAGAACCTGCTGGGAATGTAATTATTTAGGAAGAAGACATATCAACAGAATCGACCATGTGGTCTATTTGGAATGAAATTTGCAGATTCCTGGGGGAATTACATCAAAATGTTAACAAAACGAGAGTAGTTTGTCTAGAGGTATTTTCGTCAATGGGCCTTTCCATTTTTAGCCATGTCCCGCACATCTTTAGCTAAGCTCCACCCACACCTCGCTTCGTGTTTGGGATCAATCGATCTCTGAACTACCTAACTATCAATTTCCAGAAAACTATACAGGTAAGCTGTTGAATATTCTGACGCTAATTTGACTGGGCACTGTGGCAGCAACAGCGTCCAGTCAAATTAGTTTCAAAATATTCAACAGCATGTTTATTAAATAGTAGAGACATACAATCCATACAACATGTCGGACTATTAAGAGTTAAAGACGGGCCAAATTGATTCATTTATACCATAATGATTATGACGTCATCCTACACGCCACTTAGCTGATTATGATGGCATATGACGTCATATGATAGATAGATACTCTGGAAAAGTGAATTATGTCATACGCCAGTGTTTTCCAGATACACAATTTTTATGGAATTTACAGACCTCACTATAGCCGATATGGAAAATGGAGAGATAGACAGTGATGGGAAGAGGGATTGCCACATGGCCTGTGATATATCAGAGTGTATACGTTTGTTGCAACGTGTGCCACAGTGATGGAAGCATATTGTAATTCAGCTTTCTAGAGTACCCACCCATCATATGCCGTCATAATCAACTACGTGATGTGTAGAATGACATCATAATGAATGACGTCCATAAGGACGATACGAACGCATATTTGAAGACGGGCTATGCGTTGTTGTACAAATTTCCATAGGCAGCAACAGCACCCGGTCAAATTAGTTACAAAATATTCAACAGCTACCATGTATCGTTTTCAGTAAATTGATAGCTAGGGTATTCGGGGATCGTTCAATCCCAACACGGCGAGGTGTGGGTGGAGCTTAGCTAGTGATGGGTGGGACATGGCTAAAAATGGAAAAGTCCATTGCTTCTGCATACCGAGTTGTAAAGGGTACATTTGCGGGTCTATCATGAAAATTATATAAGAGTCAGCAAAAAGTAGAAATATTATTTCAGTAGTTGGTTGGGATGATTGCAAATGTGTGGTTGAAGCTATATATTTGAGTCGATGACATTGCCAATCACACATGTATGGGGGCATGATGCATGGGAACAACCTATACACCCACCACCGCAAACACGTTAGTACATGAAGCCAACTTGAACATGAACTCGGACATTAGCGCTTTCATGGCGGATAGACATAATTTATTCTAAGGTTTACTGACGGTCATGATGTAAAACTTATTTGTTCATTTATATATCTGGCACTACCCTATACCTTATTGAGTCTGCCAGAGACAAAACGAGCGCCTACCATCTAAAGCCAAATCTTAGCGACTGGTGACAATGACAGATTTACCTCTGGGCCGTGTTGCATAAGGAAAATGCAGATCAAGCGGAAATACTTGCGATGATTTCTCAATAACATAGCTCTCTATATATCAATGTCGAATAACTCTGTCCTCGCGCATCTTTGTCATTTTTCATCTTTGACTTATCGTCCAAATTATGACAAGAACCTGCTGGGAATGTAATTATTTAAGAAGCAGACATATCAACAGACTTGGCGCCGTGGTTTATTTGTAGTGAGATTTACAATTTCCTGGAATATTACATCAAAATGTTAACAAAAGGAGGGTAGTTTGTCTAGATGTATTTTCCTCAATTGTGCCATACGCCAGTGTATTCAAGACACATAATTTCTATGGAATTTACGGACCTCATTAGGTGATATGGAAAACGAACAGCGAGACAGACATGGTGAGAGGGATTTCCAATGTGTCATGAAATGCTGGGGCGTATGTCTACAGTACAGCTCACGGATAATGTCTACTTTTCCAAAACAAGATAAAACATACTGATGAATATTTAGAACATAATTAGATGACATTGCTGCCTAAGGCATTAAACAGAATAATTCTGACATCTCGTAGCTGCTGAGAATACATAGTTGCGACGCTTACATCTTGGGGACTAACATGGATCACGTAAGAGTCAGCAGAGGATGGGGATATTATTTCAGTAGTTGACGGTTATGATTGAAATGCGCAGATGAAGCAATGTAAATTAGAGTAGTTGAAATTACCAATCACACATGCGTGAAGGCCGGATGTAAGTGAACAGGGCAACCCAATAAGCCAACCGCACCCAGTCAAATTAGTTTCAAAATATTCGACAACATGTTTCTTAACTAGCAAAGAATTACAAAGATATACAATTCATACAACGTGTCGGACCATTTGAGATTTGGTGACGGTCTATATGGAATCCTTTGTGACGTAATGATTATGACGTCATCATACATGCGCTGAGCTGATTATGATGTCATACGAGGTCTGGTGATGAATGGATACTCTGGAAAGGTGAATTTGCAGCCCAAGAGATAAATAATTGTTTTAATATTATCAGAGATGTGGCTGGATAGATAGTCTTCTGTGCATCGTTATGATGGTGACATTAGCTAATATGTGACGGATTTGAATATGGCGTCAGATACTTGAGTGATACAGATGGAATCCCTTCATTATCTTATAAATTCTGACGGTGACAGAACAAGCACCATGATGGAAAAGAGGAATCCAGTCTCGCGGTTAATCGTCATCATAAACAACTACGTCACATGTAGGCTGACATCATAATCAATCACGTCATGATTGACGTCATAAATGCTTAATAGTCCGCCAAGTTGTACGAATTGTATGGCTTTACTATATATATACCGTATATTGCATTAGTAAAGCCGGTTACTGGGCCAGTATAGGGTCAATATTGTCCAGTATTGACCCAGCGAGGGCCCGGTAAACTGCGTTATCAAGGTTCTATCTACGTCACATTTCATCAGTGTCTCCAGTGACAACTGACAATACAAACACAATATTATCTTAAAAGAATTCTATTGATGATTCCCCTGTGTTTGACGCATAGTTCCGGACACCATCATATTCTCCAGCAGCAGGTTCCTGTCATAATTTGAACAAGTCACTGAGGAGAAATGATGAATGAGTGAAGACATATTTGGATTCAATAGCGGCGTTCTTTGACATTGATAAATAGACGGTTATGTTATTGAGAAACCATCACAAGTATGTCCGCTTGATCGGAATGCCCCTTACACAACACAGCTCAAATGTAAATCCATCATCGTCAACAGTCAGTAAGATTGGCTTTAGATAGTACAACGTGTATGTTTTGTTGGAGAGACATGTGATAATGTATAAGTGCAGTACCAGGAATCTGCATTTTAATAAAATATGATATCGATTGAATAGTCCTAGTCATTATAACAGCAATAACGACTCACTGGAACAACATTTTAGGCAAATCAGAAAGAAAACCTCTAGCAAAGTAGAATAATGTACAGATCCAGCCTCAGGGTTTTGAAAATAAGTCCATTAACATAGTAATACCATTCATATCTTGATATTAGACTAGATACATTTTTAAAGAGAAAGGGTGTGGGTGGAGAGGTTGAACTGTTTTGCCACGCATATTAGTCTGTATCTGCGTGTCTCTCCAGCTCCTCACGCTCATCCTCACACTCCTCAGCCTCGTAATCACCTCCCCACCACCCCACCCCCATTCCATCCCTCCATCCTTCCCATACCATCCAACCTCCCTCCCTCCTCCCTCACTTGTTCTCCGAATCAACATCGCCTGCATTACTACCACAGTTCATGTTCCCTTTCGCGCGCAGGCTTCGATGGTGATGGCTGTGGTTGAATTTGGTTGTTCACGTACTTCGGTTCATCATGTCAACTAGTCAACTATACTGATTCATCCACACATTTTCAATCACCACAGCCATATCTTGAACTAATATTTCCACTCGATGTTTCCCCTTACGTTGACTCGTGCTAAAAATCTCAAAAGAACCACATATCTAAGCTTTTATAACTCAATGTGCAGGCGCAATTACAACATACGTCAATGATCGCGACTCACTCCGCAATGCCGGTCTACTCTCAGTCACGTCGAAATTCTACTTTTACAATGTCGCTCGCTATGACGCTATTGAATGGATCTTCGTTTTCCATTTCACCGAGTGAGGTCTGTAAATTCCCCAGGCATTATGCGTCTTGAATACAGAGACGCCTCACACAATTGTTGAAAATACAGTTCTGGAATCCTCCTGACCTCTGGCAAACTAGCTTATCTTTGCTGACATTTTGATATAGTTCCTCCGGAAATTGCAAATCTCACTCGAAATGGACCACGTGGCTAGTTCTATTCATACGTCTTCTTCCTTAATATGGACATCTTGATTAACTGCCTGCCTGTATGCCTGTCTGCTTCCTCGCTTGCATGCCTGCCTGCCCTCCCACCCGCCCGCAGGACTGTGCCTCCATGCCTGTCCTTACGACAGTGACATTATGGGGCTAAATATAAGTACATTCTTCCATCGTGTTCTTAGCGTTGTGGTGTTAAGATGCTTAATATGTCACAAATGTCATTCTGGAAGTATTCCAGTTGAAGAGAAAAATGACCTGACAATGGTAAGGAATTCACCTTTCCAGAGTATCCACCCATCTTCTGACCTGGTATGACGACATAATCAGCTCATCGCGTGTATGATGACGTCACAATCATTACGTCACAAACTGTTCCATATAGACCGTCATCAAATCTCAAACAGTCCGACACGTTGTATGAATTGTATGTCTTTGTAATTGTTTGCTATTTAATAAACATGCTGTTGAATATAAGCAGCAACTGCGCCCAGTCAAATTAGTTTCAAAATATTTAACAGCTTACCTGTATAGTTTTCTTGAAATCGATAGTTAGGGAGTTCAGAGATCGATCGATCCCAACATGAGTGAGGTGTGGGTGGAGCTTAGCTAGAGATGGGCGGGGCATAGCTAAAATGGAAATGTCCATTTCGTTGAAAGTGTCTGTTTTCATTTTGTTTGTACCGTGGTTGGTTCAGTTCATATGTCTTCTTTCCAAATATGGATCTTGATTGTCTGATTGACATGTTGATTGATAGATTGTTATTATTGTCGGGTGCCTGATTGCGATCGATCGATTGATTGGTAGGATTTGGTCACACGCGGGTTAGTTTGTCTCTTATGTATTCTGATTTATTCCTGCTAAGGCGTTTGTTTATTAAAATGTTGACCACGTGTCTTAGAGAGCTACCGTGATTGGACGACAAGATTGAATCCCTAACACCAAACAGAATATGTTTCGCGATGATCTCCAAGGCGAGACCAAGAGACGCGGACTGATAAATTATTATTAAAGGGATGCTAATCTCATATCAAATGGTGTATTACACAGATAGATTGTGATTTATAGATTCTATATCATTCATTTCGTGTCATATTCCCTTATCTGTATCACAATTATCTGCTTTGTAAAATCGCGCAAAAATTTAGCAGTGATCGCTACCATTTTGTCCCTTCAAGAGATAATGCGTGATGCCATGTGAGTGCCAATGTATTACATTCTTTATTATGTATAATCATCTTGTTGAATATTCTGAAACTACTTTGAATGGAAGTTGTTGCTGCCTATGACAGCTACAACTTTCAGTCAAGTTAGTTTCAAAATATGCACAGCTTACCTGTATGACTGCTTTTATATCATATTGCCAAACTATAGACACGACTATGACTGAGGGCATTTGTCGCGTAGAAATCTTACTATTTACGAGGCATACACTCTAGGTGTTTTCTGATTGGTTGAAAAGTAATGTATGACAGCCATCATAGACCGTAGACAGCCTGAGTATTTTTCGTTGTCGGCTCGATAAAATGCTAAAATGTCATAGGTGGAGTATGGGTGACAAATTCTATTAACTGAATGATTATAATAAGATAAGGTTAGTTGTCTTTTAAAATATTTTTGCCATCAATACAACAATAAACAAACTATGTATTCTACACATGTAATTAAGTCTGTTTCCATGCACAGGTCAGCTTGTTTAATCACTACCCCGTGTCGTTTCATCGATGGTGTTTGAGCCATTATTATTATTATTATTATTATTATTATTATTATTATTATTATTATTATTATTATTAATATTATTATTATTAAATTGGCGTCTAAATATTCTTACACAAAGTCGATAGAAGACAGACCGGTCCCTGAGACATTGTTGCTGAACGATGTTGCTGTCTTTCTAGCCCATGTTCACATAGGTACTCAGACACAGTTATGAAACGGATATTGTATTACGAAATCTGAAATCTCAGAGGTCTGGTGGTTAAAGTCCGCCCGTGTTTAACCGCAATCCCTTTGCTATCTACTCAAGTATGTATTATTCTATCCGCTATTATGATTCGATCTCACGTTTCAATAAAGTTGACATTGTCAGCAGACAATGTTGACCAAGGGAAATGGAGTGGGGTCTTCAACTAGTTTTAAATAAGAGAGAAAGCGGGACCCATTTTAGTAGCAGCACGGTAAAAACGTGTTTGTTTAGCAGACGACAACTGACTTGTGCATTAAAACAACAAAGGACATTACACATGCTACTTTAAAACTCTTTTATCCTAAATGCAGCAGACGATAACGGTTACACGTTCAAATGCTAGACTGGATGATTGTCTCGGAAACAAATTCTCCGAATACCCTTGCTGGTAACGTCAGCAACAATCTTCATTCAAATATTATGAAACTCATCAGCAGATTTCTTATTCAGTTACCCTGGAATGATGAAGAACGTGGGATATTCTGTAGCAAGATTGTTAATCGTCTGCGTTACCTTGGCTACATTGCCATTTCGAACTCCTAACGGTGATTGGAAAAGCAAACTCGGCAAAGATCGGGTTAAACCGCCGAGCGCATAGTTGGAAATAGCCGCAGCGAGTCCATCAAGGATGATAAGTTGCCGTTCATTTGACATTGCACGTACACGAGCTTCTGTCGCTTGTCACCATACGAGTACTATAGCGGCCAGGACGCAGAGGGATGGATCAAAATGGGTTCAGCGTTCGTCTATAGATTAAGTGCGCAAGGATTATTGAGTGACAACAGTGCTTTGTCGAGAGAAGAAAGGAATGACTACATCATAAACAATACACACTGTAAAATGAATCGTTAAACAACGATGTCAGGAACGTGATTCTAAATTTAGAGTTGAATTTATATTGGCTCTGAAATCACTGCCAAAGTAGTCCGTGCCTTAATAACATAATGCCAATACTTGGATGGATGCTGAAATTGCTTGTTAATGAATTGCTTAAAGGTTTTGTCGCGTAAGCAACAACAATAGCTCTCAATGGATGATTCTAGTTTATCAGTCAATCATATGACGTCATGATCAACTACGTGACGTTAGGTCTTGAATGACGTTCGTCACGAATGCTTTACTGATGACAGACTAAGCATTGTTGTACGAATTGTATGTCTTTACTATTTAATAAACATTCTGCTGAATATTTTGAAACTAATTTGACTGGGCGCTGTTGCTGCCATAGGAAGCAACAGCAGCCAGTCAAATAAGTTTCAAAATATTCAACAGGTTACCTGTATAGTTTTCTGAAAATTGGGATTCAGAGAGTGCGTGGATCGACTGATCACAGCGCCGGCAAATCGTGGGTGGAGCTTAGCTGGAGATGGACGGGGCAGGGCTAAAACCGGATTCCTACATTTAAATCGAAGCATACGAACTATCATTCAAGTATCGGACGCCACAATCAAATATCCCATGTTAGCTGCCGTCACAATCAAAATGACGTAGCCAAAAAAAAGTCCGTCAGGAAGGTTTAGAAATTATATGTCTTTGGTAAATTTAAAATTCATCATCCAGTCAAATTAGTTTCAAATTATTCAAGAGCTTACATGTATAGTTAATTAGAAATTTGGATTCTGGGAATTCAGTTTTCAATGCTTCAAATCGGTTCCAACACGCATTAAAGTGGGCGGAGCTTAGCTAGAAATGGGAGGAGCATGTGTATAAATGAACACCTTTATTTGGTTCAGTAAATAAATAAATTTCACAATATACAGTACAATATCTGTGTATAATAAGTACGTCTTTTGTAGTTTTTAGTTCGTGTATTGTTGAGTAGAAAGGGTGCTTCTGGCCTTGGTTGACAGGCGTGAGCGAGGCTTAATGGACACTGACGCAGAAATCCGCGTCATGCCAGTCAGGGATCTGTTTGCAGACGAGTAGCGAACACCGGCAAACATTGAACAGGCACATTATAGGGATAAAACACACACACTATCATTAACGATATAACGTACCCCAGTTTAACGTATCCACGGATGGTTGTATACTTTAATTCTAACGTGGGTGTAGTGTGTGAAAGACGTTTGCCAAGCGAGGGGCTGTGTTGAGGTCTTAACAGCGTCGGTGTAGCAGAATTCAGGAGCAATAGATCTTAACCACTTAATGGTTAAATTTCATCAAGAAATTGAACGCCGATTTGCAGGCCAAGAGAAGACTATTTTTGAAAAATATACCACTGGAATGACTGGCTCGGTTACCGAGCCAGTCAACCCAGTGGTATATTTGTCAAAACTAATAGTTTTTTTGGCCTGCAACTGGACATTTTTTAAGACAGCATAGATAGACTTTGGCCGGGTTCTCCATAAAAGGGTTAAATACGAAGTACTGAATTAAAAAACTTATTCATAAATCAATAAATTTAAATTAATTTAACTTAGAAATGTTATTGTCTATGGCACTACCAGTTTTCTGTCAAATTAGTTTTAAAATATTCAACAGATTACAGTATAGAGGTACGTTGAAACAGATTTCTGGAAATCGTGTTTTAAAAGGTTTTAAAAGGGTTTTCGCCCATACATGTGTTGTGTTAGGTTACAGCCCACATTTAATTTGGATACATTTATGCAGGGAGATCGCTTCGTAGGGGTGGATGTTGGGGGTCTACTTCGATTTGCTGGATATAAGGGGGGGGCCTTTGTGCTTGGACAATGGAATCACGTGGGACACATTTCACAATAATCAGATTCCGAGTCAAAGTAAACGTGTGCATTTGCAGAGACCGCTGAACCAATATGGTGGCTTCGTTGACCTAGACGCAAACCTATTTTCAAATAGATGTACGACTTTCCTCTGACCCACTCCATGTCTTAAGAAACGTGTATCTTTCTATAATACCCACACCACATCCTTTTCGAAACATGGATTTGCTACACCATACCTATCCTTACCACAATTTAATTTTGAGGTTGTTAATTGAGCCCATAGTACTATAGTGGCTACAGCTGCACGTACATATTGTTGGCCAAATGGTCCATACTACAACAGTATCAGATCAAGATGTAGGTTGTCCAGATAACAAGACTGCATTGGCCCAAAGTTGACCCAATGTACTTTGTAATATCGGTATAACCTTTTCTGTTTATTTTGGCCTATCATCCTTCTATTCATGGGTATTACGTTGGTCCAATATGTTTGGCCCGGCACATCCACCCATCAGTAGCACACTGTATTTCAAAACTATGGCCCACAATTGGCTGTCTAGGTTGGCCCAACGCCATTCTGCTTATTGGTCGAAAGTTGATCTAATATAGATTGAAAAATTAGGAGAATCGTTAATCTTTACATGGTTGTTCATATCATAAAGTTGGTGCAATATATTAAGAACATTGGCAAATTAAGGTACTCATTTAATGCCTTTAAAATAGATTGCCAATTTCATGTGATTGGTTTTCGCAAGGCATATTGAAATTATACTAACGCATAAATGTATTTGTAATTGTTTTTGTATTTGTAATTGCTTTGTCGACATTGTCCCAAAACTGTATGGCTAACATATTAAATGTATGTTGGTTGATATGTGTTGGGTCTGTGTTGTCTTGGCCCAACGTCTGTAAGCCGTTTATTTTGATTTCATTATGGCAATATTGGCCCATCACTATATGACCAACATGCGCAACTGTTTAAATTGGTTGTAAGGTGTTGTGCCAACATTGGCCTAGCATAAGTAAATTATCTCTAGTTTTTCATTTTCCATGCCTACATTAGCCCAAATCTTTATGACCAACACGTGCAATCGTTTGCCCAACAATGCAACCTACTAAAGTTTTGTCGTTTTCGTGCCAACATAGGCTCAGCACTATATGACCAACATGTGCAAAAAGTTTATATGCACATTTGTTGAAAGGCATTGGTCCTATAAATTGGCCCACAAATTATGATTCACCTGTATTATTGGTACAGGTTTGGCAACATTAGTCCAATGTTTGAAAGACAACAACAATGGTGCCACCCAATTAACGACATTGTCCCAACGTGTGCATGTTTTCTGGGTAATCACCATTAGCCATTGGATAACATGAACAAGGATAATATCACATCCATAGTAACTGGGGGCTCGGCCAGGATATGAACATGGAATTTTATCATATGATACTTCATTCCGATAGTCATCAACACATTGCTATCCATGCCATTAAATATAGCATGCCATTGTGCCATATTGTCTCCTCACTAACCTGGTCTCAAAGCTGAACTGTATGTTCCCAGTTTGTCATCAATTTGAGTGGTGCGTTAGTATTTTTAGGCTAGTAAATACCTATCAGTCTAGTACCAGTCCAGTAACACGCATCATCAGGAAAATTCTGTTGAAGCATAGCAATGGAATTCAGCAGCCGGCATGCAAGTATTTTGCATGTCGATAGTTCAAGGATAATTTTTAGATCGTTTGGTACCATACCGATACACATGTCCGCATTTCTGCACATGTAAGGCATCCTTTCCAGATATTATCTGTATGTTTGCAATGCTTGAAAGACAACAACACTGTAAGCATTCCATACTTAAATTGTCTATTCTACGTTAGGCGTTGTGTTAGGTCTCTGAGTGTATACGTATTTAAAGCGACACATTCTGATATTTACGAAAATGGGAACTATGTATTTCGGGACGTATTCAGAGAAGACAACCTCAAGAGGTGTAGCATATTCAATGGGTGTGGCTAAGGATATACACACGTCTTTCTATCGGTCGGCCTCACATTTCAGCAACTACTAAATTCGCGATAGTTTCAAGCGGTATGTTTCTTGTAACTAGGAATGCATGAATTTGGTCAATCTACAGAGCATCCAACTTTAAGGATTTCAAGGAGTTCTTAAAGTATATGAATATAATTCATAACCCCAGGTCATATACGGAATGTACGCCATTGCTTTATCTAAATGGCCCATTCAATACGGATAATATGTGGGTGATTTGATTTTCATACAGACGCCAGTCTATTCATAGCATATTTTATTTTCTGCATCAAACACATCTTAGTACCGACCCACCTCAATTCGTTTATCTCTTACCACTCTGATGTGAATATTCTATTTCTTTTTATATTAATATCAAAGAAACTGTTGTACATTTTTCAACAATTTTGGTGGAAGATGTTGCTGTCTACGACTATTTAATCATGCCACAAGCTTCACTACACGGTGTACCTATAACTATGACGATACCTGTCAATAATCTGGAGACTTATTTGACTGAAAGTAATTTATGCTATGACCTATCAAAACGTGCAGTACTACTGTTGCACGCATTTAGAATCTGTTGAAATACACAAGCCATGATTTAAGATATATCGAGCGAAAAAACAGGTTAATGCAATAGGTATTGAAAGAAATAAGTGCAAACCGTTCAAAGGTTTGCGATCGATCGGCTAGAATCGATTCCATGTTGATATACATGATACATTTACCATTTGAGTCCTAAAGACCAATTATCTTAACTTCAAAACAGAAATACAGATAACCTGTTGGATAGTTTGAAACAAGTTCAACAGCAAGTTGTTGCTGCAATGACAACTCCCAGTCAACATGGCTAAAATATTCAACGTGTGATTTCTTATACAATTTAAGCGATTTATCGTATTTGTTTTTTCGCGTTCAAAGGATTAGCACTCGGTCCACCTTTTACGTAGAAAGACCACAGCACTTGGCATATCAAGAAAACCTATACTCTCACGACAAAGCGACTGCACACGCCTTACACGTGCACGTACGTTGGTACGTCAGTGCCATATGGGTTTGTCCATGCACTAACTAACCAAGTATATATTCATAAAGGTAGTCCAAGCTGCAAATGCCTTTCATTATCTACATGAACGTTTGACATTATATGAAGAAAGCGCCAGCACGTACAGCAGTACTTAGAACAAAGAAACCATTTCTCTATTTTACACGATGTGCATTTGTGCGTGCACGTGCCGGCGTACTGCATCGGTACAACCGTACATTTGCTTATTTATGCATATATAATATAAGCTAAATCTTTTATATTCATTATCAATCAAACGAGCATTGACCTTACCGACGCATGCTGGGTCGATAAGGTCAATGTTCGTTTGATTAATGATTAATATAAAAGGGTTGGTTAATAGATACACGACTAACCAGTTAACCCTTTCGTGACGAAGCCGGCCAAAACCGGCCTCTGCAATGGTCTGGGGGAATGCCCATTTGCAGGACAAGAGGACTATCTTAAAAATTCACCATTTGAATGACTGGATCGGTAACTAAAAATGTGGTCTTCGCTTAGCCTACATATGGACATTCTATAAGGAAATATTTTGATTTTTTTAGAAAGATTGGTCATTAAATGATTAGCCCTTGAACTGACATGTCTCAATTTCAAGACAACTATACAGGAAGGTTATTGACTATTTTAAAACTAATTCGACTGGGAGCTGTGAATATACGCTAGATAAAACATATCCATGTCAAACTAGGTTCCAGATATTCAACATTAATTTCCATACGTCATAAAGCGGTTGGCCATTTCTGGCCTAGATATGCGCTATAGGCAAACTCGGGTTTGTAATTGCGATGCTATAACGTCAATTTGGATATTTTATACACGGTATAACTAACAAACCGTTGATTATTTGACAAAAATTTGACTGAAACTAGTTTCTGCTTCACAAGATTCTTAACTATCGTTGTTGAAATAACATTTTCAGCACCCTAGTATATTATGATAAAGGGTTAACTCGGTTAAGTGTAAACCCTCCTTCGCACCGGTTCAGTTGCGGGCTTTATAAAGACAAATTACTGTTACGTTTACATTGCCCCACCGGAGACGGAAGCTGCTTTTTAAGTGCACACTAATAACAATAAAAGCTTGCGTCAATGTTCGGTTCAATAGGTATTTTTTATACAGGGTGGCGAAAGCATCTCTGTCCTGGGACCACCTGGTTCAAGTTCACTTTTAATTCACTCATGCCTTACTGAGGCGTATAAGGCAGTGTTACAAATACCTCAAAGTTCGGTTACGAAGGCTACCTTTTGGACGTAGATACGGTTGTTGTATTTAGTAAACATCGGGTATTCACATAAATTCTCGTAGACGACAGCCAAACTGAAAACAAATCATTATCCTATAGGGAATTATCCATTGTGACGATCTTTTGCATTCTGTTTCCCATTCTTTGAGCTCTTACAGGATAACATAGCTGTTTACACGAACCTTTCCGTCAGTGGATCATCTTTGTTCCCCCACAATTTAATGGATCTGTCCATGTTATCCATCAATCATATGACGTCATAATCAACCACGTGACGTGTAGGATGACGTCATAATCAATTACGTCATGAATGACGTATCTAAGTTCGTCACGAACGCTTAATTGATGATGGGCTAAGCGTTGTTGTACGAATTGTACATCTGGACTATTTGCCAAATATGCTGTTGAATATTTTGAAACTAATTTGACTGGGCGCTGTTGCTGCCATAGGCAGCAACATCACCCAGTTAAATTAGTTTCAAAATATTCAACAGCTTACCTGTATAGTCTTCTGGAAATTTATGGTCAACGAGGTAAGTGATCGATCCTAACACGAGCGAGGTGTGGGTGAAACTTAGATAGAAATGGGCCGGGAATGACTAAAACTGAAAAGGTAAATTGTCTTGGAGTTGATATTGTCAAGGACAAAAAAATATTTTTAGAAAAAAAAGTAGATATACTCTGACGTCATTGTAAGAACAACATGTTTGGAGAATGCGTTCTGCTCCTGATTCCCTTTAGGCTATTACACGAATACATGGCTAATGATGTCCGGCTATGTGCCGTAATCTTTGCACAGTGCTATCGAATAAGCATAAACGATAACACGACTAAGAGAAGGCAACACGTATCTAATGTATTTATTATATTAGATTGGTAATGTCGTCAACAGACCAAGTTCCATTACTGATACAGGCTGCCATCTTTATGATCACGTGACAAACAACGTAGATACGACCAAGCTGGATAGATATTATTTTAAACAAATGCGCGCGAACGCGTGTGCGTGCGTGCGTGCGTGCGTGCGTGCGTGCGTGCGTGCGTGCGTGCGTGCGTGTATATGTGATGTGTACCTTCGGCCCCATTGCACCTATAATCATGAAACATTATGCACGACGAAACATCGATGCCAACAAAACGGTGTATATATGAATCATGTTTTGCGAAAGCAATCACTGTTCAATTTTATCCAGCGAACATTTTGTGGCATGAAACGTGCATTCTGCTGCCAATGCGCGCGAACTAATATCTGTGAACCGTGTTGAGTGCGCAGGGACTAAAATGATACACATGTGAAACGATCTTCGCCCACGTCATGGTTCTATGGAGGTTTTGTAGACGACATTTTCGAAGCATACAATCTACTAATCCGAATCTGCCTGCTCTGACTCTCACCCGGTTCTGTGGCAGATATTTGGATATACTTGACGCCAGTCTGACGGGCCAGGTAGGCAGTCCCGTCATGTCCATCCAAATATCTGTCAGAAACTCGGCTGAGAGACAGGGTAGACGGACTAACGATCTCCGCGACACAAAAGCAGACATGACTAACATTTCCACGTAGCCTAATAATATCTCAGAATTTCTCGGACCAGGCAGTAGTTCTGACATTATGGGTTGACGGTCTGCATAAAGGCTATAAAGCGGTCAGCGATCGATCTGCTTAAATGAATCATTCCCGTAGGGAGTAGATGCATTATAGAAATACCTCATTAACAATCCATACTTGATTGTTTATGGTGAACTAATCGCTGAGTATTGTTTCGAACGAACATGGCGTTCTCGTTAGCATTTCCACTGATTAGATGGACGAATTTCGTGGCGTCGGTTACCAACATCGAGGAATATCGACGTGTTATAAAATTTGCTTAAAATATAATCCTTATGCAATATTCAAGGATCGTGTGATTATTATAAAGCCCCGCGCGCTAAATTGATCTCAAAATAAAACCCATAGCCTTCAGATTAATCTTCCACAAAACAGTTTGTGAATTGAGAATTAACAGGGTTATTAACTTGATTCCTAGAATCTCAATTTCAAGGTTATTCTACAGATGAGCTGTTGACTATTTTGAAACTAATTTGACTGCGAGCTGTTGCTGCCAGCAAGAGTTCACAGTTAATTTAATTTCAAAACATTCAACAGAATAATTATAAAATTGTAAAGGAAATTGTGTGATGTTTGGACTTTGGTGATCTAAGCGTTAATATCTAACACATAGGTCTGTAACCGCGTCGCGATCAGCGATATATGCTGCGTTTATGACCCGTACTAAATGATTAACCGTATTTGATTATCGGGTTATTATGAAATGTCGTGTTTGATTCCAGTTTTATCATTATCTTTACAAACGGTCCATTTATTTATATTGGAATATGTGTCTAATAAAAAGATTGTTACAACATAACGATGTGTGCGGCTACACAAAGCCGCTTTATTTTCTGACACCCACGCCTATCCCTGCACCGACCCACCCTCAACAGCACGAACGCGCACACCATTCGAACCAATTTGACTTGCAGCCTACAGTGGTACGGTGTCTATAAAACAAGTGTTCTAACTTACAGGTCTGCGAAGTTTAACATTTCCGTGAAGTGGGTGGGCATTTGCTGGGCTGGGGTGTTATGGTGGGGTGGGTGGTGGGGTGGGGTGTGGCGGATAGAAATCAAACCAAAATGGAATAGAAACCGAATTCCATGGTATATGAAATCAAGAGAAGGAGGTACACGTTATCTGAATCGCGTACATCAGTTTCGAGCTAGAGTATAATACTCGGGCGCTAAAACACTAAACCAACATAGCGTCTCAAACACACGTGAAAGGTTTTGAATTTTTCGCAATCCCCTGTAATTAATGCATGTAAATGGACTACATTCACACACATACGTACGCATTCTTAAGCCCAGGAAACCGGCAATTGCAAAACCCACTATTTTCGAGGAGACAGGGAATAGGGTATAATATGTTGGTGTTCTTACCAAGCTAACCTGGTTCGCGTGTTGATGCGGGATTACCATGCTTATGTTGGAAACTTGGGCACTATCATTCACCCCTCTTTCGTTTCTTCACCCAGGGGTGAATAACTGAATACTCGTGTAAAATCTTGAGAAATTATCTATAATGGAGTCAACATCACCACCAAGTCTAAGAAGGACAAAATACAGCGACCCGATATTATGTATCTATGCCGACTGAACAAATCACGTCTCTTTATTACGGCCGCGATCTTTGCAATAGACCTTTCCACATTAGCCAACCATCCTTTGATGTCATAATCAACCACGCGACGTGTAGAATGACGTCATAATAAATGACGTCATTGTGATGTCATGAATGGCCATCTATGCGGCGTTTAGAATCACATCATAATGAATGACGCCATGTATGACGTCAATAAGTGCGTCACGAACGCATATTTGAAGACGGACTATGTGTTGTTGTATGAATTGTATCTTTACTATTTAATAAATATTCTGTTGAATATTTTGAAAATAATTTGACTGGGCGCTGTTGGTGCCATAGGCAGCAACAGCACCCAGTCAAATTAGTTACAAAATATTCAACAGCTTACCTGTAGATTTTTCAGGAATTTGATAATTTGGGCATTCAGGGATCGATCAATCCCAACACTGCGAGGTGTGGGTGGAGCTTAGCTGGTGATGGGCGGGGCATAGCTAAAACTGGAATGGTCCATTGTCGCCGTGTTTCTTGGAATGCAGGTTTGCTTTGGGAAAAGTCATTCTCACACCTATACTTCTACGTCTACACAGGCGCAAACATTGAATCAGCTTTCCCGAACATAACCCATGACAGACAGTGGTGCCCTCGTAAGACATGAAGCTAGGCAAATATTTAAACTGATATAGAATACTTGGCGAATTACTCGTTCCAATATGCGCGTAAGTATGGAGTAAAATATATTTGTTTGACCGGAATGATTAGCCTGGCAAAATACCATATTATAGCGTAGATATAATCAAGAATGACATGTTATGGTAATATAGAAATATATGATCCAGCAATTGATGGACTCCGAGTTTAAACCAACAAGGCCTACTTTTGACTATTTTAAAACTATTTGACTGGAGTCTTATTGAACTTAGCTTCAGAATTTTCAACATAATATTTGTCAAACCGTAACTAATTCTTTGGAGGGAGGGATACAATACTCTTATTTCTAGCTTTTTATCCTGACATCAAATAAAGATATCCAGGCTTTAATAGTCGATATAGTTCTGGAATCCACCAAGGCTGTCATGATTTACTTCGCAACCAATCAGAGAAACGAAATAACGTATCTTCCTCGACACTGTAGCCTAAAAACTGAGGAATTTACCAATAATAAACTGAAATATAAATCAGTCTAGAATGGCGTGAATGTGACCTGGAAACAAATCCCTTCTACTGCTCAGCGATAACTTAATACGTACTGTCTTCCAATCAAATTATGTTCCAAATATTCAATAAAAACATGACTTACACCGTGTTCAAAATTGCAGAAACTAACGTGTTTCTGTTTTTATTCAGGAAACTTTAATTTATTTCTGAACTATACTGTATAGGTATACTCGGTCAGTGTTTGGTAAAAGCGATCGTGCACGTAAACTGTTGAAACTTATTTGACTGAAGGCTGGTGCTGCGCTAGGAAGCAACAACTTCCAGTCAAACTAGGTTCAAAATATTCAACACGACAATTACTGCATCATAAAAGACCAGTACCTACATGATTTCACACACTATCGTCTGAGGAGACAGAATGTCAGCGTCCGCAGTTCAGCATTAACGCGATGATATAAAGCAAGCTAGTCACGGTGATACACATAGACAGATTTAGGCAAGGGCTAACGCCCCGCGACCCCTAAAAGAAGGGGGTGGGGTGGGTGCCTAAAAGAAGGCGCCCACAAATCAAAAACAATTATCGCATTTTACCCATTTGAACCTGTAATCCCAGAATCTCACTTTTACAGTCATGTCATATGTATGCTGTTGAATATTTTGAAACCTATTTTGACTGGAAGCAGGTGCTTTGAGAATCGTAGTACTACCAGCAGCAGCAGCAGCGGCAGCAGGTGTTGGTAGTAGCAGTAGCAGTAGCAGTAGCAGTAGCAGTAGCAGTAGCAGTAGCAGTAGCAGTAGCAGTAGCAGTAGTAGTAGTAGTAGTAGTAGCAGCAGCAGCAGTAGTAGTAGTAGTAGTAGTAGTAGTAGCAGCAGCAGCAGCAGCAGCCATTCTCTGCTTGACCCACTGATAAGTGGGGCCCCACAACTCATTAACCCTGGGCCCAAAATCCGGTTCTGGTGACTGGTAAAGGAATGCGTCGGGGAGTGAATGATATGAACATCTATATACCAAAATCTAACAGAATACAACATGTGAAATGTGATTATTATCCCTTTAAATCTGGATCGTGATCTATAATGGAGGAATCCGACTTGTCGCTCAAGTCTCTGACCTCATAATCAATTACACCACACGTAGGCTGACGTCACAATCATAATGAGTATAAATGACGGGTTATGACTCAGTTCTGTAGATGGAGGTGCCCGATAAGTGCACGAATTGTACGCTTTGATGAATTTAAAACATATTGTCGAATATTTTGACAATAATTTGACTCGGCGCTTACTTTCAAAATATACAACAGCTTACCTGTGTAGCTACCTTGAAATTGTGAGTCCCGGGGAATCAGGTTTCAAAGTATACAAATCTGTCCAAACACGCGCAAAACGTGGGCGGAGCTTAGAAAGAAATGGGCGGGGAATAGCTAGAAATAAAAAAAGATCTATTGTTTATTACATACATATATTTGATATAGATAACAATGGCTTTTACTATTTAGACTTGGATGTTTGGATGGCATCGTTCCAAACCGCCATCGCATCTGAAATCACTATAATGCCTGGATAAGTGACGTGACTGCTGGTTTTTATGACCAGGACCAAATCACGCAAGCCTAATATTTACGGATCGATCGTCGTTGATTCACGTCCTTATATAGCTCTCGGAACATGTCAACGCAGCCCGCTACTGTTCTCGATACCAACACTATTAACAAGCTAACTACAACCATCATGCATTACTTTAACGCCGGTACAAAACGACTTCCGGTTTCTATGAAGATAGGAACCACGTGGTTATGCCAGAGTATTGACTTCCTGTTTCTGCGGGCCGACCGGAAGCTGTGGATGGTTACGGACTGGTATTGAATGCCGGGATACCGTATTGTGTTTCACGTCAATAAAAAGCTCCAATAGATTTCAAAGCCTCGGGATAATATAGGCACTAACTATAATCAACATAGTAATGACGGTAACTTGTTAAATTGAAATGTCACGTGACATCTAATAAATTACCGCCATAGAAGACATTAAACGATTTGCAATCAAATTAATCATCTATTCATTAATAAATCTACTTCACCTAAAGGCCCTATGCTAGAGCTTTGTGTGTGTGGTGTGGTAGACTTGTTGACCATTTTGAAGGAGATTGTAAGAATGGTATTTTCTCAATTTACTAGTGTCCACAATCTCGAACCAGGATTAGAAATCCTTTTGTTTAACAGCTGTATGATGCCGTTAAACATTTAGCCCCTTAAAGTCTATTATCTCAGTTCTAAAAGAACTCTATCGAGGTGGGCTGTTGAATATTTTGAAACCAATTTGACTGGATTCCGATAGGCAACGACATTCCCGGGTTCAAATTAGTTTCAGAGTATTCAACATAATATTTCTTATATTAAACGGAATTTGTTCTTTCTGGTTTTTTTAGATTTAAGGGGTTAATGTTCCCATCTATTTAATGGCCTGGTCGAATGATCGGATGTAAAGGCGACATGGTGAATAATGTTTGCTTAAGAGGGTGCAGCCAATATGGACAGCGGCTTCAAGAACTATGTCGTCATCAGTATCGGCCGGAAGGGATGGACGTCTTGGGACAGAATTGAATGTTGGTATGCGTTAATATCAACGCTTGCACTGATGAATTTCTAGTATCTCATTTTCAAGCAAACCGTACAGGAAAACTGTTGCATATTTTGAAATTAATTCGACTGGGAGTAAGGCAGCAATGGCTTCCTGTCAAATTAATTTCAAGATTATCAACAGAATAATTTTTATATCGTAGAGAATATACTTTTTCAGGGATTTGTTAGTGAAAGGGTTAAGCATTAGTCGTAGTAGCGGGTGTAGCACCCGCCTATACAGACTTCTGTGCCACGCAATAGTATACGCTCATGTGCCGTGAAGTAGGCCAGCTTGTTTCTGAATTCTGAATATTCTCCAATCCGTACCAGACCGCCCACGCGTGGGCTGCTCCGAGCTTAATCGTGTTTGCGTGCTAGCGATGCGAGGTAGTTAAATTCCTTCACATTCTACAATGATATGAAGCGACCAGCAAAGCACTGTATAGCCGCAAAGTCAAGGTCATGAATCTGAGGTTCATGGCAGCATCTATTCTTTGTTGGCTCTTGTGGATGCATGAGCCGGTAGTTATGCCTTAATTACCGTGCGCCATAGTCCAAGCCTGTATTTAACGTGTAATAGGGCCAAAGCGTCTCCTTTTTCGGAATTGGCGCTCTTTCGGAATTGGCGCTCTAGAAATATTTACATACATACATTTACATACTTATGTCGTATGTTTAAGTAATAAAGTTATGACCCCCCACCCCTTACAAGCATTGCAAGAACATTAAACAAAAACATTTCTAATACCGCTTACTCAGTGATGCAAGGTATGTATGATTACTGTATTCTGTGGCTGTAGTAGTAGAAATATCCTACAGCTGCAATCAGTCCTTCTTCGCTTTTGCCCACCATGTCTTGTCCTCAGCCGAAATCCTTAGCTTCCTCAGGTTCATCCTTGATTAGAGTGTATCGAGTCCTCTTTCTTAGCAGATTTATGCAATGACGTCCTCTCCTGGCTTTGTATTTGTTGGCGCCCAGTAGAGCGAATTCCAAGGCTATGTACCGGTGTCTCTTCTGGCATACTTAGCACATGACCAAACATGGACCATCTTTACCGGGTGACCTTTACGGACAGCGGCGATGTATTAAACATCTGTTATAGTGCATCAATGGAAATTCTGCTGTCTGGCCATCGGTGTCCAGTGATGTGCGTCACCACAGGTGTGTCTAGAGCTGCCTTTGAAGCTGCCCAGATGTTACAGTTATACAGCGCCAAGGATATGCACGTTGCTATTGGGAGAAGTTCGTCCATATCGTTGGCATATTCCATCTCCAGCGGTATACCCAGCATGGATAAAGGGGGGTGGGGGTTGGTCTTCCCGCACCGACTTCAATGCAGGAGCAAGGTAACAGGTGAAAAGCACAGGGGGATAGGCCATCTCCCTGTGGGGAGCCTATTGATGTCTCAAACTCTACAGACTTCACTGACCTGATTCGTACTCTCAGCTTGGTGTCTGCACGCATTATGAATATACGAGAGATTTATTATGTTTGACCACCTGTCTAAGAACGAATCTATTAGTCCGCGAGTTCTGCGTTGGCACCAAAGAACAATGGATCTCCTAATACAAGCTTTGTGATCGCTCAATGATCTTTCCACAGACAGACATTTGCAAATTATAAAGGTATATATCAAACAGGACAGTGATCTACATCATTGTGAAATCAGAAGAAGCCTTGAAACAAATAATTTCTATATTTCTCAAAAACAGAAATTCCAATCTCCTCAGGCCTTTCTTTCCATAAGTAATTTCTCGGTTAATTGATGACATTTAATGGTGTTCAAAACATGGCGGATAATTCCATTACATTTCATTCACGCGTTCGCCGATTTCAAAAGAAAATATATTCTTTATCAAAGAATGAACGCAAGAAATCCTTTCAAAGAAGAAAAATGGAATGCCATTAGCGCTTACAAACCGATATCTCATAACGCGCGAATACATGTCCTCACGACTGCACGAAACTGACCTCAATACACTTTTCAATGATTTGATTGATAGTTGTTGCTTTTCAGCAACAAAACTTCAATCACATTATTAAGAAATAATGTTCAAAATCTCTTCAGGATATGTTTCGCGTCAAGTGAATGGCTACATGGGTGACATCTTGGTTTCCAATAACATATCTGGTTAAATTAGATCCAGCACAGCGCATCGTTGTTATGTCTCTATTATACGTTCACCATATTAAAAAGCAGACAATGAGATGGCGGTACCATGACAATGTGTCAGAAATTGGTCAGAACAACAAAGGTGCGTCTGTACGTATGTCACACGTCTTCCACAAAGGATGTGTGCCGCGAATTAGCGAGAGAATGGCTTCAATCAGAGGTGGCGCCAAGACATCCGAATCGCATATTCTTTCTGAATCATGACGCGAGGGCAGCTTGTTTGATCTGCAGCGACGGCCTGCTGACTTGATTTGAGTTGCCATGTTTCACATCCGCATTGCAAGATTGATAGAACGTTTGAATTGCTGAATCACAGCTGGGATTTTAGAGGACATTTATTATTGTTCCAAGCTTCCCCTAATTAGTCGAAGGCCGTTGATGCTTTCCCTACTTAGCAGCTTAGTTCTTGGCCAGTATCGTCCCGATTATTGGTGGAGTGTCTAAGGCATGCAAGGTTTATCACATTTTCCTTTATGTTCTAGGTTATTCCGACCTCTGCAGGTGGTTGATGTTTCCTTGCCATCATGTTAGTTGCCTTTTTGCACTGATGGCAAGCCCGAGTCCCTCGGTGCTATTGCCGTTGATCGCCTTTACTAAAAGTTGATGGTCTTTGGTATTGGACGCGAATGCAGCGATACCATCTGAAAAACTCGACGTCTGACAAAACATGCTTTTCTGATCAGGCAATGCCTTGATTCGTTGTTGCGAGTTTTATAGAGTCCAGACGATGGCCTGGGCAAACATGAGAAAGGAAAGAATGCAGCATTTCCTTTCGGCAGTTACTATACCTGCATCCATTCAGAAAGGCTATTATCTGTTCGCACACAGCCCCTCATGGTCCGATTCATCCTCTTGATGTCCGATACCATCTAGTCAGGTATTTAATAGGGAATGTGGATTTTCCACAGAGATGATCTGCGCATACTGGCAGATGATACGATTCTACCATGTGGTTCGGGATCATCTGAGAGTAGACCTTATCTGATATCGATAGCAGTACCACACGTCTTGAGTTGTCACAGTCTGTGATATGTCTCTCTTCCACTTCTGTGAACTCATTTGTGGTGATGGGGATTACTCTTCATGCGTTCTGACATAGGGGTGTTTGGATCTGGTTTACTGAGAAGTGCCCCAGCGTGCTCAGAACATTTGGCTAATGCGTTTGCATCATTAGTATAGAAAGAAGTGTAAAATTCTTAGCTTTGTTACGTCCAAATTTTAACTTGCAACTTCCAACTTCTTCTTTCCGATGGCATATACTGTTTTCATGTCGTTGCGAGAGACTGCACCGTCAACCTCCTGGACATTGTTGTGAAAGCCATTCACCCCTATCCTCGTGGCACCTACGCTTCACTTGCCTGTCATTCTCAGTTTAGCCCAGATAAACCGTTTTCGTATTTGATCTGGGGCTTTGTTTCTTTTGGTGCACCAATTTCGTTTAATAGATCAATTCCCAGGTAACGTCGGTGATCCAAGCTATTTTGAGGGGTTTCTTTTCCCGCGTTTTCCATGACAACGTTTAACCACTCTTGTGTCAACTTAACCTTTTAATGGTCAAACTGAAACAAAACAACTCTGCAGTGGTCGTGAGGCATATCTATTAGCAGGTCAGGAGAAGAGGATTTTCCAAAATTAACCACTGGAATGACTGTGGTAAATGCTTTAAAATGTCCCTTTCTTGACCTGCAAATGGATACTGGGTAAACCAAAGCTGAGATTTTCTTTATCATTAGACCCTACCTCTTTAATGGTCACGCTGGTTAAGACTTTCACAGGTAAATTTACAACAAAATAGTCTTCTTGTATTAAACTTTCTTGAAATGTGTTGACCATTAAAATGCTTAGTTGATATAAGTAGTATTTTTAGTGCTTTGAGGCGCTGCTGACACAAAATGGGCTAACTCACCATACCAGTCTCTTGATCTAGGTGCAGGTTTACCAAGAAGTTAGATTTTGCTGACTGATCGTGGAGTTTGCACATGCCATATTTCTTCGGCATTCCTGATATTTTCTTTCATGTTTTTAACTTGTTCTTAATATTTTGTATCACCAAATTTTGATCAGGGCATATGTCTGCAGCAGCTTCCGGCCAAATTAGTTTCAAAATATTCAACAGCTTTACAGCATCGTTGGTTTGAAATTTAGATAATCGGATTTGAATGGTTAAAGGGCTAAATTTTATGGCTCATGAGAGCGTTTATGATGGCATATAGCTTTTCTCGATTCTTTCTCGCGTTCGTCTCTCCCTCTCTCTCTCTCAATGCAGGTTACTGGGCTGGTACTGGACCATTATGACGCAGCATTGCCCAGTAGCATGCGTTATTAGTATCTGGTACTAGAACAGAGCAAATGCTAAGGAAGTGACGGAACTCACTCTATACATTTCTGTTGCATAATCTGCTATTTATCATTTTTTTAATATCAGAACTTTCCTTTGATCCCAGATGCAAAAAAGCTATATTACAGAGATTGAGAGACAACAGAAAGCTTATCCAGGATAGGGCTAGGTGTATGAGTGGGAATGGACTATGGGTGAGTAGGCTCGGTTGGTTGTGGATGGTAATGATAATGATAATATTACATAGTTGATTGCGACGAATATTAGCGATCTAATTCGGCATGACATTTGGAAAAATCCATTCAAGATGTAAATAACGCTTTCAGGACGACGTCGCACACATATATTTTCTGTTTATCATAGGCTTATAGAGCGAGAATGGGCCTAAATATTAAAAAATATCTAGTCTACCCTAAACATCAACAATGACCGATCATATAATGTTCACAATAATCAACACATACGTAAAGTAATCTGATATCGATCTGAAATGGGAATTGGAATTTCGAAGGAAACGACGAATCAGTTATGGCTTGGTATATAGGATATAAGAATCTTTCTAGAAATATTTGCCAGACATGAACTGACATGCCGCAGTCTACACGGCTCGATGCAGAAGAAAGGATGCTAGCAGCATGCCTTGGAAAATAGAAAATCATTTATCTATCATGAATAATCAAGGAATCTAAAGAATATTAACCATTACAAAGTACATAACAAATATAACAAATTCACTACATAATATGGAGGGCTATGTTGAATGTTTTGAACCTAATTTGACTGGAGGTTGTTGCTGCATTAGGCAGCAACAACCTCCAGTCTAATTAGTTTCGCGACATTAACCTTCTGACTTGTATGTGTGGCGTAGAATTTGGCATATATGTAATAACTTATGGATAAGATAGTTAATAAATATACCTTATTCTTAGATTTTCCGTGAATGCGGTACATGTTTGTGCGCATTTTCCTTACTTAGTCTTACATTATCTTACGGTCCACGTTGTTTTGCACAAAAAGTATGTTTTGAAGAGATATAAGGTTAATGGATAGACCGAGCCGCGTTGAATAGGATACGAAGTTATGCACGCCCACTTTGGTAATTGGAAAACGATATGGTCTTAGAGGCCTAGTGGTAGTGATGCGGTAACATTAACGGTTTAATCTACTACTAAAATTGCTAACAAGAGCGTATAATAACAGAAATATTGAGCATATGCATATACATTAGAATCTATACGGCCTTAACTACATTTATTTTGTAATTATCCTTTCCAGAGTATCCATCGACGATCTGACGTCATATGGCGTAATACTCAGCTAAGCGGCGCGTAGGATGACGTCATAATCATTACGTCATAACTGATTCTATTAGGCCCGTCTTTAACGCTCAATAGTCAGACACATTGCACGAATTGTATGACCCTACTATTTAATAAACATGCTGTTGAATATTTTGAAACTAATTTGACTGGACGCTGCTGCTGCCATAGGCACCTAGTCAAATTAGATTCAAAATATTCAACAGCCTACCTGTACAATTTTCTGGAAATTGATAGTCAGGAAGTTCAGAGATCGATCGATCCCAACACGAGCGAGGTGTGGGTGGAGCATAGCTAAAGATGGGCGAGGCGTAGCTAAAATGGAAAGGTCTATTATCAATACAGAACCACAATTTCAGGTATTGAGCAACCAAGAGTAGCAAGCGCAGTGACAGATGCGACCACGCAGCATATAGTGAAGGAGCTACAGTCATGGGCGAATGCTCCCGTCAAGTGTCACAGTCAGTGTTTCCTGGCCACTCAGTACTGCGTATGGCTACCCCTATCACTGATTACAACCATTCGTATTTCGCGAGATCTCCTTCGATACGAGATAGAGAAAAGCGTATTCTCAAAGAAACCACAACTCTATTTTTAGATTGTGATTACAGCCTAACGCATTCTTTGCATGATGTCATCAAAGACATGAACCGAACTTGCGGTATGCTAGCTCACAGCACTGTCAATGTCTGTACGAGCAAAGGTGTGACGGGTCGAGCTGAAATAGTTTCCGCCAGAAGGTCTGACGCGTGCTGAGTGGGATTCAGGTCTGGAGACCTCGTCGGCCTCTCCATTCGCTCGATACAACAGTTTTTCAGGGCGAGGTTAAGCCCGTTTGTGTCAATAGCGCCTCAAAGCGCTAAAATACTACTTATATCAATAAAGCATTTTAATGGTCAACACGTATCAAGAAACTTTAATATTAGAAGACTATTTTGTTGTAAATTTACCTCTGAAATTTTTGACCGGCTTGACCATTAAGGATGTAATGGTAATGAAAATCCAAGCTTTGGTTTACCCAGTATCGATATGCAAGTCAAGACAGCGTCCTTTTGGAAATTTACCACTGGAATGAATGGCTGAGCCAGCCATTCAAGTGGTTAATTTTCAAAAATACACTTGACTTGACTTGCTAATAGACATGCCTCGAGACCACTACAGAGTTGTTTTGGTTAGTTTGACCCTTGTCTATTGCACCAGGATATGGGGCGGGGAAGAAAACCATCGTCTCTATGCCTCACACCAGTAGCCATTCTGGATGCAGTAGAGGTACGTATGGCCACCAACACCAATGCCACGCTACGTCATGACGGCATCTCCAACATAGAGGTCATGTTCCAGCACGTCATCAGACTCAGCACCGGTAAATCATTCATTCCGACGTCGCCACACAGGAACACGTCCAGCTTGAAAAGTCCCAGAGGAATCTCGAACAGGACAATCTCCCAATTGAGCCATGAGTCAGTTGAGATAATCTCTATTGCATTCCATTCTCGCTTGACGGTGGATTTCACTTAAAGGTACGCTGCAGTGGCGAATCCAAGGGAACGTGCCCCCACCCCAACTCCCCGAGCAGGGCTGTCAATTTTTGTTTTACTTACCTACTGGTGGTGGAGTGAGCCCATTTTCAAGAGTTAACTCCCTTGCAATTTTGGGCGCACCTCCCCCTCCCCTCCCCCCTCCCCGGTAAAAGTTAGTTAGCTCAATAAAAGTATCTATGAAACATCCGAGATAACGCATGTTACTGGGCTGGTACTGGGTCAATACAGGGCTATATTGGGCCGAGTATTCTGCGTTATCAGGGATATTGGAAGTTCTAACGGAGAGTTATTGCCGTCCAACATTGGTTTAAACAATTTTATTTTTCTGTTAAAGTGGGCGCACAGTAAGATACATCTTATTAGTGTGTCTCCCAGTTGTAATGCTATACAGTAATTTTATTAATCAAGTGGCGGGTACATAAGATAATAAGTTTAACTAATATCATTGTTAATAAATTACTAATAAAGACAGAATAGTAGAAGTAGAAGTGTAGAAATTAGAATAATGAAAAAAAAGGACAAGCCAGTAAAAGAAAGTAGAGTAGAATCCGGGCTGATTTTCACACATTCCTGCTCACACCGCGTGGTGATGGGTAGCGGTCGGTGGGCGAAGATACAAATTTAGGTGGACGATTATGAGAGAACAAATATCAATTAAAACGGCCATTCTCAGCAATGTATTGGCAAAATAGTGTGGATACTATAATATTCGTGTCTGTATTGAGATTTTCATTTCCATATAGCAAAACTTTAGCGGTCAGTGGGTTAATGGGAATATTGTTTAGGCCTAATTCAGTATTAAATGTTCTTCTTTGATTATTGCATAGTGGGCAGTGGAATATATTATAGTGCTCAATTGTTTCATCCGGGTGCCCACATGAGTACCTAGGTGAGTCTAACAAGAAGTTGTCATGGAGGTGTCTGTCCGTCCAACTTGAAGACTTTCACTGACAAATCTCTTTAAAGAGTAAATTCGTTATGATTATGTTGAATATTTTGGAAATTAATGTGACTGGAAGCCATTGCTGCCCAAGGCGGCAATGGCTTCCAGTTATATTGATTTCCAAATATTCAACAGCTTTTTCTGTTTGTTTGCCCTAAGATCGAGATAGGCCTACAGGGAATTTAACGGAGAAAGAATTAAAAGTGCAGACGGGCAAACGATGCCAGACGACGTTGTAAATGTCATCTATATAGGTGATCTGTTCGAGACAATCTCTCACAAATTCCAATCCTGACAACCCTGGATATCACCATTCCAAAGCATCTAAACAGGAAAGAACCTTCAGGAAACTTGTTTAAACCAAAAACACCAGATTGCTTTAGAAAAGAATTTAATTATTGACTAATGTTGCCACTATCTATATAAAAAGCATAATAGTAATTGTTTAATGTTCTCAACTTAGTTTGTCTACAGTTAATTTCGGCCTAATTAAGGCAGCCAGCAACAGGCTCCAGATAAGGCAGTTTTGAAATACCCATCACGCTCTTCCTTAAACATCCTGAATGATATGTTCATATAACATTTCTTCTGTTTGTTTGAAAGGTTGAACCAACATTATTTTAGACAATTGACGGTTCACGTATAATATAACCACGACAGCAACTGGATGCCAGACGTTTCGAGTCCGCGCAGCGTGCTTTTTGTAACTCAAGTTGTCTGCAATGCTCGGCCATTTTCGTCCTTACCCTCTAAAATCTGTCACTAACCGGAAATTGAATCAGGCAATCCCCTATGGACGTCGCGCGTTGCCATTTCCGTGTGAAATTTCTCAAGGCAACCACTGATAAAGAACTGCATAAAAGACTGGAACCGTATGGAGGTGGATTATGTGAAATGTGAGCGAAGCATACAGTACCGGTCGGAAATAACTTAGAGCCTCTTGTGTCAACACCGCATTAAAGCGCTCAAAATACTATTTATTTCAATTAACTATTTGATTGCCAATACTTTTCAAGGAGATTTTGATTTTTGCAGCCAAAAAGAGTATTTTTGTAAATTTAAAACGAAAATTTACAAAAATAGACTTTTGTTATCCTTCAAATGGTCACTCATCAAAGTGGTAATGGTCAAGAAAATTCAAATTTCTGCTTAGCCAGTGCCCAATTGCAGACCAAGAAGAGTATTTTTGAAAATTTACCACTGGAGTGACTGGCTCGGTTACCGAGCCAGTCACTCCAGTGGTAAATTTTCAACAATATTCTTCTCTTAGTCTGCAATTGGAAATTCGAATCACTGCAGAGGTCGATTTTATTACCGACGAGCATTACAGCGCTAAGTTGACGCAAGAGGGGGGGGGGGACTGTTACCTAAGCAAAATAAAACGTGCTGTAGAATATTTTGAACATAATTGGATATGAGATCCAACGGAGGGATCCAGTTTTACCTATGCCCTGCCCATCTATAGATAAGCTTCACCCAAACTTCGCCCGTGTTGGGATCGATCGATCTCTGAACTCCCTGACCATACATTTTCAGAAAACTATACAGCGAAGCTGGTGAATATTTTCAAACTAATTTCACTGGCTGCTGCTGCTGCCTATGGCAGTCAAATTAATTTCAAAATATTTAACAGCATGTTTATTAAATAGAAAAGACATACAATTCGTACAACAACGCTTATAGTCCGTCATCAATTAAGCATTCGTGACGAACTTAATTACGCCATTGATGATAACGTATTTGATTATGACGTCACGTCTTTGATTATGACGCCACGTGGTTGATTAAGACGTCATATGATTACTTGATAAAATGGATCCGCCATTATATTCAACATATTCAACAGAGCATTTCGTACTAACTAAAATGTTTCTATTTTTCTTTGGGAAATATTCAACTTATTTATGGGGTAAACTGTTTCTTATCGCCCCAACCCAACCAACCCCACTATTTTACCCAGCGACAGGGCGCATGAGCGATGTGAGGCATTCGGTTCACGAATAAGCCCTGCGTCTATCGCTCATGTGGTTAACTCAGCTTCACGCGGGCCACGAAAATCACACGCAGGGCAATCAAATTTTAACACATTGGTTGCCCTGGGGGTGGGGTGGGGGACAACCTAGATAATTTGTTATTTTCGGGGCCTGTATATATATATATTTTATTTTAGTCTTAACCCCTTCACACTCAAATTTGTTCAATAAAATTTAAATAATCTCATAGAAAATGTCGATTTGCAGACCAAGAGAAGCGTGTTTTTGAAAATTTATCACTGGGATGACTGGCTCGGTTATCGAGCCAGTCATTCCAGTGATACATTTTCAAAAATAGTCTTCCCTTGGTCTGCAAATGGATATTTCTCAAGATGAGAGATAAATGGTACTATAATGCGTGAGTTGGTATTTACAAGGAATCTGTAGTTTGTATAGCTTACAACACTATATATCTTCAACGGAATTTACGGAAATGGGCCAACATGGAAGCACAGTCAACCCAATTTAAATGGCAGTTATTTCGATTTTAGCACTGATCTGGTTAATCTAACATAATATATACCAATCTTAAGACGTGCTCTCACCGGAGAGTTAATCGGGAATAACACCATACCTCAGTATTGCGTTACGCTGGTTAAGTCTAGAGTGAAAACACGGCCTTATTCTCGCTTGGGAATTTCAAATAATCCCTATATATTCTAAAGACATGAGATTGGAAACCTCCAAATTGATAAGCACATCTTTAAAGGGAAATATAAACACCGAAATTATTATGAAATTAATGAATATTACATTTTGTGGCTAAATTTAATATTAAGGAATTCGAAATGAGCAAGTAATATATTTATAGTGGAAAAAAAGTAATATATTTATAGTTTAATTTAAATATTAGGAAATTATAATCTGTCGTTTCTTAATCTGTCTCTATTTGGGGAATCCCCGAATCCCATTTATTATATCATATATAACTAATATTCGTGGGAGAAATTACGTGAGTCAACGACACCCCAAATCAACTCCATTACTTGATGTTCACTAGAAATCTATGGAGATTGGTCAAAATGGAGGAATCGACTTCTAGGTATGCCCCGATCCCTTCTAGCCTTCTAGCTCCGCCTACGTTTACGCGTATTTGAATCTAAATGTCAATGTAACTATTCACGCAAGCTGTTGAATATTTTGAATCTAATTTGTCTGGGGGCTGTCTCCGCCTATAGCATATTCAACAGATGATGTTTATTAACTGGTAAATTCATTAAAGCCATAATAGTCGTATTCTTACATTCGTGCAAGACTTCGATTTTTGTGACGGCGCTATAGGCCTACATACCCATCTTGTTTCAGCGTAACACGCTAATGGTCAAACTGACCCAAAACTACTTTGTAGTGGTATTCAGACGTGGCTATTTGAAAAGCCTAGCGAAAAGTATTTTTGAATTTTCACTACTAGAATGACTGGCTCGGTAACCGAGCCAGACATTTTAGTAGTAAATCTTCAAAAATACTCTTCCCTCGGTCTGCAGATAGACACTGGGTAAGTAAAAAACTTTAATTTTCTTTACTTTAACCCTTTTTAATGGTCAAGTCGGCGAAAAACAATTCAGTGGTAAATTTACAAAAACTAGTCTTCTAAAATTCAAATATATTGAAAAATATTGACCATCAAAATGTTTAATTGATATATCAAGTAGTATTTTGAGCGCTTTGAAGCGCTGCTGACACACGCGGGGTTAATTTTGATTGTGACGTCAGTAAGCATGCGTTGTATTTGATCATTGCGTTAGGTACTTGAGTGACGCATAGCGTCCCTCTCTTATCAAGGTGTCCGCGAAACACGGTAGCATTCTGACATAATACAATATGCTGTATGAGTCACACTATTAGGCCGTGTTCTCACTAGAGACTTAAAGGGATGCTGAGCTCATCTCAAATGTTGTATTGTACCGATAGATTATGATTTACAGATTCCACATCATTCATATCCTGTCACATTCCCTTATCTGTATCACAATTATCTGCTTTGTAATTTCGCGTAAATATTGAACAGTGATCGCCACCATTTTGTCTTCTCAAGCGATTGTGTGTGATGCCATGTAAGTGCCAGGGCACTACATTCTTTATTCTGTAATACTTATGCAGCCCGTTGAATATTTTGATACTAATTTGATTGGAAGTTGTTGCTGCCTATGACAGCAGCAACTTTCAGTTAAATTAGTTTCAAAATATTCAACAGTTTACCCGTATGATTGCTTTTATACCACATTAACAAAATATAGCCGGAACCTCTATGACTGAGCGTATATACCGAGGCAGACACGCTAGTTTTTTCTGACATCATAGGCTGTAGAAATGTATCAACATTTAGCTACTAAAGCCTGAATATATTTCGTTGTCGGCATGATAAAAAGCTAAAATGTCAGCGATGGATCATGGGTGGCAAATTCTATCACCTGAATGGTTAGTATGAGATAAGGTGAGATTTCCTTTAATCTATAATAACGCCATACTGATGTATGGCGCTATTCCAGATTAACTCTCTAGTGAGACCACGGCCTTAGAGAACCTCTGGCTTCATCCACTAACCGTTGTATGTGTAGGACGGGTGGTAATAAATCGATACACGCGAGACTTCCAGGAATTTTCCAACGTCTCTAAAAGACTGTATGTTTTCCTAAAGACGACATCTTTCTGCCGATCACCAAACATTGTTAACCCTTTCACACATTTAGATCAGAAATGACAAATTCTTTATGATGTCAGGATTATTCTGTTCTATATTTTGTAACTAGTTTAACTGTGAAATGTTGCTGTCGATGGAAGCAACAGCTTCCAGTAACATTAGTTTCAAAATATTCAACACTTTTCCCAGATAGTCGTCATAAGTTTGAAACATTGTTATTTGAAGGTTTAATAAACATTAAACTTGATTTAATCATAGCTATTGGGCCTCCAGGAAAAGATACGCCGAAGAAACCCATAAACGCATTAAAATATGGAGCCAAAGATAAGACAGTTTGTCCCCTAGAGAAAGAAGATTATTTGAAACGTAATCTATTTGTCATTCGTGTTCCTCGTGAGGCAAATCACGTGTTATCTGAAAGCGAGCCATTACCCGATAACGCCGGTTACTGGGCTGGTATTGGGCCAATACCGGGCCATATTGACCCGGTATTGGCCAAGTATCGGCCCAGTTTCAGTTTCCTTTATTCACTCAGGCTATTTAACAAACCTACAATTTACATATTGATATATAATATACATACATTTATTATTATTAGTAGTAGTAGTAGTAGTAGTAGTAGTAGTAGTAGTAGTAGTAGTAGTAGTAGTAGTAGTAGTAGTAGTAGTAGTAGTAGTAGCAGCAGCAGCAGCAGCAGCAATAGCAGCAGCAGCAGCAGCAGCAGCAGCAGCAGCAGCAGCAGCAGCAGCAGTAGACTGTATGTTGTCTGTTGCTGGTGTCATTGCTGTTCTTGTTGTTGTTGTGTAATTGTCGTCGATGTATATTTTCTTGCTGTTATCATTGTTGTTGTTGTTGTTGTTTCTGCTACTGCTGCTGGTGGTTTTGTTGTTGTTGTTGTTGTTGTTGTTGTTGTTGTTGTTGTTGTTGTTGTTGTCGTCGTTGTTGCTTTGATAACCTTAAAAATCTACATAATTTGCTGAGAACTGGCCAGTTGCATATTCCAAACAAACTCTGTGTCTTTTGTGTACTGTTGTTTCTTGCATAGTGTTTTTGGATAAATCGCGTTCTTTCATTCTGATATTTGCTACAGTAAAAAAGGAAGTGAATTTCATCTTCTGTGACATTACATACATTGCATAATCCTTCATTCCGGTCGATGCCCGCCCATCTTTGTGACTCAATTGTCAGTTTGTGATTAAGTGTTCTGAAGTGACATGAGCTTATAGCATCGTCGCATGCCAATAATCTTAAAGTAGCTTTCAAACTGAAATTTGAATTTTATAACTTTGTAAAACGTTAACCTAGTTGATTCGTGTAGCTGTCTCGTCCATTTGTCTATGTATTGTTGTTCCAAGGCTTTCTTTGTTTGACTGACTACCTTATTTATGTTTATGTTTTCAGAGCTGAATACATTTCGCTGACCTGTTGTCTCTAGGATAATTTTGATTGTGTTAATCCAATTAACTTGTATCTGCCGTTGTGTAATGACATCCAGACATAAAAAATAAAGAATTGACGAGAGTTTCCCGTATCCTGCATTTACTATCCCTCCCCAAAACCTAACCATGTTAGGCGATAACGAGCAGAGCTGTGAAACTGGCGATGCCGGGATCGCGTCTCCGTTCGGCCAACTGACAATCGCTGGAAACATAGGCAATCTCATTCCCTCCTCGTCGCCTCTCTCCACCCAAGAGTATAAATGGGTACCAGTGTAAAAACTGGGGAAGTTACCAATAATAGACTGAAATAAAACCAGCCTAGAATGGCGTGAATGGGACCTGGAATCAGGGACTCGATAGACGCCAACTAAACCAATAACTTCTTCCTAACCATGTTACATTTTATTTGTACATCTAAGGGCAGTTTTCCCAATTCACCATAAACCATAACATTTGGGGTAACATTTGGGGTACTTTTCTTCAAGCCGAGTACACTGTTAAAGAATTTAATATGGCATGTTTCTATCCGAGTAGTAATCTCAAACCCCCAGATTTCTGAGCCATAAAGTAGTATTGGTGCAATCATAGTATCAAATAGTATTATATGCAAATCTATTTTGATTTTTCAAAATAATGAAAACATTACCCTCGTTCCTTGTTTTCAGTTTCATGTCTTGCAGCTAGAGAACTCCCGTTTGATTTTACCATGGCCCCCAAATATAGGTATTCATTTACAATTGCTAGTATCTGACCACATGTGCTAAAGTTTGGGTATTTCTTTCATTTACTTTTGGAAAGAATCATAACTTTAGTTTTTTGTAGTATTTATTTCAAGCTTATTTCAGACAATAGTCCTGAAATGCATTGAGTGTTTGTTGCAAGGATTCCGCTGACTCGGTCATTATAATAGTGTCATCCGCGTATAGTAAAATAATAAGATAAAGATATAGATTAAATTTTTGTCTGTCAGTTTATTTAAGCGTGTTAAGCCAACAATTCCATTTTCTTTCAGATATTCTTCTAAAGCGTTTAAAACTATTGAAAATAAAAAGGTGAAAGTTTTCCCCTTACCGTACACCAATGTTACTGATAATAAAATTTGAGTGTGTGCGATTATGATCGACAAAAGATTTTATATCGTTATAAACCAGTAAGCTGTGTTATCATGTTAGTTGATCATTGAAAGGAAGATATGCATGTAGAAACTTCTGACACTACAACAACTTTTAACGAGTTGTATTGGCACCCTTGCCAATAACACAGTCATTGACGATGGCATAACACTCAGCGTAGTAGCTTGATGCTTGATGTTGCAAAATTTGGAGGTCTGTATGGTCGCAAATCGACTCATTTTGAATGTAAAGAAGTACCAGTGGCAGAAGTCATTAAAAATAACCAACAAGGCAGTTGACATCGGCCACCAGGGCTGAATTGTAGGATAACTAATACCGATGCTTTTAACGGTTGTCTTTCGACCCTTATAAGTTAGATACAGAAAGTACCCGATTTGAAATATTTTCAGATTTAAATTTTCCTAGTTTAGATAGAAGGTTCACAGCTTCTAAAATTCGACTGCGTGTTAATGGATAGTAGGCCCTACATATAAGTTCATGTCTGGTCATCACGTGTCCAAAGAGTCCCACTTCTGCCTGCTTCCACGAGTAATTCGCCACTACACAGAGGGAATCGGAATTTACATAACTTGAAGAGAGGTCAAATAAAGACATTCACGGTTAAGATCGACTTTGAAGATTCATTAGTCTACTCATTCCACCATAGTTTTAACATGTTAATGCCTAGATACGATGTTTTGCTAGTTACTTCTTAAGCTATGCGTGTATGTGTGTGTGTTAGATTGTGGACACTTGAGAATCACATTGCCACTCCAGCAAATGAGTTTAAGGTGGTTTTATAACAATATAACATAGTCATGATGGATTTAGTAGTGTGTCGCTAACTCACATACCTTCGATTGGATTAATGCAAGCATCGAAATTGTTTATGTTGTACAAAATCATCAACGATATGGACCTATGGAACTTCTGTTACATACCAAGTTGCCAAATACATTTGAGAAACATAACATCTCGACATAGCTAGCCTCTTTTCTCTGTTGTTCAGGCAATCGGGCAGGCCAACGACTGGGATGGCGTTTACCCTGATAGGACGTACATGCTACTGGGCCAACGCTGGGCCAACACCGGGTCTTGTTGGCCCGGCATTGACTCAGTAACGGCCCAGAAACATGTGATTAGCATGGTTGCTTTCGACATTACACGGATTTATACCATCTGCAGCTTATACATATTACTTCGCTGCACTGATTAACACCAGCAACGCAAACCTGACCCTTTGGAACCATCAGGTATAACCGTCACAAAGAATACCCTCCACCTCCCTCACCCGTCCCCCGGGTCTTGATTCATTGTAAGCGAGTCCCCTTAAGTGCTCGTGGCATCGAACGCGTATTGATACAGGTTCGTTGCTTAAATATCACCATTTATTTGCTGAGTTGATAACGTGATTTGGCGGCCATTAACTATATATTTACTCTGGTCAAGATCGTAGTGTCAGTAGACGGTGTCAAATTGATGGTCTGACAGTATCGCTTTGATCGGGTGGCATATTGTCAACCAGTGGGCGATACGAGCACGATCCAATACCTGCCATCAATCATTAAGGTAATGTATTGATTCAATACGACCTTACAATCCATGCAGTCTATCCTGTGGTAAATATTTTGACCGTAACCTGAGTGGAAGTTGTTGCTGCCAAAGGCAGCAGCAACTTCACACTCAGATTACTGTCAAAGTATTCACCAGCAATCTAATACGTTATACGGTTGCAATTTGCAACGAAGTGCAGAGATTTAAACCGAATATGTCCAATGTTAGGGAAGATGAAAGAGAATTGCTCTTGGGCGTTTTTCCTGGGTATCTGTAGCCAGACCAGCTTTTTAATTTGCCCCAATATCACTAGTGCATTAATGTTTTATGAAGTCTATATGAAAGCGAACATAAACAGCGACCGTCGTCAATAGCAACTGGTCCCTGTGCGGCAGGCGAGATGAGTTGTTCGCGTGCGACGCTTGTCCGTGGAGAAAGGAATATTAGTGAGTTATTAGGTGGATGAAAATAACCGGTCATAAAGAGTAACGCTCAACCAACACTCAATCTTTTTCCCGCGTTCTACGCCCTTGTCCGTAGGCTGCTCCCCATGCCCTTGCAGGGGTTGTACTCAAACAGCCCAGGCCTTATGTAGGCTTACAGGGTCGAGCGGGTGCAGATGTACACGTGAACTATCGTGTGTGCGACTGTCCAACCGCCCGACCGCCCGCTCGCCCGCACGACCGCCCTCCAGACAGCCACATGCCCGCCCGCTATCTGCACGCCCGCCCGTCAACACGCGCGCACGCACGCATGCACGTACGTACCCACTCATCTGCTCACCCACGCACGCACACGACAGACAAGCATTCACCCATACACACATCAAGATACCGGAAAGCAAGTACGCATGCACGCATGCAATAATACATAATTCTTCTATCTATATATATATATATATGTGTCCTCAACGGGCTGATGGCGATGCATCAATAACAAACTAATAAGTTAATGGACTCTGGTTATTGGAACGAAATAGAACAATCGTTTGCTTGGTTAACGCCATTACGAGATTACAACAATACCGCCTATGCGCGCCATTATATGATTATCCCAATATTGATCCAAGGTTTCGCTGCTGGAATTAAAGTATTGGAGCCCAGCGTGATCAACATACCGTATATAATATAGATTTATTTCAAATAACTAGCGAGGCAATTTAATGAATTGGAAAAAAGGTTTGTACAATTACTTAAGTTTAAATTGCGGTGTTACATAGGTGATACCACGATAACAGGGTCTCACAGTGTAGGCGTTAACAATTGATCGATAGATACACATATCACGATTCGATTGAAAATTGCGATATTTTATGATGGTAAGGTCACCCGATAGTAATTTCTAAATATCTAACAGTTTGGTGCTGTTTTGTGTTTGACAATATTATCAATATGTATAAATGTCTGGAGGTATGCCACCGCACCTGCCAAGATTTTTTCTAGCAGGATAAATCGATATATCGATGAATAAATATAATCTCCGCGGCAATATCGTAAATCTGTATCAAAACAGGTATTGATTTCTTGGGATCAACCGATCGATCGATCACCGCACTCCCTGAAACTCAATTTCCAGATAACTATACAGGTATGCTGCGTGCTATTTTGTTAGTTAGGCATACAGGTGTGCAGCAACAGCGCCCAGTCATATTAGTTTCAAAGTATGCAACATAATGTTTAATAATTAGTAAAGACACAACTCGCACAATTTGACGGACTATTAAGCCTTTATGACTGACTAAATCGCTCCATTCATGACATAATTGAATATAACGTCAGCATACACGTCACGTAGTTGTTCATGACGTCACGTGATTGACCGATAAACTGGATTGCTCCATTTCATATACCAGTTCTATAAAGTCGATACCGGTATGTAATTTCTCATGGATATGTAATTCCTCAAATGTCAAAAAACATCGACATGTTTGATTTGTGGTTTCTCATGCGAGCGAGAATATGTAATACCCGATTAACTTTGCTAATCCTTGATACACGATTCCTCATTTCTATATTAACACACCTGCACGCAAGTTTCAAGTTTCCTTATTACTTCCAGGTCACACAGTGACATATGGGGAACATTATATATTACATAGTAGGCGGTGTGCTTAATTTGTACATTGATAATTTATTATTATTATTATTATTATTATTATTATTATTATTATGATCGTCATCGTCGTCATTGTCAAACAATCAGTTCCTTATTTGTTTGTCTGCGTTTATCGGTCCGTGTTTGTGCGGCGGTTTCATCCGCGTTGAAAATAGGTAGTAACCACTCTAATAAGGCGGCAGATTTTTGATAGCAACTTTGCATTATTGGTGGAGAATAGCTTATGGAATTTGAAGAAGTTAGGTCTTCTATAGTAATATGGAGGTAGTAATTCTTGTCTGGTTTGTTTAAAAAAGCTACAGATAAATATGTAACGGAACTCGTCTCCTATATCATCTTTTACGCAAATCGTGCATTTCTCTCTTCTCTGGGGTTCCATCCCACTTCACTTTCTCTATTGGGAGCTAGTGGGTTGCCTGTTCGGAATCGTGTGAATATTATCATACTACTGCCCCCGAGTCTTAAAAGATATTTTTCCATTTCCCAATTAGGTTTGAAACTATCATAGATCTTACCCTTCCAAGATATACCCTTATCTGTGTGCCATGTCTGTATGAATTGATCTTCTAGTGGTTTTGTAATCGCTGTGTGTATTTGAGTGGATGTGTTGACTGTTTGATTTATCCAAAATGTAGCTGTGTCATGTATTATCCAAAATAGCTTTGATGCAATTTAGCCACCTATATTGTGTTCCGTTTTGATGGTAGTCAGTTAGAGCGTACCCGTACAGTGTAAGTGCTAATTTGGTTTCTTTACCTGTTATCAGTTTTATCCAGTAGGTTATCATTCGTTTTATGTCTAAGGAAGTTTAAATTTGCCTTTTCTAGGATGCAATAGTTGTTTGATTTCGTACAACACCTCAGGCTCTATCATATAAGAACAACATAAAGTTTGATATGCGATTCTTTCAATATATAAGAACATCAGCATGTTTGGTAAGCATATAATATTTCCTCTACCGATTATAGCGTCCATACATTCTTCGTCAACGAATGTAATCATGGTTCGTGTCTCTGCGCGAGACTACCTGGCTGTCGGCGGTAACATAAGCAATCTCCTTGACTCCTCGTTACGTCTCTCCACCCAGAGTATAAACATAGGCGTAGTGACCGGAGAGGGCAAGGGGTGGGGGGGGGGGCTGCGTATACCCCAGGTATTGCCTCTCCTGTAGTGTATCCTGATAGCGCCACACTAGGTTTTATCCACACCCATACATCAACCCCGCCCCCACCCCAGGTCCAAGTACGTCCCTGCATCCCTGATAAATGGACATCGATGTAATAGGACTGCTGGAAGTTAGCCATAATAGGTTGCACTAAGACGCAGCCTCGATGTTAAAGAGCGATTAATTATAATCATTTAACACTTACGCTTCACAAAACTGGTTTTCAAGTTGCCTAGATAAATATCCATTTGCAAACCATGAGAAGAATATTTTAGAAAATTTATCACTGGAATGAGTGGCTCGATAAACGTCATTCCAGTGATAAATATTCGGACATAATTTTCTCGTGGTTTCCAAATTGAGATTTTTTATGAGAAAATTGAAATTTTCTTGAACAAATTTGAGTGTTAATTAAAGGGTTAAGAAATCTCAATGCCTACGAATATTCTTAATGACCAAGTTGACAACACTAATTTGTAAGATAGGCACTGATGCCAATTCTCGACTAATACCCTAATTACTTTGACTAAACACCCACTGGCTGACAGCGCAAGTAATTACCGCGGTCGCAATACGACGTAAGGCCAAACCTCTATCCTCTTATTAACGGCCATTCGATCTATAATTAAATGCCAATTGGGTTTGGGTTTGGCATCGATCGCTATGAGCTAATAGAATAACTTAGACACAAGAATTACCGGATTTGAGATATATTCAGATATTTATTTTCCTAGTGTAGTTGTACTAAACCCATACATTAGTAAATTTATTCTGAGACACCGATGGCCGTTGAAACTCGTGAGTTAACGTACATTTGGAAATAAACTGCAATGCATATATACAAAAATAATTTCCCTCACACTAGTTAACCCCTTTGCATTCCCCCCCCCCCCCACCCCCACTCCAGGGCATCGTGATCATGACAATGTTGATCTTGATTAATTATGCTACTAAGGATATTATTTCACCGCTAATTCGTCAAGAAACGTAGTTAGATTTGTTGTTTCCCTCTGAGTAATTCTGTAAATTTACTAGTAGGATTTGTTGAGTTTTCTTAACTGCTTAGACGATCATGTGATAGGTTATTCCAATCCCTTATAATACTGGGAGTAAAGCTAAATTTGGCGTCTGTAGACTGTGTCCATGGGTATAGGTTTATTGTAGTACTCACTGGCAATTGACCATGTTCTCCATTGGTAATTGCCGTTTGAGTTGAATTTTGTAATCATATGATAATGTTGAAAACACGTTTCTGCATCATTTCTGCAAGACTAATGTGTTTATGTAACGCGCCATTATCGAATTTGCGCCGTTGGCCAATGGCGCAGGGGACCAATATTAAATTTGATATCGGCGCGCCCGTTGGTCAACAGCGCAGGGGACCAATATCGAATTTGATATCGACGCGCCCGTTGGCCAACAGCGCAGGGACCAATATCAAATTTGATGTCGACGCGCCCGTTAGCCAACAGCGCAGGGGCCAATATCAAATTTGATATCGACGCGCCCGTTGGCCAACAGCGCAGGGACCAATATCAAATTTGATGTCGACGCGCCCGTTGGTCAACAGCGCAGGGACCAATATCAAATTTGATATCGGCGCGCCCATTGGCCAACGGCGCAGGGACCAATATTAAATTTGATGTCGGCGCGCCCGTTGGCCAACGGCGTGGAGGACCAACGGGCGCGTCGATATCAAATTTGATATTGGTCCCTGCGCTGTTAGCCCACGCCGCAAATTCGATATTGGCGCGTTACATTTACACCGGCAGACTTCGCATTTAGGTGATATAGGCCCTAACTGGAATACTAAGAGTTTAACAAGTACACATATTGATGCAAGGTATCAATGGTAAATAGCGTGCCCGGAGGTTATTACAATTGAGAATAAACTCAACTGTTTCATGAAAAAATGAAGTTATATAAAGGCATATAAGCCACTCATGACAAAAATAGAGGCGGACTATATCACAAAAGAAGGAATATTTCTTGCAAAAAGATATGGGCAGTATTAGCTATGGGCTAGGAAAAGCAGCTTATATTTTTGGCCAGTCCAACAATTATTCCATCCATCCTTTTTCTCCAGGCCAAACTCCTTAACAGAGAGAGAGAGAGAGGAACAGGCAAAATTAAGAGCAGCCAGTGATGAGAAAATTGCACTACTGCATCAACGGAGCGTAACATATCAAATTTGGGTCATTAGGTATCAACAACTCGCAAAGATAAAGAAATCAACAGAACTGGCAACCCAGTCAGTAGAAAATCGGCGCAAGAAGCAGTACAGACCCTGACACCCATTCAAACATATTAAAGAAGACTGTAAAGAATATTTTAAACCAAAATCTTGATACCTTCTTAAACAGACGTGAAGAGCTTATTACCCGGAAATATATTGGTGAAATATACACTGCAATGCTAGTGAAAATAATGCACAAAGCAATTATATTTTGATGCAACACAGGACCCCGATCTGTACCGAAAGATAACCTTTTCAACAAAGTTAAGTGGCCAGGATAGAACCAATACCGTGAACCTAGTTTTCTCCAACGAAAATGATATAGTAGAAAACATTCTGACTGAAGACCCAGTGAGAAACAGCCACGACATGGTGATTGATCTGTTTCATTTAGCTATCATATCTATGTCACCTATTAAACGATATCTTTACTGGAAACAGTGACAAATTATTAAATCAAATATTTTTGCTCGACAAAATGGCCAAAATCGGCCTCAACCGTTGTAATGATGACGGATCCTGTTGACCATATGTACAAATGTTAGGGTATTAGCCTGATAAGTCAGGTTCTACCAGTACACGCGGCTAATAATATGGGATATATAGAAATATTTTCACATTACTGTAATAAATATTTGGTGGTAGAATTATTACAATATTTCGCACAGCACGAGAACATAGTGAGTTCCACATGGCCTTATGTTCGAAAACTGGCTACAAGGCATGTAGAGATATTCTGGTACCGAATATAGTACATTATTGGAATTTGACAATGGTGTGCCACTACTAAATTGCATATGACGAAATTACAGTATAGTAAACATTTTTAAAACCTTTGATACTTTGTTAGCGTATTCATATACGTATCTAACCATACAAACAGTATGGTACTGCAAACAGTCATGATTATGACGTCATCCTAGACGTCACGTCGTTGAATATAACATCATATGACGTAATATGACGGATAGACAACATGAAAATGCCCATTGGCAAGTGGTATTAATTATCCCCCCTCCGTCAGAGGACGAGTACATTGTATTCAGGGCAACAATCTATGATTGACCTTGTTAAAATATGTGACCTATAAATATGGGTGGTCTCTTAATATAAGTGGTCCATATTGTGTGGGCCACGCATTACCAAGTGGTATTAGCCATGTAATGCTTAATTTGCTCATGAGAGATCCATTTCTAGGTATGCCACGCCTATTTCTAGCTAAGCTTCACCCATTTTTGCGTGTTGGAATCGATATATATATATATATATATATATATATATATATATATATATATATATATATATATATATATATATATATATATATATATATATATATATATATATATATATATATATATATATATATATATATATATACACGCTGAATAATGAATTCCCAGACTTTCCAATTTCAAGGTAACTATACAGGTAAGCTGATGACTATTTTGAAACTAATTTGACTGGGTGCTTTTAAAGGTTTGCTGCCTCTGGCCGCAACAACGCCAGGTCAAATTAGTTTCAAAATATTCAACACGATGCTGATTAAACAGTAAAGACATACAATTTGTACACTTGCCGGACTATTCAATGTTCATGACTGAGCTCGATACGCCATTAATTTACACATTTTGGATTGTGACGTCAGCCTGTATATGAAGTAATTGATTATGACGTCATATCTTGCAGTTACAGATCGAACCCAGGCATTATCATAGAAAATGACTGTTGAATAAATAGCAAAGACATACAATTCGAGCAGCGTCTAGTCAAATTAGTTTCAAAATATTCAGTAGCATGTTGATTAAATAGTAAAGACGTGCAATTCGCATACTTGACTGGCTATTCAATGTTCCTGGTGGAGCTAGATTCGTCATTCATTACACATTTTGATTGTGACGTCCAGCTACAGTAGTTATGTATGTATGTATGTATGTATGTATGTATGTATGTATGTATTTTTATTTTATTGACGCACTGGCAACGTGCGGCTTCAATTTCCATGTGCTAACTTAGCCGACAGTGATGCACCCGTTAGTTTAATTTGTTGATCACCATCTCCCGGTCGGGGGATCGAACCGCCATTCTGCAACTCCGCATAGCATCAGCAACCAGGCATCTTTCCACTGGACCACCGCACCAAGACTATAAAAGTCAAGGATTGGCCGACCAGCTTTCACATGTCTGATATACTGACACACTGACGATTCATATGGGACTATCTGTGGATGCATCTGTCACAATCAATCCTAGGCTTTTTTACGCCTATTGTACTCTGACTCCAGCACGGCTCTGGCAGTATATGTATTTTTATTTTATTGACGCACTGGCAACGTGCGGCTTCAATTTCCATGTGCTAACTTAGCCGACAGTGATGCACCCGTTAGTTTAATTTGTTGATCACCATCTCCCGGTCGGGGGATCGAACCGCCATTCTGCAACTCCGCATAGCATCAGCAACCAGGCATCTTTCCACTGGACCACCGCACCAAGACTAAAAAAGTCAAGGATTGGCCGGCCAGCTTTCACATGTCTGATATACTGACACACTGACGATTCATATGGGACTATCTGTGGATGCATCTGTCACAATCAATCCTAGGCTTTTTTACGCCTATTGTACTCTGACTCCAGCACGGCTCTGGCAGTATATGTATTTTTATTTTATTGACGCACTGGCAACGTGCGGCTTCAATTTCCATGTGCTAACTTAGCCGACAGTGATGCACCCGTTAGTTTAATTTGTTGATCACCATCTCCCGGTCGGGGGATCGAACCGCCATTCTGCAACTCCGCATAGCATCAGCAACCAGGCATCTTTCCACTGGACCACCGCACCAAGACTAAAAAAGTCAAGGATTGGCCGGCCAGCTTTCACATGTCTGATATACTGACACACTGACGATTCATATGGGACTATCTGTGGATGCATCTGTCACAATCAATCCTAGGCTTTTTTACGCCTATTGTACTCTGACTCCAGCACGGCTCTGGCAGATATGTTTTTAGTAGTGATTTAAATGAGTCAATTTTAGAGCAGTTTCTAATTTCAGGTGGAAGAGAGTTGCAGAATCGCGGACCGGCTCGAGAAAATGCACGATCTCCAGTAGTTAAGTTTGATTTTGGTATGGTACATAGTAATTGTGTGCTAGACCTAAGAGACCTTGGTGCTGCTCTTTGCTGGATTAAGGATTTTAAGTACGGTGGGGCCAGATCATGTAGGCACTTGAACACCAACAAAGCCACCTTGTACCATATACGTTGTCTTAAAGGCAACCAGTGCAGCTCCAATAGGACAGGTGTGATATGATCGAATCTTTTGGTGTGTGTAATCAGTCTAGCTGCTGTATTCTGCGCTCTCTGTAAACGATCTACTTGGCTAGATGGTATGCATATTAACAGAGAGTTACAGTAGTCCAGGCGTGACGTGATGGTAGCATGTATGAGAGTTTTGACCGCGTTTTCATCCAGGAAGCTGCAAATTTTGCTAATGTTCCGAATGTTCATGAATATGGAACGGCAGACAGTGGTAACATGACCTTCCATCGATAGGGAATTGTCAAATGTTACGCCTATGTTACGGGCACTTGCACTGAAAGATACGTCAGCCTCCCCAATGTGCAAACTGGTGATGTCAACCTTATGTCTTAGGTGCGGTGAGGTTATTAACAGAATTTCAGTTTTCTTATCATTCAACTGCAATAAGTTGCTTAGCATCCATAGTTTAATGTCACGAACACAGTCTTCAACACGCTCACGAGCATTCACCTGGTCATTTGCATAGAATGCGAGATATAGCTGTGTATCGTTAGCGTAGAAATGGTAACTTATGCCATGAGACTGCAATAGCACTCCAAGGGGTGCTGTATAGATTGTAAAAAGGATCGGTCCCAGGACCGACCCCTGTGGCACACCTGATGTTAATTCATGTTCCTCTGATTTGATATTATTCACAATGATCATTTGATGGCGTTTTCTGAGATATGATGAAAACCAAGCAAGAGAAGTGTCTAAAATGCCCAGTTCTGCTAATCTAGATAACATGACATCGTGGTCTATAGTGTCAAATGCGGCAGACAAATCCAGGAGAACTATTAAAACACACTTGCGTTCATCCATGGAACATAAGACATCATTTTGTACGCGTAGTGGGGCTGTCTCAGTGCTGTGAAGTTCGTGGTATGCGCTTTGAAAAGGTTCCAGAAGATTATTTCTTACTAAGTGATCATTGAGCTGCTTGGCGACAACTCGTTCTAATACTTTTGACAGGAAAGGTAAATTTGAAACAGGTCTGTAGTTTCCAAGCACATTTTGGTCTAGTGATGTCTTTTTTAGTAACGGAATCACGTTTGCAGTTTTGAACAGGTCAGGGACATTGCCACTTGTTAAGGACAAATTAATGATTTTGAGTATCGTAGGCAATAATTCATCAACACAACCCTTAACAATATTTGTTGGTATCGGATCTAGTGAACAGGATGCTCGAGACGATTTGCCAATTATTGTCGATACTTCTTCAGAGCAAGCCGGTTTAAATTCTGTCATGGTACATTTTAAGTTAAGGGCGGTGCGACAACTAATTAGCGGTGAGTAGTTTTGGTGATTTAAAATGCAGTCACGAATTAAACCAATTTTCTCCGAAAAGAAGTTCGCAAACTTGTTTGCTAGCTCAGTTGGGTAAGTGTGTTGTGGGAGATTGCTCTTACTTTTGTCCTTGTGAAGTAGGTCGCTGAAGATGCTGAACAGCTTTCCCTGGTTGGATACATGTTCAGATACTAACGTGGAGTAATACGATCGCTTTGCTGATAGTAGCATATCACTTACGAGACGAACTTGGCTTGCATATACTTGGCGATGGACCTGAAGTTTGGATTTACGGGTGACACGCTCATGTTTACAACAGAGCTGTTTTGCTACTTTTATTTCACAGTTGTACCATGGTGATTTCTCTCGGACAATGGTTACCTTTCGCTTCAACGGGGCATGTTTATCGAGGATAGATCGCATATCGTTATTGTACTGCTCAACAATCCGTAATACGTCATCAGATGGATTCATGCACACCTCAGAGGACTGAATGTCGGACTTAAACGATTGTGTAGGGAGCGAATGAAGATTTCGATACGTTAATTCCGTTCTCGGTAGTGCTGGTTTCAGAAGCGATATATCAAAGGTAATGGCAGCGTGATCAGATGTAATAGCACCAAGATATACATTCACGTTTCTAATCACTGATTCGGTTGTTCGAGTTATGATTAAATCCAGTAAGTGACCCTTTGTATGGGTTGGGCAAGTAACATGCTGTTCTAGGTTTAATGTATCAAGGAGTGTTCTTAGAGCAGATACACTACTGTCCGATGCATTCTGGAAGTGCACATTAAAGTCACCCAATATTAACAAATTGCCACTACTTAGAGCATATCGGTCGAAAAGCAGAGACAGTTCGTGAAGGTACTCTGTCATATTACGTTTATGCTTTTTTGATGACGGCGGGCTGTAAATCACAACGATTCGCAGTAAGCTAGAGTTCAAATTCGAGGTTCTCAAATGTGTGATAAGAAGGAGCTTTTGATACAGAAATCGTAATTGTCTCTTTTAGTAGAATGGCTATACCACCGCCAACCCTGGATGATCTAGGGACATGCTTGAAAGAGTATCCAACCGGTGTGAGGTCGCCTATTGCTATGTCATCGGTATCAGCCTTAAGCCATGATTCTGTTATCGCTATAATGTCAATGTCATTTGAAATAACATAATCTACGATGTTAATGGTTTTATTTCGCACTGATCTTGCATTGAGAAGACAGCCTTTACACATTGCCTGATGATCTGATGCTTTGGAACCATGATATGTGGAATTAACTATTGCAGAAGTAGTTGGTATCTTAATGAGATTGTCAGTACATGCAGCGGATTTGGATTGACGCTTTTTTCTCTTGTTGAGTGGTGTAGCGTGAATGGGAATAATTCTCTCTTTGAATCTCCCACCTCGACACCCGCGGCGCGTAGGACGAGTATTGCTTATGCCACAATCATGAAGAGTTTTGAATACGTCATAGTCCAGTCTATGTAAAAAGCCACAATGGAGTACTGATTGGTGAGTTCTGTTAGACAGTTGGTTTTTCCAATAGATCTTGAATAATGAGCACAATCGATATACACACCTATGTCCAATGGCGGTCTACACACATATTCTATATTTCGCAATCCAAATCTTTTTCCACTTATGATCGATTTATTACAAATAAGAAACAAATTTAAACACAGCAGACACAGTTCTGCAAACTTATTTGACATTATGCTAAAAAACTTTTATATAAAAACATTTTGGAAACTATGAAACTTAGCGAAATTGTCAGAGCAAATTTTCTACGTGCTGCCACTGTCGGCGCCAAAAACCAAAATGTTATTTGGAGTTCCGTTGGCTGTTTATTAAAATAATTAAGTGGTCATCGCCGCGCAAACTCTATTACAGTCGGACCAGAACAAATAAGAGAACTCGCCATGAATCACGCGCATGAAGATAATAATTATGAGATATCCAGCAATCTAAAAATAGAGCCGTTTCTTCGCGCCGATGGAGATCTCGCGAGACACAGCCCCACAATCCCCTGCGCGAAATGGCCGCGCCTATAGGCAATTCTAGACAGCAATAAATAGAAGCGTGCCCGCGGGAGCGGGCACGCAATAAAGATCCATCTAAACGTCTGCGGACAAGTATACGGGGAGCCATTACTCACATAACAGCGGTATACATCTCCGCGAAGGGTGGGAATGGGGTGGGCGAGCGTCGGAGAGTCAAACCAAATTATGCTAGTGACGTAACTAGGTATTTGTATTACCGTAAATCCATTAGTGTGCTGAACCAATACTGGCTATCATTAACCAATCTTTTCAGGAGTAATAGTATTCTACACATTCTACATATATTGTGAGAGAAATGATGATCAGAAATACACACAGTCAACACCTCAACGATATTATATCATTTACGTTCCCATCGATATGCAAATATAGTGAATGGTACATCTACAGAAATAAGTCTTCTTAAACGACCACGCGATAGAGCACGACCGATTTTTGGCTCTCAGCCAAGTTAGTTACTATTCAACAGCTTAACTGTATGGTTTTCAGGAAATTGATAGTCAGGGCAATCGGGGATCGATCAATCGAAGTGTGGGTGGGGATTAGTCAGAGGTGGGCGGGGCATAGCTAAAACTGGTTCATTCAAGCAGTTTCGTGGCGGAAGTTTGCCACATTCGCGACCGACCTACGCAGTTTGCTTGAAATGTTAGGTAATACGTGAATGCTTTTGATTACAACCTCAGGTACCATTGGTATCTCGCGAGATCTCCTTTGATGCGAGATCGAGAAAATAATCTCGTGTGTAATGAATGACCATTGGCGTAGTAATTCACAGTCCACTACGTAGATAGCCTGAGTCTCCAACCTACCCGGTTTTCGAAGTGGAGTCTGTGTAACAATCTAGTTGGCGTGATGACATAACACGATGGCCGGCCATTACATTAAAGGCGTATTCTCGCCACGAAATCACGCGTTTATTTTTAGAGTGTTAAATACTTGAGTGACAGATTGACAGATTGGAGTCATCTATTAATCGATGTGGACATGGTGTCCCTCTAGGTAAGTGACTAAGGGATACTACTGTTGGTGGCAAGAGATAGTGCTTCTTTAATACAAATGGAAGCACCATCTTCTGACTTCAAGACAGAGAATCGCAGTCACTTCATGAGCTTGGTTACCATGCAGCACCGTCACAGTTGCAGGAAACTGAACATAATGCAGAATGCAAACGCTTCAAGATAAACCCGAGGAGATCATCCATTCTGATGAATGGCGAATTAAGCAAGTACTTTTTCTACAAGCCAAAATCCCTTATGAGGAGAACACGAACGCAAATCCAAATTGGTCCCGTTAATATAGTGCTTAGATAATCCGATTTGTCTACGGGTCATGGTGCGTGCTCTTGGGGGCTATTAACCGATTTCTTCCTATACCACATAACTAATCGCTTCTACACGACGCAGTTTAATTCTTGATTACGATTCTGAATATAACATGGCTCAAAGTCGTTGCTGCCTAGGGCAGCAACGACTTTGAGTCGTGTTATCTTCAAAATAGTCAATACGTCTCTTAGATATACTTCATGAGACGAAAGTCAGTGAATTCGGTGTGAATGTCGTGTAGCTGACGGAATCCAGCTTTCACGATGGTCGTGTAGATTCCCTATCGGTCAAGAGGCAATGGAGAGCCATTGCGTTGTCAGGCGGCGACACGCGACCAAACCGTCACCGTCTTCTTGGAATGTAGCTAGCTGAGCGAGTTCATATAACCACACATCCAACGTTTTGTGTCAGTGCAAAATACACGTGGGACTGCAAAAGGCGTGCAACGAACCCTTATTTAATATTATCTGTATATACGTAGGGTTAAATTTGTGGTATTTCTGAATTGTGATAAATGAATTATTCACACGTCACATGATGCATCCACGCATGCTTTAATATTTCATAGTTCAATAAGAATTGATATTTTTAAAAATCTAAAACTTTTAAATCATGGAATCTGACGATGACTGAGGAGAACGGATAGAATGACCAGGCCACTCGGTAGATCCTGCAATGGACCGTTTCAGTTTATCCATCCATCACATGACGTCATATGACATCATAATCAATTACGTGACGCGTAGGATGACGTCATAATCATTACGTCATGAATGACTCGATTTAGTCCGCCTTAAACGCTTAATAGTCCGACACGTTGTATGAATTGTATGTCTTTACCATTTAATGAACATGCTGTTGAATATTTTGAAACTAGTTGGGTGGCTGCTGTTGCTGCCATAAGCAACAACTGCACTTCCAAACTAATTTGAAAGGAAGATGTTGCCATAGGCAGCAAGAGCACCAAGTCAAATTAGTTTCAAGATATTCAACAGCTTACCTGTATAGTTTTCTGGAAATCGATAGTCAGGGAGTTCAGGGGTCGATCGATCCCAACACGAGCGAGGTGTAGGTGGATCTTAGGCCTACCTAGAGATTGGCGGTGCATAGCTAAAACTGAACATGTCCCTTGCTTGTACATGCACCCATTGCCGACTGCGTGTAGTGGTATTTAGTGGTATATTTGTGAAGTTGAGTTAGGTGACGTTTCCAGGAGCTCACCTGCAGTCAGGTTTTCTAAAATTTAAAGTTCGAAATAATTTTCAAATTCATGATTGTTGCCACAGATCGGGGAAAATTCTGCGCCCATGTCTTTGGATTTTTGGGTATGCATATAAATGCGCAAAATACACCCCAAAATCATTTATGTACGTTTCTTGTGAAAACTGTCACAATTAACAGAATTCTTGTTAAATCTTTAATAATTTTTTCTGTACACGTGCAATTTATGAAAATTCACAAATCTAAAACAATTAGACCTACATTAATTTATATGAAAGGAAATTATCATATGTCACGATTTATTTCGTTTCATTACATCGAGGTACACAATATGAGCCTCTAAAACTATACCATTTTAACAATTTTATTTTCAAGCATTCTACTGTGAAAATGCACCTTTAATAAACTTGAACGTGACATTTGAAGAGACAGGTCTGCCTGTTGTGCGCATATTATTAGCGATTCTGCAAAACATCCGGTTTTACGAGACAGCTTCACGCTTTTTTCTGTTTGTCTACCCCCTGCAGGAATAACGCGCCTGACATGACTAATGGATGACTCCAGTTTTAGCCATGCCCCGCCCATTCCTAGCCAAGCTCCGCCCACGTTTTGCCTGGTTGGGATCGATCGAACCATGTTCCAGAATACTAAATAGGTAAGCTGTTGAATATTTTGAAACAAATTTGACTAGGTGATGTTGCTGCCTATGGCAGCAACAGTGTCCAGTCAAATTAGTTTCAAAATATTCAACACAATGATTATTAAAGAGTAAGTACATACCATTCGTAAACCTGTACTATTAACCTGTACTATTAAGCGTTTATGTCGGAATTTCATGATGTAATTAATAGTGACGTCAATCTACATAATATATATGACGTATTTCGTTATGACATCATATATTTGACTGGCAGATTGGATTCCTTCTTGCGGCGGTTTCTAAGAACGCAAATGACAGCATCGGCTTTCATTCATGGTGAACTATTCTTAGCGTATTCCTCGATAGTTAGATAGCCTATATATCGATTCAATGAAAATCAAGATTCTCTTATGACGTAGCTTGTTTATATGAGTTGGGCGTAGTCGTCAAGTTGAACTGTCCTGGATTCGGGTGATATTATTAATTCTGGTGGAGGGTGGGTGTATGTATGTATGTATTTTTATTTTATTGACGCACTGGCAACGTGCGGCTTCAATTTCCATGTGCTAACTTAGCCGACAGTCATATACCCATTAGTTTAATTTGTTGATCACCATCTCCCGGTTGGGGGATCGAACCGCCTTTCTGCAACTCCGCATAGCATCAGCAACCAGGCATCTTTCCCCTGGACCACCGCACCGAGACCGTAAGTCAAGGATTGGCCGACCAGCTTTCACATGTCTGATATACTGACACGCTGACGATTCATATGGGACTATCTGTGGATGCACCTGCCACAATTCAATCCTAGGCTTTTACGCCTATTGTACTCTGACTCCAGCACGCCTCTGGCAGTATATGTATTGTTATCTTATTGACGCACTGGCAACGTGTGGCTTCAACTTCCATGTGCTAACTTAGCCGACAGTCATGTACCCATTAGTTTAATTTGTTGATCACCATCTCCCGGTCGGGGGATCGAACCGCCATTCTGCAACTCCGCATAGCATCAGCAACCAGGCATCTTTCCACTGGACCACCGCACCAAGACTGTAAGTCAAGGATTGGCCGACCAGCTTTCACATGTCTGATATACTGACACACTGACGATTCATATGGGACTATCTGTGGATGCACCTGCCACAATTCAATCCTAGGCTTTTACGCCTATTGTACTCTGACTCCAGCACGCCTCTGGCAGTATATGTATTGTTATCGTATTGACGCACTGGCAACTTGCGGCTTCAACTTCCATGTGCTAACTTAGCCAACAGTCATGCACCCATTAGTTTAATTTGTTGATCGCCATCTCCCGGTCGGGGGATCGAACCGCCATTCTGAAACTCCGCATAGCATCAGCAACCATGCATCTTTCCACTGGACCACCGCACCAAGACTGTAAGTCAAGGATTGGCCGACCAGCTTTCACATGTCTGATATACTGATATTTTTATTTTATTGACGCACTGGCAACGTGCGGATTCAATTTCCATGTGCTAACTTAGCCGACAGTCATGCACCCATTAGTTTAATTTGTTGATCACCATCTCCCGGCCGGGGATCGAACCGCCATTCTGCAACTCCGCATAGCATCAGCAACCAGACATCTTTCCACTGGACCACCGCACAAAGACTAGAGTCAAGGTTTGGCCGACCAGCTTTCACATGTCTGATATACTGACACACTGACGATTCACGTAAAATTTTAGACGGTCTTCAAGATTCAGAGATGTCGACCACAAATTGCCACGTCATAATTTGTATTACAGAACCTATGTGTAACGTCTTTTAACAATTTAGATTAAGAAAAAACTTATCAGATCGCTTCACAAAATCAAAAGTAAATTACACGGCGTCCCGCCCGCTATAAAACGATCTGTCATGCGGCCGTACAGCGTTATCTAAATTCGCCAGTCGTTTCATGACAGTTCCATTGAATTCCATTGCCAGAGAAGTTCCTTAAATCCTTATATGGCTTGTCAAATATAGGATGGTTATCTAATCAAAGAAAGCGCAACGGAAGAATTACAGTCAGAACTATTCGTAAGACCATATCACTTTTTGTGGCCAAAATATTGTGGGTCTTTAAGACAGGTGGTCGTTAGACCACCTGTTTTGAATATCCACAATCTTTTTGGCTGCACAACGAATATTTTCTACCAAGTGACTCGTATTAAGCGACCACCTGACTATAGTCACATATACTTGTGCTCTATAAGATGGCTCGCTTTAAGATAGATTATACTGTCCTTGTCAGCGAAACCTGTCAGCGATTGTTGAAAGAATGGATCATGCGTGTGGGGATGACATTGTCAGCGCGATCAACGCTTTCAACGCGGCTACTTTCATCGCGGCTACATACTAATATGACAAGGGCATCCAAATGCCACCGTCATAGAGTATTCGCGTGTGGCTATACGGTTACCGAATGTCCTCATGAGAATAATTTGATCGAAAGTTGGTGATGTCAGAGGTCTCGTGACAACAATCTATTCAACTAATTTCAGAATATTCAATTTTATATTGGATGCGAAATGAATTTATATATTGTGTAACCGTGGAATCTTTGATTTGGTAGACTGGGTAGAGTACGAGTAATTTACTGTTGACCAACGTTTGCACCGATAACGAATTCAATATTGGTCCCTTGCGCCATTGACCAACGGTCGCGGCGATATTGAATTTGATATTTGTCCCGTGCCGTTAGTCAATGACGCAAATCGAATATTGGCGCGTTACATCAGAACTGTATAGAACTGTGACATGGAGACATTGATAGCTTGATACAGGCTATGTTCAAAACGTTCCTATCCTAATTCTAAATTTTAGCATTCGCTATAGGCCTACTGAGAGCGGAACATGATCGACGAGTGATACGTTTGAAATTGGGTTTGTAATAATAATACATTGGTTAGTATAGGCATATAATAAATATAATAATTTTCCTTTTAACTACCCGACCTGCTTCGTTATTCAGTCACCTTGTACCACATGACTTGCCCGTTACCATACAGTTAAAACTAAAGTAACGCCCCCCACCCCCTCCCAAGCCCCCCCCCCCCCCCCCCGCCCCACCCCACCCCATCAAACCACCCGGCATAAAACGTACTGTTAAACATTTTGAACATAATTGGATTGGAAGACATTGCTGCCTAAGGCAGCAATGTCTTCTAATCCAATTATGTTCAAAATATTCAACAGGACAGTTCTTACATCGTGCTCAAAATTGTATTACCTAACATATTTCTATTTTTGTTTTCGAAAATGTTAACTTAGTTAGGAGTTGCACAGTAGGTAAGGAAAGTTTCAGTGATCGACAGAACGCTTACATAGATCAAGCTTATGTCCATGTCCAGAACAAAGTGGGCGTAACCTATGCTACGCATCCTCGCTAAAGGTCGGAAACTGCCGGAAGCTACCGAGCGCCACCCAAATGATAGCGGCTTGTTTCCTTTGTAATAGTAGACGAACACGCAAACGAGAAATAAGACAGCAAGCCGTGGGAAGTAGAAAGCTAGTATACCCTTTTTAAGGATGATCTATAATATTCTCGGCCCTGGATTCTGTTTGTTGGCAACCATTTTAAATGCCAGGCGCGAGTCGGGGAATAAAGGCCACATTATTCCAACGTTTCCGAGATTGAATTGAAACGGGAAACCAGAGGCCTTAGAAACGAACGGTCGTTAAAGTTGTCCTCGGTTAGACTGAATAAAGGACAGATTCCAAAGTGTTCTGACGTTTGGTTGCAGTCGAATGGGCGTCGTTTTCCGCTCCGTGAAAGCTTTTGCAAAAGTGTTTAATGTAGTTCTTGTTGTGCGACAAAAGCAGACGATCGACCGCGCGGGTTATTGCTATATGGTTCCCCTGATACGGCATTGTCCGTTACCATTAAAATAAACACCATCATAGCTATCTCCAGGTCCATTCAGTGAGATGTATGCACGCGGCAAGGCTTCCACGTTTGACTTTAACGCTCTCAACACACGGACCAGATACGAGGGAAAATATAACGTATGAAGTATTGTGTTGAGTGATTTGGAACTAATTTGACCGAAGTGGTTTCCCGAGAGAGAGAGAGAGAGAGAGAGAGAGAGAGAGAGAGAGAGAGAGAGAGAGAGAGAGAGAGAGAGAGAGAGAGAGAGAGAGAGAGAGAGAGTGAGAGAGAGAGAGAGAGAGGGAGAGAGAGAGAGAGAGAGAGAGAGAGAGAGAGGACAGAAGAGAAGAGAAGAGATGATGGGACAGGAGATAGGAAGAGAGGAGAGGAGAGGAGAGGAGAGAGAAGATGAGAGGTGGTAGGGAGGGGAGGGGGGGGGGGAGAGAGAGAGAGAGAGAGAGAGGAGAGGAGATGAGAAAGGGGACAGATGAGAAGAGATGATAGGAGAGGAGAGGAGGAGAGGAGAGGTGGTAGGGAGAGAGAGAGAGAGAGAGAGAGAGAGAGAGAGAGAGAGAGAGAGAGAGAGAGAGAGAAGGTGTTGAGGGGGGGGGGGAGTGATAACGCATGTTACTGGGTCAGTTCTGTATCATTCTGGCAAATATGGCCAGCTATTGTTCCAGGACCTGTCCAATACCTCGCATTATAACTAAGTGTCAATCAAATGGAGGGGTCCGGTCGGTCATTCAAATATTTGACGCCATAATCCGAAATGTCACTTGCCAGCTGGTGGCACAATCAAAATGGACCCTTTCAATTTATACATCCATCATATGACGTCATAATCAACTGCATGGCATGTAGGATGACGTCATAATTAACTACAACATTAATGACTCGATTTAGTCCGTCTTAAACGTTTAGTAGTCCGACACGCTGTACGAATTGTATGTCTTTACTATTTAATAAACATTCTGTTGAATATTTTGAAACTAATGTGATTTGGCGTCCTTGCTACCATACTGCAACATCACCCAGTCAAATTAGTTTCAAACTATTCAACAGCCTACCTGCATAGTTTTCTGGAAATTGATAGTCATGGAGTTTAGGGATCGATTGATCACTACATGAGTGAGGTGTGGGTGGAGTTTAGTTAGAGATGGGCGGGGCATAAAACTGGAAAGGTCCATTGTTTACGTCCGTAACGAAAGTGGTACTGCTCCATTACGAGTGCCTGCGTTTATAATTTAATAAGCATCATGTTGAATATTTTGAAACTAATTTTACTGGGAGCTGCTGCTGGCATAGAGTGGGACGGGATGGGGGATAACCATAGATATCGTCTTTACTGGCTAGATGGCTCACGCGCATACACTCACTATGGGGGCTAGTTGGTGCAACCGCCGATCACGTGACCTCAGTAAATCGCAATTGGGCATGACCGGATATTCACTTGAGCGACGCAGACGATCAGCTGCCTATATAGCCTTCAAAAATTGCTAAATTATCTTTTGGTAATTTGAAGAGAAGAGAAATTTAACAGACGCAAATTTACATACTTTTATCAGAAACAAAATTGTACTGGCTATATTAAATACGTACTAGATTTAGTAACAAAATCATATTATTTTCGAGACTACATTCCGTGGGAAAAATATACTGAACTCTGAAATGCTGGTTTTGAGAGGGCCATGAGCGATCTAGTCCGTATATACGCTATATGTAGGGATAACTGATCCACGTCAAATTAGTTTGGAAATGTGTAACACGTTACCTTTCCAGTTTTAGAAAACTATACAGACAAACTGTTGAATATTTTGAAACTAATTTAACTGGGTGTTGTTGCTGCCCATGTTTATTAAATAGTAAAGACACACAATTCGTACAACAACTTTTAGTCCGTCTTCAATTAAGCGTTCGTGATGTCATTTATCTACTCCATTCATGATGTCATTATTATGACGTCCTCCTACACGTCGCGTAGTTTATATTGGCGGAGCGTCGATAACAATGGGCGGGACATATCTGGAGATGGATTCCTCTATTAACTATACAAGTCTGTCTTTGCAGTTTTTTGTTTTTTTGGTGTTGGGTGGGGGTGGGGGTGGGGGGGGGGGAGAAAAATTGCTAATTTTGATCGGGAAGCTAAGCAATAAAACGCATGGTTAATTGACCGATCGGATAGGCGCAAATTATTCGCCATATAACAACCGTAACCGATTGCGTAAGTAAAGATTTGAATCCGGACCAATGCTCAGCTTAAAGGGGATAATAACATCTATTTTTCACTCAGACTCTTCTGGAACACTTACGATGGCAAATGGACGCTTCTTTACGACTCCGAGCGTATTTCTCAGGAATTGCCACCCAGTTTTTAACTGCTTCGGTGACGCGTGTTCCGTATGGCGGTCTAGAAAAAACCTTTCAACCCGGTGAGCTCTGGGGACCGCAATAAAACCCAATTTTACTGTAGCTGTCATTCGCTTCGTGATCACGGAATATTGGTTTGCTTGTGTCATGCATTGCGCGTTGGGTATTCTGTTCGGAATTTAGATACATGACGAGTGCTAACACTAACACTTTAACCATTAAAGTTGTTCAGGAAGATTAAGAATTTTCTCATAAAAATGATGATCGAGCCAGTCATTCCAATGGTAAATTTTCAAAATCCGTCTTTTCTTGATCTGCAAATGAACATTTCTCAAGACCACCACAGAAGACATTTTTGACTAGCTTGGGTGCCAAAGCGTATACTGCATAGGTCTGTAAACAGAATGCCAGATACACATATACATAGCGTTCTGAGTTTTATAGACAACATACTACATTCTTTCGGCATGTCAATCATTATTAGCCGATTGCATAAGAACCAGTATTCGCCAACAGAACATTATCAATCTTCATAGACCACCGCGACATTGCAGGTTACTGTCATGATCATGGTCCAGCAGCCGCCCTGTAAGATACGTTATCCGGGAATTTATGACAGAAATCGTCATAGCTTCATTTTAATTTCAAGGCAATCAATCGTAGGCAGCTTTTGTTGGTCAGGGCAGCAACCGGTTGTGTCAAATTAGCTTAAAAACATCAACAGGTCGCTTACACGTCTTTAAACTGAGATTTTAGAACATCGGAGGTCAAAGGTTAATCTAAGAGAGGGGTCCAGTTCTACCTATCATGCCCGCTCATTTCTAGCTAAGGTTCGCCCAATCTTTTCTCGTGTTGAAACATGACTTCCCAGAAGCTAACTTTCAAAGTAACTATACAGGTAAGCTGTTCAATATCGTGAAACCAATTTAACTGTCGGCTGCTGTTGCCTATGTCACCAACAGCTCCCAGTAGAATTAATTTCAAAATATTAAAAAAAAAAATGCATTAATTTGTAAATCACCAAATGATACAATTCGTAGGCCTACACATTCGTGACTGAATTTTCATTCTCGTGACGGGGTTTTGTCATTTTGATTTCTAGTCAGATAACAAGTTACGTACTTGAGTATGATGTCATTTCCTTGAGTGACAGATTGGATATCGCCTTTGCTAAGTGAATCTGAAGACGACGTACGTCTCTCAGTTTGACATATGGCTGTACCGTATTAATAAAGCACCAGTTACCACAACACTACATAGATGGGGGTTCTTTCTATTCCAATGGTACATAAGATGTGCGTTAACCCTAAATTATTTTTATCAAGATTATATAAATATCAGCTTAATGAATGCTCATTTGTAGCCCAAGAGGAGCATATTTTTGAAAATTTACCACTAGAATGACTGGCTCGGTTACCGAGCCAGTCATTCTAGTAGTAAAATTTCAAAAATATGCTTATCTTGTCATGCAAATGGACATTTCTCAAAACCATTGCAAAGGAGTTTTTGGCCGATTTTGTCATGAAAGGGTGAAGAAATTGCTAAACGTTTGCGGGATCTGTTGTTTCTTAGTTAGAGAACCTCCATATTCCACAACACACATATTAACAACAAATAAAACTTGCATCAAAGCTATAATCATCATCCAGCCACCCTTGCTCTGAGTATTGTCGACATCGCTCCGGTAAATATCAATTACCACTGATAATACAGGGTACTGGGACGGTATTTGGTGCAGTACGGACCCAGTAACAAGCGTTATCGGGGAAGACCCGTGCTAATCGGAAATTTGAGATTGAACACGACTAGGCGGATTCACTCGATCTTTATCGAGTTTCCTAAGTTCTGCATATCTCGACGCGATTTATGTAATAATTTAAATCCCGAAGCTTTCCAGCCACTATTGAAATCTATTAGCTTTAGCTTGATGCCAGTCGTGACTAGAATGCCTAATACAAATATTCAAATGAAAAGTACCTATACATGACCGGCTGATTTAATTCATTGGATTTTCTTGGCCCGTTGAAATTAAATTTAAGTTAAATTCTAATAAAAAGTTTCGAGGTATTTGGATTTATCACGAAGGGGTGATGAAGACATTCATATAAATGCATGGCCATGTTTGATAGCGGCGTGGTGCAATTGTGCAAATAAATGGTAACTCCTAACTTTGGTGTTCTGTCATTTCATTAATGTGTTCCTGCACCATCAGATACTGAGGGATATTATCTGCCACTCAAGTATTGGATGTTAGAGCCAGATCAATTGCTACTTAGCTGACGTCACACATAATATGACGTAGCTCCAGTCACGAAAAACGAAAAGTCCATTACGATAGGTCACGAATTGACAAAGGTACAATTTAATAAACATTTTGTTGACTATTTTGAAAGTAATTTGAATGGGCGATGTTGCTGACATAGGCATAGAGATAGAAGAAATTGCCGCGGAAATTATATTTATTTATCGATATATCGATTTATCGTGCTAGAATTATAAGTTTTAAAATATGCAGCAGCTTGTATGTATTATTACCTTGAAAATGGGATTCCTGAAATTCTTGGAATTCAGGGGCCAAAGTATATAGGTCGATTCCAACACGCGTACAAAGTGGGCGGGGCTTAGCCAGAAATGGTTATATCGCCATACACGTTTTATGGCCGGAAACGTGGATAACTGTAGAGCATCATACACTGATAATTCAGATTACTGGGCCGATATTTTCTCAGAGTTATTAAATCAACACAGGATGACAACGAGCTCACACTCGGGAAATAAGAAAACATTGGAATGGAATAGAATTTATAGTAAGATGGAATGAGACCAAATGTCAAACCTATTCCTCAAATCCACTCGGTTTAGGTCTGGTGATGCGTTGTTGTCACAAGTGACCTTGAACGTATGCAAATTAAAATCTCATCTGATAATACAATAGGGTCTAATATAAAATACATGCACTATAGAAAATGTTTGATGCCTAGCGTAACCGAATGGACCGTTCAATTTTGAGCTATGCCCCGCCCATCGCTAGCTATGCTCCACCCACACCTCGCTCATGTTTGGGATCGATCGGTCTCTGCACTCCGTGACAATCAATTTCCAGAAAACTATACAGGTAAGCTGTTGAACATGGCAGCAACAGCGTCCATTCAAATTAATTTCAAAATATTCAACAACACGTTTATTAAATGGTAGAGGCATACAATTCGCACAACGTGTCGGACTATTCAGAGATAAAGACGGGCCATATAGAATCATTTATGACGTATTGATTATGACGTCATCCTACTCGCCTCTCACCTGATTATGACGTCGTATGACGTCAGCCGATAGATGGATAATGGAGAAAGGTGAATTCCGCCGTAAGGTTGGAACTTATGAATATTCTCAGCCTGCAATTTTTGGAGACAATATGGACATACAACCCCCTGTACATAACATTGTCTTACTTTCGCATATTTAACAGCTAGGCATACTCTTTCATTAGAAGATGTATTTATCCTAATATCTGGAGCAATGGAGAAATCTAGTTTTAGCTATGCCCCGCCCATGCTTAGCTAAGCTCCACCCACGCTTCGCCCGAGTTGGGATCAATCGATCGTTGCGCTATCTCAGTCTCAATTTCCAGAAAATTATACATGTAAGCTGTTGAATATATTGAAACTAGTTTGACTGGGTGCTGTTACTGCATATGCCATATATTTATTAAATAGTAAAGACATACAATTCGTACAACAACGTTTTAGTCCGTCACCAATTATGCGTTCGTGGCGAACTTATCTATGCAATTTATGATGTAGTTGATTATTACGTCATACGACTGATGGACAAACTGGAATCCTTAATTCAGAAACTCCAAGTCACCAACTAATATCCACTAGGCGAACTCCATAGATAAAATTCTTGAAATTAGAAAGGTACACTCAAATCCATACATTATGTTAGACTATATAAACGGACGGTCCCCGATTCAACTGAAATGTTCTCCCAGCTGACTCCATCGCGCAATCTTACGGTTCTTACTAGCGTTGTAGAGAGTGAACGGGGAATTCTCTTAGAGCAACCGTTATAGAACGGAAATTCATCCTACATCCATAATTAATACACTTTCTGGCTACCTTGCAGAACATCGTTCACTATTTAGACAGACAGTCACGCTTTAATTCTGTAGTTTATTGTTGTTCCCCGCAATCACGCATTTCAGTTAGTATGATTTGCCTTAACCGCAGTGCGTTCGACACCGGTACTAATGTCAATGTGTATTTTCCGCCCCACGCAGTCGCACGACTATATATGTATTAACAATCTTCAAGCGGTTAATCAAATGTTTAGAAATCATTATCTCTTCTAAATATAGTAAGCTCAGAAATAACGTGACATGTTTCTAGAAACAAAATAAAACGCAGGCTGTTGAATATTTTAAACATAATTAGATTGGAATGCATCAATGATTTTTCCGTTTTTAACTATGCGCCGCCCCATCTCTAGCTAAACTCCACCCAAACCTCGCTCGTGTTGTGATCGCTCGATCTCTGAACCCTCTGACTATCAATTTCCAGAAAACTATATAGGTAAGCTATTAAATATTTTGGAATTAATTTGACTGGGCGCTGTTGCTGCCTATGGCAGCAACAACACCCAGTCAAATTAGTTTCAAAATATTCAACAACATGTTTATTAAATTGTAGAGACATACAATTCGTACAGCGTGTCTGACTATTAAGAGTTAAAGACAGGCCAAATAGAATCATTCATGACGTAATGATTATGACGCCATCCTATACGCCACTTAGCTGATTATGACGTCATATGACGTCAGATGATAGATGGATACTCTGGAAAGGTGAATTATGCTCAACATATTTAAAAGAACATTTCTTGCGTCGTGTTATAAATTGTACTAACTAACATGTTTTTTGGGTTTTTTAAACGTTTTAACTTATTTATGAGCTGTACTGGATGTGTAATGGAGCAATCGAGGTTTAGATATGCCACGCCCATCTCTAAATAAGCACCACCCACGCTTTGACCGTGCCGGGATCAATCAATCCCTGAACTCCATGACTATCGATTTTCGGAAAACTATACAGATACGCTGTTGGATATTTTGAAACTAATTTGACCGGGGACTGTTAGTTGTTGCCTATGTTTATTAAATAGTGCACTCCGTACAACAGCCGTCATAAATTAAGCGTTCGCGACGAACTTAACTACGGCATTCACGACGTCATTGATTATGATGTGATCCTACACGTCAAATAGTTGATTATGACGTCATATGATTGACTGAGAAATTGGAATGCTCCATTATATGCTGTCCTTTCAGTTTAGAATCGTTTTATAGTTCAACATTAAGTGGCACATGGTTTGTTTCCAGGCACGTGGTGATACATACTATAGTCAACTGAATATACACTGTACCAGAAGCCATGCAATGCGCTTGGTCATAGATATGATTATGATAGTAAGTGTGGTGTTCTAGACTAGGGATTACGAAGAGGGCCGACTTATGCCGGAAACATCCGAACTACAGCAGTCACGTACGGGTTATCACTAGGGGTGGACGTGTATATTATGGACTCCGTGTCTCGTGTATTGTACAGCATAGTTAGAAATTTAGTTTTCAATTATATAATACTAAGTTAAACAACAAGGTCTTGTGTAGTAATCAAGATGTATTGAAGAACCACATATACGTATTGAAGCAGTCGTTAGACAGTCCAGCGTCTCCTAATGTCAGCAACGGACCTTTCCAGTTTATCCATCCATCAGATGACGTCATAATCAACTATGTGGCGTGTAGAATGCCGTCATAATCAATTGCAACATGAATGACTCGATTTAGTCCGTTTTAAACGCTTAATCGTCCGACATGTTGTACGATAGGCAGCAACAGCACCCAGGCAAATTAGTTTCAAAACGAGTCAATAGCTTACCTGTATAGTTTTCTGGAAACCGATAGTCAGGGAGTTCAGGGAAAAGCGTGGGTGGACTTTAATGAGGTATTCTAGACTAGGGCTTACGAAAAGACCCGGCTTATGGGTCATCAGCAGCAATACAAATTCCGGTTTTTCCAATATATGATGCTTTCGAGGAAATGTTCTTTCTTGTGACTATCTCTCATGGTGTTGACTCTGGGAAATGGAATATCCATGGCATCGGGGAATCTCCACGGGAGCTGTCCTAACCACAACTAAAGAGGCGGTTACATCACTGTCTTGTGGGTATTATTGGAGGTTCGTAGAGACATAATGTGGATCGAAAGATCGGACCGATATCGCGAGTGAAAGAGTCGCGTGCCGTAAGATACAAGTAATAGCTGAATAGGGAGTTGAATGTAGTTCGTTGCTTCAACTCCCTATTCAGCTATTTCGCGCATATACAGATTCAGGCACGCCACACTATCTCTCGCAACATCTGTCCGATCTCTTAAGACGGAATCAAAGATTTCATATGCCATTGCTTCATTGACAGTGTAAATAAAGAAGACTAAATCTAAATCACAATACTGCTCATAGTAAATCAGATTGCCTCACGGATACAATAAGTTATTCAATAATTGTTGTTGTAGTAGTAGTAGTAGTAGTAGTAGTAGTAGTAGTAGTAGTAGTAGTAGTAGTAGTAGTAGTAGTAGCAGCAGCAGTAGCAGTAGTAGCAGCAGCAGCAGTAGTAGTAGTAGTAGTAGTAGTAGTAGCAGCAGCAGCAGTAGTAGTAGTAGTAGTGGTAGCAGCAGCAGCAGCAGCAGTAGTAGTAGTAGTAGTAGTAGTAGTAGTAGTAGTAGTAGTAGTAGTAGTAGTAGTAGTAGTAGTAGTAGTGGTAGTTGGTGTTATTGGCCGCTGCCACATAGGTATATTTGAGAAATGGCTCTATGTTGAGGGGTTTTCCCGGAAGGGTTGCGCGCACCGACGTCTTTACGCCACACTCACTGCATCACCCTCTCCCCATCCGAAGAACGTGACCTGTGAATAACGTCAGGGAAGTGAAAGAGATTGCTTACGTCTCCACAGGTTACCAGTCAATTATTCAATAATATGCCCACATTTGGTTATCAAAATTACATTTCCTGGTTTAAAATGGTAAAAAATTCCGATTTCGTCTATTTCGCACACATTCGTAGCACTTATTCGCATTAAACACACCCATTCTCCAAGCAAATCCGTACAAGTTTCCATCTACCTTAGGTCGTATAAATAGCCTGGCGTTATTTAGTTAGAAGATATCTGATGATACCGCTTGAAAATATCGGAAAATGTGAAAAATTAAACATGCTCCTCCACGATGAAGCTAGTATCTATATATTTAACTTGAATAACGACATATTAGAATAAAGTGCTATCTATTCTCAGGACGACCATGTCCAATTCACGTGAAGGTCAGGCAAATAAATGTTACATGAACGAAACTCAGCTATTCCTACCTATACTGTGTTCTATATTCTCGCTCCTTTTGCTAAAACAAAATAGCACACTTTATTTCAGGCATGACATATATTGAAATTTCTATTTATAGCGTGCAATATGACAAAAATAATCTATTAAAATCATAATCAAATAGTTCTTTTTACGCATTATTCTCCATCTAATGCGATGCTATTTCCGTATTTTCTCTATTGAATGGCGCTCGTCTACGAGCACAATGGCGGATCACGATTCCCAATATCAGTTTTATTCATGTGCCGGTAATGCAATACACATAAAGCAGTATCCAATTCAACAGTTGAGTCCTTATTCATATTTTGCAAACTATTGTCCCCATTTCATCTTAGAGGCCGCTGTAACCTGGTTCCAAGGGGCATTTGAAATCGTCAGCTAACTTAGACTTTCATAGAAATAATATTAAGCCAGCACACAATGGAGAATGCGGCACACGTTGGGGGGGGGGGGAGGGCGCAACGTATGTCTATTAGTTTTCCCAGCATAAACTTGCTCGTTGGACGGTTTACTTCGATCAAACGTATCCCGTAGTTTACCCCGCGTAGGGGGAAGGGTGGGTGGGAGGCTACATGCAACATTGGGCTAACATAACTACTAACTATTAGCCGACATTCTACCAGCGGCCCCGTAAATACACTGCTGATCCAAAATAAATAATTTACTAATCAAACATCTAACGCAATGTTAAAATTGGGCCAACGAAACCAATACGTTGGGCCAACATAAGCCCAACGAGTAAAACTACGTTGGGCCAACAAAGGAAACTCACATGACATATATTGGACCAACGGGGTCTGGGTGGGGATGTGTGTGTGGGGTGTGGTGGGGGGGATGTGATGGGGGGGGGGGGTTGGGTGGGTGGGTGGAGTATCATAAAGATCAAACGTTAGCTGTGCTCCGCCCATTTCAAGCTAAGCTCCAACGCTGGTCCACTTTAAACGCGTGCTCGGGTCGATTTGAAACTTTGGAACCCGAGTTCTCAGAATCCAGATTTCAAAGTAACTACACAGATAAGCCGTTGAATATTTTAAAACGAATTTGGTTTCAAAATATTGAACATAATGTATATTACATTGTAAATTTATTAAGGCGATACAATTCGTACAGGTTCGATTTTCGTGATGGAGCTACGTACACCATTTTGATTGTAACGTCAGCTGCAACGTGGTGTATTTGAATATAATGTCAGAAACGTAGGTAACAGATCGGATTCTTCAATTGGTAAGGGTTGATCCTGAACGGTAAATACTCTGTGGAAGGATATGATTCGATTGTAGACTAATCAATTGGAATAATTTCTATAATCGATATGGATTCAAATTTGAAGATAGGCTGCTGGTTAACATGTATTCCTTCAAGACATCGTTTCCCGTTTCAACATCGAAATCCTATTATATGTAGGCCTATCCGAACTCATTTCAAGGCAGTCAGGTAGGTGACATCTTCTCTGACTCTCAACAGGCCATGTGTCTGAGTAGTGAAAACGTTTCAGAGCGATCTCGACCGCAAAACCGAATTTTCCCGGTTTGTGTATTCTATGATGTAATTAATGTGAAACCAGCAGATTGTCAACAGTTTACAGATTTAGCAAAAAAAGTTTTGAAACGTTCTCCCTACTGAACACAATACTGATATTTTGATAGATATAAAGGACCTACCCTGCCAGTCACGTCTTTGCGAATCTTGGGCACGGTTCTCCGAATATACCCGTTGTATCAGTGCGATTAACCCTTTAACCTTCGAATTCGTTCAAGAAAATTTCAATTTTCTCAAAGAAAATGTCCATTTGCAGACCAAGAGAAGACTATTTTTGAAAATTTACCACTGGAATGACTGGCTCTGTTTTCGAGCCGGTCATTCCAGTTGTAAATTTTCAAAAATAGTCTTCTCTTGGTCTGCAAATTGACATTTCTCAAGACCATTACAAAAACCATTTTTGGCTGATATGAGTGTTAAAGGGTTAATATGTCTAGCGAAACCTTATTCGTGTATTCACTTGCACAAATAGAAATTAATTAACTCTTTCGTGGCCAAGCCGGCCAAAAACCTCCCTCTGCATTGGACTTAAGGAATGCCCATGTGCAGGCCATGAGAACATTACTTTTGAAAATTTACTACTCGAATGACTGGCTCGATAACCGAGCCAGTCATTCTAGTGGTAAATTTTCAAAATTAGTCTTCTCTTGGACTGCAAATGGACATTCAATAAGGAAATGTTTAGATTTATTGACCATATTTAGCCGTTAAAGGGTTTAATGAATCTCGGCTGGGGGTGGGGGGGGGGGAGAGACCTGGAAACAGACGTTCCCGAAAACTAGTAAGCTAATATCACGCGCCTATTTTACGATCTCATTTCAAAACAACGTTACAAGAAGGGTCTTGCATATTTGAATCTAATTTGACTAGAACTTCCCAATCAAATTAGTTTCAAAATATTCGAATATTCATTTCTCAGAATTTGTTATTTCGCGTTTGTAAGGCTGTACGCGTTAAAACAACCAAATAAGCAGAAAATATCACGCACACTGCCGCGCTGTTAATTCTAAATTACCCTACTACCGATGTTGATACATAATGCACGTGGGAATTGCGTGGCAATTTGCAGTTGTCGTGAAAGTCAATAGCTTTTAATGAAAAATCAATCTTCTTCGTAATAAATTATTCAAATCCTTTACCATGAGAATAAATGCCATCTGATCTAGTTTTATGTTGCGTAATATCATAACTCGACTCATAATTGGACTGGCCTATGAAGGAATTTTCGCTTCGTATATTGACCTTTGACCTTAATAGCTGCAACTATGGTACAGTTTTAAAATTAGTTAAAATATTTCCTTCCAGGATAAAATAAAACGTTCTGTTGAATATTTGGATCATAATTGGATTGTAAGACATTGCTGCCTAAGGCAGCAGTCTTCCAATCCAATTATGTTCGAAATATTCAACAGAACAATTCTACTAACAGGTTTCTGTTTTGGAAATCTGTGAACGTATGTATATGCTGTACTGTATATAGCTATTTCTCACAGAACAGTTTAGCCTGTGTGCAAATTATTTTGCTTAACACCTCGTATGTCAACCTAACCATTTATCGGCCAAGTCGGACAAAAACTGAATTTACACTGCTCCAGAGAAATGCCGATATGCACGTCAAAAGAAGACTATTTTTGAAAATTTACCACCGGGATGCTTGGCTCGATAACCGATCCCATCATTCTGGTGGTAAACTTTAATACGCCCTCTCTTGGTCTGCAGATGGATACTAATTGGATTTTCTTGCCCGTTTAATGACCAACTTGGTCTGACAAAAGGGCCTCTGCAGTCAGTACAAGAAATATTCATTTGTAGGACAACATACAGCTATATGTTGGCTTTCTTTGAAAATATTGGCCAATAAAGGGGTTAGTTGATATTCGTAGTATTTTGAGCGCTCTGGAGACTAGTTAACGCAAAGAGGGGTGTATATTCTCCAGTGTTTTACACCCCCACCCACTTCGTTTGGGTTACCCTTTAAAGCAAACGCATAATTATTACACGTTTTTAATTTGAACAAAATTAGATTGGAAGATATGCAGCCTTGCGCAGCTTAGTCTTCCATCCAATGGAGCTTTCCAAGTTTATCCATCGATCATATACTGTCATATGCCATCATAATAGACTAAGTGACGTCGGTGAAGACGTCATAATAATGACGTCGTGATGATTCCATATAGTCCGGCTTTAACGCTTAATAGTCTGACACGTTGTAGTCTTTACTATTTAATAAAGATTATGTTGAATATTTTGAATCTTTGAAACTAATTTGACTGGGTGCTGTTGCTGAGTTCAGAGATCGATCGATCCCAACTCGGACGTGGTGTGCGTGGAGCTCAGAGTGAGATGGACGGGGCATAGCTAAAACTGGACATGTATGTATGTATGTATGTATGTATGTATGTATGTATGTAAATTTCTATAGCGCCGATTCCGGACTAAACCGCTCAAAGGCGCTTTACAAAATTAAAAAATATGCTCTTGTGAAAAGGTGAGTTTTTAACATAGATTTAAATGGCTCAATTTTGTTACAATTTTGAATGTCAGATGGTAGATTGTTCCAAAATTTTGGTCCTGCTCTCGAGAAGGCGCGTTCACCGATGGTTAAATTCGAACGTGGTACGACACATAGTAATTGTGAATTTGATCGAAGGGACCTTGCTGATGTTCTTCGTACGATCAGTGAATTTAGGTAAGGTGGTGCAAGATCATGAAGGCATTTGAACACTAAGAGTCCGACCGTATAGCTGATCCGTTCTCTAACTGGCAGCCAGTGTAGTTCATGGAGAACAGGCGTGATGTGTTCATGCACATGCCCATATGTTCAAAATATTCAATAGTATGTTTTTACTTTGTTTTAGAAACATGTTAAGTTATCTCTTAGCTGTACTGCTCGACTACCCCCCCCCCCCCACCACCCCACCCGACGAAAATACGCGTCGAGAAAGACGTAACTAATAGAAATAATAAGTAGAAGAAAAGAAGCGGAAAGATCCGATGTTAGAATAATAGTCTGCATTTATACGCCGTATTTAGCCATTTAAAGCCGAAACACCAAATACGATAAATCGTTTACAATGTAATAACTATTCAGTTGAATGTTTTGAAACTAATTTGACTGGTAGCATCTCCCAGTTAAATTTGTTTCAAACTATTCAACAACCTACATGTAAAGCTACCTTGAAATTGAGATTCTGGGTATTCAGGAAGCAAAGGGTTAACATGTCTGTGGTCACGTGCTATATGTTATACGGTATGATGTATGATAAATAAAAAGATAATACATTAAATGTTTCTTACCGTAATTTAATCCACTCTTTCTGACTGAAATACAGAAGAAAATACGAGAAAATGATAATGAAATAATTTTCTACTGTGGATTATTAAATAAAATTAATTAATGCGAGGTGATTTATTCAATCATGTAGTTTTCTTTATCCTTTAAATTTTAAACCCTTAAATCCCGCTGTACCAATTCCACAGTAACCACATATGTAAGGCGTTGAATATTTTGAAGGCGATTTCATTGCAAGCTGTTGGCCTGCATAAAAATTGTTTTCAACATATTCAACAGAATATATTTCTTTCACTATAAATGGTGTTTAGTATCTGGCCTGTTGTGTTAAAAGTGTTAATTCACTGATGCATGAATTTAATTCTGAAGATTTTACTTTAATAGACGTTTATTTATAAAAGAGTATTTAAAGTATTTGAAATTAAATTATTTCAAACATAGTAAGAATTTGTACAAAAATAAAAGTAAAAATGAGCATGTTAAAATCAACTAAATTACCATAAGAATAATAAAATAGATATTGACGAATGTCTGAAGAAAGGAACAGGGTGGGGACACTGGAAACACGACACAATGATAGGAATAGCGGGGAAAAATAAATAAATGAATAGAAAAGTAAATGACTGGATAGATGGATGGATGGGTGGCTGCATGGATGGATGGGTGTGTGTGGGCAGGTGGGTGGGTGGATGGATGGATAGGTGGATGGGTGGATGGATGGGATTTGGGTTGTCGAATTGATGGGTGGGTGGATGCGTGGGTGGGTGGCTGGTGGGTGGCTTGGTGAGTGGCTTGGTGGGTGGTAGTTGGGTGGATTGATGGATGGGTGCATGGATGGGTGGGCGGATGGGTGGGTGAGTGGATTCGTGGCTTGGTTGATGGATGGATGGATGGATGGATGGACGCATACGTGCGAGCGTGCCTTCGTGCGTGCGTGGTAGGATGTGTGTGTGAGTGGGTGTGCGCGTGTGTTGATGGATAGATGGACGGATGGATGGACGAATGGATGGGATGGGATGGGATGGGATGGGATGGGATGGGATGGGATGGGATGGGATGGATGGATGGATGAATGGATGAATGGATGAATGGATGGGATGGGATGGGATGGGATGGGATGGGATGGGATGGGATGGATGAATGAATAGATGGATGGATGGATAGTTCGATGGCACTGTTGGAACGGTGAATTGTACTCACTTTTGAAAAGCCATTTTAGCAAACTGTGCTGCGTCTTTGGTGGGCTGTAAGATCCTTCCTCGTAGGACGTCCAACTTTCCGAAAGCCGTGCTCATTCTTGCTGATGCCAATAATTATTCTTCAACGTAATCTCGTTTTCGTTTACTAATTCCTGAATTTATTCCCCAGGAATTTGCCTCGAATTTCCGCGGAACTCATCGGTGATAAATTTAATTGAAATGAACGATTGATCGAGTTTCCGTCATACGGAAACAGTCGTGGTACCTGCAGCACATATTAATTAAATCATTAATGATTAAAATTGATTCTCAATGAAAATGTTTATGCAGTCCAATAGAAGAATATTTTAGAAAACTTACAACTAGAATAGCTGGCTCGGTAAACCGAGCCAGCCATTCCAGTGGCAAGTTTTCTAAAGTATCACCGTATACCTGCAAATGGGCGTAATTAATTAATATATCAAAATTGTAAATATATACCTGTTTTCGTTTGCGATTAACTACAGCAATCATATACACAAACACGGTCGGTATTCTAGCGTGATCGTACAGGTGAATGCCAGGCAAGTTACAAATACGGTTCCAAAAAAACCAACGGATTTAGTAATACCCTTTCCTTCAAAATACACACCCTAAAATTATACTCTGTAAAATATACGCTATTTTAAAGCACGAGATTTCGTGTGTATCGTTCTTTATCCATGCAAATGTCTAATTCGAGTTAATCATATTCGGCAATGAGCAATAAATAATAATTATAACTCGCACCACATGTCGCCGCCTATGTTTGGCTTCAAACGCGTGCGTGGTGCGGTGTCCCCGGCGAGTGATCAGCTGTGTGTAGCCGCTGCAACCAGCCCCAGTCTGCAGCAACCAGAGCCGAGCCAGAGCTGACGACGCCGGGCGGTCACTTTTGCTTGCAGGAACTCGATCGCGACAAACTGACGGAATCTTGGAACTCGGCCTGTCCTATCGCCGTCGTACTCGCTGCTGCAGCCAAGAACGGGATTTGCTCTATTGGCGGATTGACTATATAGAGACCTGTACAATGGGAGTTCTTTTGGAATGTCACATCCAGTTAGACTGAACCCTCTTCCTACTAATTACGATTGCTAGCTGGTGCTGGTGCTGGTATCACTACCTCTCCACCTACTGCCGCCACTGGCCGGAACTAATCACACAGCTACTGGCAGCCACTTCCAGTGCTACCCATAACTTCAAACATATAAAATCAGGACTACGCAAAACAAAACAAAATTATGTTTTTCTTTCAATAAATGGGATCTTTTCACTATTGACGCGATGAAAAATTAAAACGACGCTAATAAAATATTTATTTCCTCGTTTCTACGCTATGTGTTTAGTTGGAGTCAGCAAGCGGACAATCAGTCCGCGACTCTTATGTTGCTCTGTCCGTTCTAGGCACGTACGATGGCAATTGTAACAACGCTCATCTCAGCACGGCTGTCAATGGGCTTTTGTTCTTCGGGGGTCCCATTTACCAAATTAAATTTGCTAAAACGACCGAGTGCTGGAAATGTGATGAAGTCGTAATCGGATTTAGGTGGTGTTAATTGTCGCTTAGTTCGGCGCCAGTCGAGCGACGATTTCCACAATTCAATTTATCAGAAGCGATTTTTCCCTGTTCGCGTGTGCCGTATGTTAGTGGGACCTTGCGAAAAATTGCCACATATGGCGCGTTATCCAATTAACATACGGACACCTTACCCTGCTCATAGCTGAACACAAATGCTGCCAAATGTCATACGATATTATTCGATACACCTTTCCCGCATTAGCGTATTTTGCGAAAATACCTTCTCGGAATGCATCGCGCATGCCACTTCCGGCTGCTAACCTGGATAGCCGACGCGCAAACAGCATTACTTTACTATGGGAATCAGATACAGTGCACTTTAGGCAGTGCATATGAAAAACTATGTTCATAATATTTTTGAAGTCATACATCATTGGAAGGCTAAGCCAATTTTCTATACATTTTCCCGCCGTAATGACGTCAATGTGGGAAGGTGTATTGCCTAATGAACCTTTCCGGTTATAGCTATGCTACACCCATCTCTAGCTAAGCTCCACCCATATCTCGCTCGAGTTGGGATCGATCGATCTCTGAACACCATGACTATCAATTTCCAAAAAACTACACAGGTAAGCTGTTGAATATTTTGAAACTAAGGCAGCAAGAGCGCCCAGTCAAATTAGTTTCAAAATATTCAACAGCATGTTTATTAAATAGCAATGAATTACAAAGACATACAATTGATACGACGTGTCGGACCATTTGAGATTTGATGACAGTCTATATGGAACCCTTTATGACGTAATGATTATGACGTCATCATACACGCGCTGAGCTGATTATGACGTCATACGAGGTCAGATGATGGATGGATACTCTGGAAAGGTGAATTGACGTTCACATCAACAACTTTCAGAAACATTTTGGGATCAATCTTTCCTTCCTTCCATCGATTAGGACACAACTACGACACAACCGTGGTCGCCCGCCCGTAGAGGTAACAGTGCCTCTCGGAAATGGTTGTGTCCGATATGGCTATTGCTCATTGATTTAGGGGTAGGGGTACGGTACTAATACTAATTTATCGACGACGAGGATGACGATGGCGGGGTGGGGGTGGGGATAGGGGGGGGGGGACGGGGTGATGATTAGGATGCTGCTGCTGATGATGATGTGACGGCTGTGGCTGCAGCTGCGGCGACGACGAGGACGATGGCATCGACGCCGCCGATGACTATGTAGCATGTTGCATGCAACTCATACAGCATGCAACTTGTTGTATCGTGTGTACCGACGTTTATAGAATATGTTCATTTTAATCAAAATTCAAAAGAATACTTTTTTTAAAGAAATAGATAATCACAAAAATATTCAAGTTATTACCAATATTTGAGGCTGAATTGATCGAAAAGAGGTCACGATTCAAAAGTATAGGACAATCTAATAAGAAATTAGGTTAGTAGACAATAGCTGGTTATAATACCTGACTACGTAAATATATTATGCTAAATATCTCGAAACTAATTTGATCGAAGGATGTTGCTGTCTAAGGTAACATCAGCGTAAACTCAAAAATTTATTTATAAATGCTAAACGGTTTATTGAAATTGAGATACATGTACTTGTTTATGTGCGTGATCGAGTGCGTGTGCGTGTGTGACCCGTCTCTGCACGAGTGTATGCACACGTGCGCGTGTGTGCGTGCGTGCGTGGACGCGGATGTGGCGGTGGTTGTGGTGGTAGTGCTGGTGATTGGATCCTCTCATTCAGCTGAATACTGCTAAACGATTACACATTCAGCTTTTGGAGTTGATCATAGAAAGAAAACCCTTTCTTAAGTCTTGTTCCAACAAATGCATTATGTGTTTTCTCCTTTTTCCTGAACCGTTAGAAGATCATGGACAACATATGCGGGTACGGGAATACCTGAGGATATACGCAGCAGAGCACAGTAACTTGAATCAAAGGGATTGATCCAATCGTTTTCATGTAGATCAACAACTGATTGAAGATCTGTTTTGTTCCGCTAAATATGCGATGTTAAATCCGGATTGCTGACTCCATGTTCATTGAAACCAACTGTCTGCTTAGTTGTCTCAGACACATGCTGCGATATTCTGCTAACAAATAGTACTGGAATTAATGCTGAAACTCGTAGTATCACCTGATATTTACGTGTCATTGTTAACTGTTTCCTCCACTATGTGATCGACAGGTGTCCTGCCAAACCCATTGCGTTCACTAATCTGAACAGAGCAGCCACCATCTGACAATTGCTGGAGCCTAGGCTGATGGTTCTCCGGTAGCCATGTTATCTGTGCCTGATATATAGAGAGGCATCGTGCAGAATAGTGTTTATCATATGCAGACCACCACAGGACCAGCATAGGAAGGGCATCCAGGTGTAGAAGCCAGGTACCTTCTCTGGAGCCTCGGACCAGAGCATGTAGGATCTCAGCAATATTTATGTAGGCTATGCAGAAAGTTGTTTGAGGCCCTTTTCCATATCATAACCGATGTGATATTTATCATATAAACAAGCCTTCTAGCCCGTTCCATATCTTTCGATATGAGCACGTGTGCCATATTCAACGGAGTATTTTCATTGGCTTTTGGGTGCGCAACCCATTTAAATCGACCAATTAAAACATCGATTGATGTGAGCATGACGCGTAGGGATTACTACGCGGCACTGTTTTACTACGATTTGTTTACTACGATTTGTCATTCATGAAACATCATCGCAAAATGTCATCATCGTTTGACAGTTTATCAGTCGGCAGTGAAGTAACGATTGATGGCCGTGGCTCTGCGATAGTCTTTAGAAGAAAAGTGTAGTTTACGCTGAAATCGCCAGATTTTGTGTTTGTCACTATATTTTGCTGCGCATTCAGTATCTGTTATCGAGTAGTGGTGCGGCGGTATCGATTTCACGAAAATCAACAATGAGAAATCAGATAAAAGTCACATCCGCAACTATTGGCAAATATTTCAAAATTACAGTTCATATGATAAATAAAATCTCAAACTCGGTCACTTTTCATATCACTATTATGAACCTCGTTGAAAATTATCAATTTTGCACTCGCTAAAGCTCGTGCAAATTGATAATTTTCAACTCGGTCCATAATAGTGATATGAAAAGTGACCTCGTTCCAAATTCTCTATTTATCAATCAAGAGCAGAATACATACACAAGACTCTTTTGCAAGAGTTTAGAGAAAGACTAGTAATCTGCCTTTTCTATCAATCTCAAGATGGACAAGCAAAATCACACAGCTTCGGCAGGTCGTTGGCATGATGTTCCTCTATCGATGGTCGAAATACCTTCCATAAAAGTAAGAAAATACCTGCATATATGATATTATGTGGAAGCCTTACTCTACGGCTATATTGCTCACCATTTAGAGCACTGTTCATAGAACTATTTCTGCAGCTTTTGCCTAGCGAGCCTGATCTAAGATCTTCACAATCTTCTTGGTTTGCTCCAGTATTCGATGTACTGTTGACATTTCAGTTGCTGGAGCAATGATAGTAGGCAAATAACTTACCATGTTCTTTGCGCCTAACATTTGACTGTTTGTCACAATGTTAAAGCCAGTCCAGGAACTGGTATTCTGGTTACCTATATCACAAAGTGATTATGGCATTTCCGCTCATACATTATATCAGGAATCTCTTCATGGCTTAATTCCTATCGGAATACTGGAGAAAAGGTTTGTACATGCGCAGCATGTGCCTGGGATGTATGAGACTGAGCCTTTTGACACTTCTAGTTTCAGGGTTGTTTTTTCTACTTTGCAGCATAGTTTCGTAATCCGTATCTTCAGATGCAATGGTTTATTAGGTTCATTCAATAGAAAATGTAAGGCAAGAGTATTGAGCAGGAGTGGACCTTTCCAGAGTACCCACCCATCATATGACGTCATAAAGAACTATGTGGTGTGTACAATGACATCATAATGAATGACGTCATGAATGGCGTCTATAAGTACGTCACGAACGCATAATTGAAGACGGTCTATGCGTTGTTGTACAAATTGTTTGCTTTTACTGTTTAATAAATATTCTGTTCAATATTTTGAAACTAATTTTACTGGGCGCTGTTGCTGCCATAGGCAGCAACAGCACCCAGTTAAATTGGTTACTAAATATTCAACAGCTTCCCTGTATAGTTTTCAGGAAATTGATAGCTAGGGCATTTGGGGATCGATCAATACCAACACGGCGAGGTGTGGGCGGAGCTTAGCTAGTTGTGGGCGGGGCATAGCTAATAATGGAAAGGTCAATTGCTCGACTTACACCCCAACTCCACCACCGCCAAACCACAGTACACGTTTCGCATTAACGATTTTCATGATGGATGCTCGGTATCCGTATTGAATTTTATATTCAATTAAACTGAAGCAAAGACGGTTCCCATTACACAGCCATGGTTTTCAGATTTTATGTATAGATAAGTTAAATGTATAAAGAGATATATCGCATGTAAATCTGATTAATTGATGGATGGACAAATGGATGGACGTATGGACGGACAATGCATATCCTATAAACCATTATATCATAAATGTGTCCGTAGCTGTGTACTACACACACACTCTCTTCCTCAACTCATAATATTTATATGGATTCTGGGTCAGATAGTCCTTAATATCAAATGATTGTACCTATTGAGCATCTTACCATTGGAAATGAGGTCTCCTCATACGTCGTATATAGATCAACATGAAAACAAGCTGTAATTAACTAAAGCCAGCATTTGGAGTGTCCAGCATGCATTTCTGGCTTGCCGTTCCTATTCAATGGTATGAAGATACTTTGGTACCACCATTTGGTACCAGCCAACCCATCTGGCTCGTGGACTAATATAGCAACACATACCCGCAGTTTAACAAAAAATACACACAGAGTGTTTTACGAGTATCAAAGTGGACCATTCCAGTTTTAGCTATGCCCCGCCCATCTCTAGTTAAGCTCAACTCACGCTTCGTCCATGTTTGGGTCGATTGATTAGCGACAACCCCCCCCCCCCACACCTGACAATCATTTTCCAGAAAACAATACAGGTAAGCTGTTGAATATTTTGAAACTAACTTGACTGGGTGCTGTTGCAGCGTCCAGTCAAATTACTTTCAAAACTAGTTTCAAAATATTCAACAGCATGTTTATTAAATAGCAAAGACATACAATTGATACAACCTGGCAGACTATTAAGTGTTTAAGACGAACTAAATCGAGTCAGTCATGACGCAATGATTATGACGTCATCCTACACGCCGCTTAGTGGGTTATGACGTTACGTGTTGACTGAGGAAATGGATTCATGAATTAGAAGTGTACGTTTCCATCTCTCTTGCATAAAAATGATTCAATTTAAGACAATATCAAGATTTGACCGCATATTCATGTAGATATCGACTGATGTGAACATAGTATATGTTACATCGCCCATTTTTCTACAAACATAATAATAATAATAATAATAATAATAATAATAATAATATTAATAATAATACAAATTATGAATTTTGCTAAATGTATTCGTTTCCTAAGCCACTTTGATTTTATACCTGCATAACTTTGAACCATTCTGCAGGCATAAATTCTAATAACAACAACAACAACAACAACAACAACAACAACAACCACTACCACCACCACCACCACCACCACCAACAACACCACCACCAACAACAATAACAACAACAGCAGCAGCAGCGACAACAGCAATAACAACAGCAAACGCGATAGCCACTACCAGCGGCAAAACAGTAACAATAAGGTGCCATGAGAACCAGGATAACAATTTGTACACACTGCATCCGCTACATAATTGTAAATTGTATATTCCCTATATGTCATTGTTAAAATGACCTGGGTGTAAATAAATGAATCTGATTGAATGGAAAACAAAATTCTGGGTCATCAGTGTATCTAGTCCGGCTTCTTTAAGATCGGTACGTAGCACACTTAGCACTGTATTACATATCGTGCATAGAGCGTCGTTGGAGATTATACTGTCCGGCCAGCGACGTTGGGTACGCTGTACACTGTACACAGTACGACGGTGTCTGCCGTGACAGGCATCAAGCTTAACTGGAACTCACCTTTCCAGAGTATCCATCCATCAGCTGACCTCGTATGCCGTCATAATCAGCTCAGCACGCTTATGATGACGTCACAATCAGTACGTCACAAAGCGTTCCATATAGACCGTCAATAAATCTCAAATACTCCGATACGTTGTATGAATTGTATTAGTCCAGTAAAACTACAAATTAACCTAGAACAAATTGCAACAGAATTTATTTCTTTTCTGCGGCATTCATGGGACTGCCAGGTGTCACATATCAAAAGTCCTCCAAAATCCCTCGATGGGAAAGTGGGTACATTCGCATATTTAGCTACCGCCATTATCCGAATAATGAAACTTCCCTTACCTGCTTCATTCCGCAAATAAACGAAGTAGAAATGTTGTCTAAGCTCTGAATTTCATGGTCACGGAGGACAGTAAGCAATTGGCAATATTGCCTTGAACCACTTGTACAAATTCTCCAAACCACAGATTAAATATGGTTGTATGCACAGGGCCGGGGTAATTAAAAAAAATTATATTTAAAGTAAGTTTAATTTTGTTTTTCGCTTTTAAAATTTTATCCAAAATAAATTGCATTTTAATTTTCACTTTTATCTCACAATTTGAATACATTTCTATACAATTCAATCAGAATATGGACATGGATTTAGATACATGCGTTATTTGTAACCAGAGCCTAGAAAATGGCTCACAAACTGTTAAGCTTCGAGTTAAAGGCTGTGACGGTATTAACAATGCTAGCAGAGCCCGTGAAAGCGATGTCATAGCTGAAGTAGGACAGAGGGTTCATGTAAAATGTCGACGGGAGTTCATTGATCCCAAGCAGATTGCCAGTGACGCAGAGAAAATTGAACAATCTCCGCCACCCATGCGAACACTCCGTTCAGAAAGTCCAACATTCAATTTTAGTGAACATTGTTTGCTATGCGGATACCATGCAAAAATTCAAGATGGAAAGAAACGTGGCTATGATATTTATCCAGTAAGTACTCATGACTTTCAATGTAGTATCGCCGAGGCCTGTGAGCAGAGAAAAGACGAATGGGGCAAACTTGTAGCTGGGCGGCTTGCCTTCACGCCGGATTTATGCGTTGTCAATGCAGTATACCATCAAAGCTGCAGCGTAAATTTTCGAACCATGAAAAATATCCCTCAGCTGCACTCATCTTGCTCATCCCAAAAACATGGAAGGCCAGAAGAATTGGACAGAGTAAGAGCATTTAGTGCGACAATGGCATTTCTTGAAAATAATGATGATGAGCAGCTGACCCTGCACGACCTCGTTAATAAAATGCAAGAGTATCTCGATGATAAAGAGAATAAAGCATACAGTACAAAATACATGCAGGATAAAATAAAAGATAATTATGGCGATGAAATATTTATTAGCACTGTGAATGGTAAGCCAAACGTTGTTACCTTTCGTTCTAAAGCATCTACTATTTTGACTGACTTCTATAAGGAACAGAAGAGAAAGGATTCCAAATCAGAGAGCATGCTAATCATCCAGACAGCTGCCAAACTGCTTAGACACGATATTAAGTTAATTGATTCATGCACATCTGCTGAAAGCTATCCATCAAGGGAGCAAATGAGCGACCCAGTAAAGGCATTGAATTATTTACCAGAGACACTGCGGGAATTATTGCGGATTTTGTTTACTGGAAAAGACACAGAAATGAAACAGGCATCAGTTGGACAGGCTATTATGCAAGGAACTCGTCCTAGAGTTATTTTGGCACCTTTGCAGTTCGGGCTGTCATGTGAGATGCACCATAAATTTGGATCTAGATTTATTGTTGACAGCTTGTACAAGCACGGATTTGGATGTTCATACGCGGAGATACAGAGGTTTGAGCGCAGTGCATCACTTCATGGTGGAGATCTACCACAGCCATTATCAGGCGAGTTCATTCAGTTTGTTGCCGACAATGTGGATCACAATATTTGCACAATAGATGGGCATAATACATTTCATGGAATGGGAATCATTGCATCTGTTACACCAGGAAACCTTTCGTGCAAACTTATTCCAAGGATAAATGTAACATCTGAAGATATCAAGCAAGTTGGCAAGATCTGTATCAGGAACTTTGAGTCTCAGCATACCTGGAACTTCCCATTGACCTTTAAGGAGTTAATTGCGATGGAACAAACAGACCCAACAGCTGACATTGACATCCTCTGGGATTTCTCTTTGTTTCTGCGTTCAAGGAGACAGTCATGGTCTGGGATGAGTTTATCCAGGTAAATCGTCTGTTATTTTCCTTCCGATGATAGATCTAGAGCCAAGTGAATTGAGTATGGAACAACATGTTAATTATCTCTGTAAGATCTGTTTTATGCAGCTGCGCAATATCGGGAACATTAGAAAGTACATTACACGAGAAGCGGCCATCATGCTTGTGTTAGCCCTAGTGATATCAAGACTGGACTATTGCAATAGCCTTCTTTTCGGTGCCCCTAAGGAACTAATCTCTAGGCTCCAAAAAATTCAGAACACGGCTGCACGAATCGTTTCCTTAAGCAACAAGCATGCACACATTAGTCCAGTCATGCAAGATCTGCATTGGCTTCCGATTGAACAAAGAATACTGTTCACAATTCTAAGTCTAACAAATCGGTGTGTTTACGGCTCTGCGCCAGATTATCTGTCTGAGCTTGTACAGATATACAATCCTCTGCGGCAACTCAGATCTGCAGATCAAATGTTATTGGAAATTCCAAACGTTTGCACAAAAACACATGGCCACAAAACTATCTCTTTTGCTGCTTCGTCTAACTGGAATAATTTACCATTTGATATCAAAATCTCTCCCACTCTATCCAGTTTTAAATCAAATCTCAAGACATATCTTTTTAAACAGGCTTATACATAAATATCAATTGTAAGCGCTTAGAGCATGCATTACATGCATGGATTTCAGCGCATTATAAATGTACTATTATTATTATTATTATTATTATTATTATTATTATTATTAAGTAACATGACCTGCATCTTTTCCACTTTGACTTATGTTTGTGAACAGGCAAACCGATACCATGTTGCACCCGTGATTACATTTGATCAGCCCTTATTTTGGAAAGCTATGACTATCATAGAGATTGAGCCGAGCTGGAGTCCATTAAAGCAAATTATTCTAAGACTCGGAGGTCTTCATATGGAGATGAGCTTCCTTGGCTGCATTGGTCACTTAATGGCAGGAAGCGGTCTTGCGCCTATTCTAGAGGTAGTCTACGCTGAGAATGCTGTCAAAAACATTCTTAGTGGAAAGGCAATTTCTCGAGCAGTTCGAGGACACCTCATGGTTTTTGCTTCTCTCAGTACAATCTTGATTGCAAATGCATACAACCTACCACTACCTACAATTGCAGATGCTGAAGTTGACACAGTAGAATATTCCGCTGCAATGCATTCAAAAGAATTGTTTGACAATGATGATAATGTTGCAGGACATGAAACGATTGAAAGTTCCCTAAATAAAAGTCTGGTTAAAGTTGGAGAGCTCTATGATGACATTATCAAAAATCCGTATGTAGCTACAAGATTGTCCTCGGAAAATGCATTACATGATGTCAAGGACAAACTAGACTCAGAGAAGGTGGTCATGAAGGATAAGAGGACTGCACGACTCTGGCTTTTGTATATGGAGTTGGTTGACATTCTGCGCAAATTCATTAAGGCAGAACGAACTGGTGATTGGAACATGCACCTTCAGACCGTTCGTGAGATCCTTCCATATTTTGCAGCTGCTGGGCATAATCTGTACGCCAAGTCTGCATATGTATATTTACAAAAGATGTTAGGAATACCTGAAAGTCATCCAGATATACACACCAGCTTCCTCAATGATCATCATGTCATTCATCGAAGTGATAGGTATTGGGCAGGGTTATCTACTGATCTAGTTATTGAGCAGGTCCTTATGAGAAGTGTAAAGTCAAGTGGTGGTCTAACACGAGGTCGTGGAATGACAGAACTTCAGCGTCTTGTTTGGTTGTTGTCTATCCCCGCATGTGCAGATGTGTGTAATGCAATGCAAGAGCTCTCTGGGGTAAACTGTGATTCAAGTGAACAACACAAAGATTCCACACAATCTCGAATAAAGCGTGATATGGATGATACTTACAAAATTCTCAAAATCCTTAGTGAACTGAATCCATTTGGACCAGACACTTCTCTTAGAGGACTTGTTAGTGGATTGTCTGCACATGAATCAGTCAATGTTGACGATGCTAAAGATATTGGAGAATCAATTATTAATTCGATGTGTGGCCAATGTGTATCAAGCATTTCGTTCCAGAGAAAGAGACAAGCTATTACCTTAGCATCCAAAACATCTCTCAAGATTGATGATGAATGTGTACAAATTGATCCACAACTCCTATTTCAAAGACTCAGTTTAATTGCTACAAATGGATCAAAAGGGAATCCAGCATCTTATTTTGAGTATGAGTTGTGCACTCATCCGCCTGCACTCTTTGATAATTCATCTCTTCCATGGGAAGCAAATAAGCCGGCACTTGCTGATGCATTGTGGAAATTAATTCAAAATGAAGATGCAGTCCTTCCAGATTCTGTCCACTATGTGCTTGATGGAGGAGCTCTATTACACCGTGTTCCATGGCAGCGTGGAGAGACATTTGCAAATGTTTGTCAAAGATATGTAAAATATTGCATAAGCAAATATGGAAAGGCTACAGTAGTTTTTGATGGTTATGACCAAGGCCCAGACATAAAAGATGTAACACATAAGAGGCGAACTCGTGGATCAGGCGCAACTGTTGTACTGACTCCGCAAACAGTTGTAACTCTGAGTAAGCCTGATTTTATTAGTAACAAGCAGAACAAACATCGGTTCATATCAATCTTAAGTTCATCTCTCGAACATGCTGGATGCTTAACGATAAAGGCAAGCGGTGATGCTGATGTCTTAATTACGCAAACGGCTATCTTGGCTTCAAAGTCAACAAATACTGCTCTTGTTGGAGACGATACCGGCCTACTGGTGTTGCTTCTATACCATACTGATATGAATGGCTGTCAGCTAATTTTCAGACCAGAGCCAAAGCAAAATGCAAAGAAACCCCGACTGTGGAATATCAAAATGGCAAAGGAAAAACTCGGGTTCTGTTTGTGCTCACAGCTGTTATTTATCCATGCTATCCTTGGCTGTGACTCAACATCTAGGCTTTATGGAATTGGAAAATCTGCATCCCTTAGCAAACTCCAGTGCTGCAAAGAACTCTCTCAAATTGCTGAAGTGTTTACAATGAGTAATGCGAATAAAGATGACGTGATAAAAGCAGGTGAGAAGGCAATGCTTATTCTATACAATGGCACTTCAATGGATAGTCTAGTTGCTTTGCGGTACAAGCGATTCAGGAAGAAGGTTGCAAAAAGTTCCAAGTATGTTGAAGCACGAGATTTACCACCAACACCCGCATCCGCAAAGTTTCACAGTCTTCGCGTGTACTACCAAATTCAAGTTTGGAGAGGAGATGCTGGTGATATGGATCCAACAGAATGGGGCTGGAAAGTTCTCAACCACCAAATGCTGCCTGTTAAGACTGACATGCTGGCAGCACCTGACGATTTACTGTATTCATTTGGATGCAGCTGAAAAACTGGCTGTGAATCAAAGAGATGCACTTGTAGAAAACATGGGCTCAGCTGCACATCCGCCTGCGAAGACTGTAAGGGTCTCAGTTGCTCGAATTCAATAACGCTCATTGAGGAAGATGACTTGGATAATTGATGCAAGATGAAATTAGTAGAAACCAGGTACCTATGCCATACTATTTCATCTTAGCTTAGCTTAGAAACACACAATACCGTGACATCATAAAATATAATATGTACTGTATCAATATCAATGATGGTATTAGGTAAATTCATGCAAGTGGCATAACACAATACATTTAATTTGTGGAGAATATGTCAATCGTATTCATTTATTACTAGAAAAGTCCAAAAATACCCAGTCACACATATATTACATACCGGTTTTAAAGAAATAAAGAAAAATGGATTTTTCATGTGAAATGGCCCAAATCTGGTAATAATTATGCAAATTTTACCCTTTCCCCTATTGGAATTTTGGAGGACTTTTGATATGTTGTACATGATGGCCCCCTATACACTGGGCGAGGCAAAAAAATTCTGTTGCAATTTGTTCCGGGTTAAAATATTTTTGGCCTAGATTGACTGGACTATATGTCTTCGTAATTGTTTGCTATTTAATAAACACGCTGCTGAATATTTTGAAACTAATTTGAATGGGCGCTGTTGCTGCCTAAGGCAGCAACATCGCCCAGTCAAATTAGTTTCAAAATATTCAACATCTTAGCCCCACCTGTTTTTTTTTTGAAATTGATAGTCAGGGTGTTCAGAGATTGATCGATCCAACACGAGCGAGTTGTGGGTGGAGCTTAGCTAGAGATGGGCGGGGCATATCTAAAACCGGAAAGGTCCACTACCTTCGCAGTTGCCCAGTTGTATACCATCAGTGATACACAGGTTGCGGCATACAAGCGTAGTTATATGGTCAAATGGATCTGCGCTCCGCGGATCTTCAGTTTCCAAAAGGACTGTAATGCAATGTTTCCCGTGACGCAGCTTGCAGTTACGCCTTGGGACTATCAGAACAGTGAACAAATGTTAATCATTGTAATCTTATGGATTTGTACAAAATTTGGTGAGTGGGCATATCTGGGGATAAACTCCGGTCAATAAGCAGTATAAGTCAGTTTATCATAGTTTCTGAAGACAATAATGAAGGAATCAAGTTTTATCGACCACCCCCCCCCCCGGCTAAGCTAAGCTCATACCACACACCACACCCATTTGTGGTGGCATCGATTGATCCCCGTACGCCCTGCCAATCTATACAGGCATGCTACTGAATAGTTTGAATCTAATTTGACTGGGTGCTGTTACTGCATATAACTGCAACAGCGCTCAGTCAAATTAGTTTCAAAATATTCAATAGAATATTTATTGAATATGTATTAAATAGTAAGGACATACAATTAGTACAACAACGCTTAGTCCGTCTTCAATTATATGTTCGCCATGTACTTATCTACGTCATTCATAACATCATTGATTACATCATACATATCCTATTCGTCTCGTACTTGATTATGACGTCATATAATGGATGGATAAACTTGAAAGGTCCATTCAAAGTCCATTTTCCTATTTTAGCCAATAATAAAATATTTAGTTCTTTTCTTACGATATCCCTCCATCTATTTACCTGATTTATGCAAAACCCTGGATGTTTTAGTGGCAAGAGGACATTCGAAGATTCGACTCGATGCTAAAACCGATATGCTTGCAAACCGTTCTTCTGAAAAACTGCTACCACTACATAACTTTGAATGTAAGATTAAAGACTTTGTAAATCCTTCTGCGCGTATTATCAGGAAGACTTCACATCATTGATTTGTATGTGATATCCTGAATGGCTCTAGATGCATCCATTTCTATATATGCCTCTCTCATTTCTAGCTAAACTCCGCACGGTTTGGGTTCGATCGAACTCTGAAATCCCAAAATCCCAATATTAAGGTAACTATACGGGTAAGCTGTTGAATATTGCTGCCAGGTGAAATTAGTTTGAAAATATTCTACATAGTAACAACATAAAGTCGTACACTTGATGGACTATTGAATGATCATGACGGAGCTAAATACTCTATTCATTTACACATTTTGATTGTGACGTCAGCCTACGTGTGCCTTAATTGAGTATGCCATCGTATACTTATGTGGCAGATCGGGTCTATCCATTGGTAACCATCCTGAGGATCAGTTTCCATGGAATAACTCTGTATTGTTGACAGATTGATCCAAAACTCTGTAAAATCTCGCTATAAATATTGAACACAATGCAAAAGGCCAGGCAGCCATCTTGAATCCAATTTTCATGAAATTACTCTTTGTAAATTAAATCACTTGCTCTAAAACATTTTCGTAATGCATCGAGTCACGGCATTGCTCTGAAATGGACACGCTATATCGCCAGCAGCCAAGCATTTTGAAAATAATTTTCTGTGGAATCACTGTATGTAGCGACATGTATGATTGATTGACTCGATTGGATATGACACATGAGGATACCTTTCGAAACGGGTCCTAACATATTATATGGCGATCTTGATGATTGGTTTGCGTGCCAAAACTTTCACTAACTTTGAATAATAAATTTAACACTTTACTAATTAATAGCGAGATCCATTCTTAGCTATGTTGCCCGCCCTACTTCTAGCTAAGCGCCGCCCACGTTTTGCGCGTGTTTGGGGTCGATTAAAAGGTGCATATTCACAGCAAAATGCTTGAAAATAAAATTGTTGAAATTATATCATTTAGACGCTTAAATTGTGTAGCTCAATGTAATGAAACGAAATAAATCTTAACATATGATGATTTCATTCCATAAAAATAAATTTCGTAGATTTAGTTGTGAATTTGAATTAGGGACTTGTGCCTCTAATTCAATTTGACAACTTACAAAGGTATATTCATTTATATGTAATGAAATCATCATATGCTAAGAATTATTTCGTTTCATTACATCTAGGCACACGATTTAAGCCTCTCAAAGTACATAATTTTAAGAATTTTATTTTGAACCATTCTGCTATGAATATGCACCTTTGTGAAACTAATTTGACTGGGTGCTGTTGCTGCATATGGCAGCAACAGCACCCAGTCAAATTAGTTTCAAAATATTCAACAGAATTGTTATTAAATAGTAAATCCATGTTGTTGTTGTTGTTGTTGTTGTTGTTGTTGTTGTTATTGTTGTTGGTTTTGTTTTATTGGCCGCTTACACCTAGGTGTATTTGAGCCACGACTCCATCTTTGATGTGCTTCCCCGAAGGCTTGCGTTTCTTCCTCGAAGTGTTGCGAAATGAAAGTAAAAACTTAAATAATCAAAACTTTAGATGTTGCTAGGGGTGTATGCATTGCCCGTTATTGCCTAATGAGCTGTTGTTGACGGGTGTATGTGTTGTATGCAGTGTAATGGAGGGTTGGGAGGGAGAATTACTTTATTTCTCTCGGAGGTAGGATTGGGATGGAAGGCAGTCTGGAAAATTACATCTCAAAATGGAAATTAGGCAAAAATTTTGGAAATAAAAAATATTAAGAGATGAAACTGAAAAATAATGCTATCAAATAAAAATAAGTAACTTATGATAATTACGTGATTAAATAAACAAGAAACGGGGAAAACTGAGCTTAAAATCTAGTGTTTTTAAACAAACTTCTTGAAATAAACCTTAAAATTAGAACCCGTTGCTGTTAGAAACTAGAATGCACTCGAGGGAGATGCTGACTCACGCTTTTAGTGCTCTGTCTTAGCAATGGAGTGACCATCGTGACATAGATATTTGATCGGTTGACCACAAACTACAACCACTCATGAACTGTCGTAATATAAAGGCGTGTGCTAAATCTGGTGATTCTGCCTTCTTGATGCCCAGAGCTATGGACAAAAATGTGTATTCCGGTATGCACTTCGTGACCCAATGACCTAGATATTTTATCTCTTGTCCTGAAACTGAAAGAACCTCTAACCACCTCTAATACGAATGGACATGCCAAATTTGGTGATTCTACTTACTTGCGTTCCTGGTATATGGCTAAAAGTGTGAATTTCTGGATACACTAAATGTTCCCGTGACCTAGATTTTTGACATTTTGATCCCAAACGAAGAAGCTTTCTAGCCACTCATAATCGCAATGTATTTGCCAAACTTGGTGATTCCACCTACTTGCGTTCCAGATTTATGGCTAAAATTGTGTATTCCGGTATGCACTAAGTGACTCCGTGACCTCGATTTTTGACTCCAAACTAGGGTTGCGCGATTTTTGCTTTGAAACATCGCGATCGATTTTATATTAAAAAAATCGCAATTTTCGATTAAATCGTAGGTCCAAATTCCCAAAAGTATAAACCGGGGTAACGTGATAAGTCACCAAAACTGGGACTTGAAATTTCTAGAAAAAGTTGAAATAAATGATACAAAAATAGCACGAAATTAGAACAATTTCATGCGACAAATTCTTACTATCCTACGTCTATACTTAATGTATACCTCGTATCCATCATCGTGGGTGTGAAATTATTAATTACGGCCGCCTAAATATTGCGCATAGTTTAATAAACATCGTCTGTTTCATCAAGATTTGACATAAAATGTCGTCAAGTAAAAATATAAATCCCGCCACCGCTTATAGCCTCCCTTTGTAGGACGAGTTTAGGTCATTAACCGAGTAGCACGAAGACGCCCGGGGCGATACTGCGCAATCCATATACGTAGGACGGTAGCTTTGAGTAGCTACGATAGTAACGACGTAAACTCGTCCTATAGTGCAGTGGCTTCAGAATGTACGATTTCCATTTAAAAGTAATCGACCTGGAATGCTGTTGCGTTATTTTCTTTAATTAGGCATGACAGCCGAATCAAAAATGAAAAATTAGTACACAGCCTGAAATTGCTAAAAGAATTAAAAAGAATTATGTTCAGTGATTATTGCCTAACACTCTGCAACTAAGTATATACTTGGTATTTCACGACAGACTCAGGGTCTGCAGCGAAAGAAAGAAAATTATATGGCGATTCGACGGAGTAACTAGCTGGTTTTCTCAATGACAAAGGTGTTACCTTGCTATTGTTAGCTGGTTTACCGTAGAGCTTTGTGTTTTGATTCACGATTTTTCGATTTTTTTCTAATTACATCGTAGGAAATCGCGATTTTTTTTTCAAAATCGCGATTTTCGATTAAATCGCTAAATCGCGCAAGCCTACTCCCAACTAAACATTTTCAAGCCACTCATGAGAACAATGTATGTGCTGAATTTGGAGATTCTACCTACTTGCGTTCCGAATTTATGGCTAAAATGTGCATTTCAGGATGTACTAAGTGACCCAATGACCTTGATTGGTGACCTTTTGACCCAACATAAAGCATTTTCTAGGCACTCATAATATCAATGAATGTGCCGAATTTAGTGTTTCTACCTACTTGCTTTCTGATGCCAATTTTCATGTTGAGAAGGATAGAATCCATTGGACGAAGGAAACAACTAATCGTATTTATAACCATTGGCTGACGGTATCTGGTTTAAACCAAGTGTGGATCAAGGCAATAGCTCTCCTGACATAGGATTAGGAACACACCTTGTCAATTTAGCAGGTGACTATGATCTCTCACCATCTGAAAAGTTTCTCTATCGCGGCCCTACTTTTGTACTAACTCCAAGACCAAAAACAGGATTAGATTTGCTTTTAGACACAGGTCTTATTGAAGTAGCTAATTTTGGTCATTCAGTGAAAATAGCCCATCACTTTCGAAATTTAAATGGAGAGTCAAAACCATTCACTGGAAAATCCGTGTGGAACCCTCCAGCTAGGATATTTGATGACAATATTGAGGCAACCAAAAAACCGTTTGCTTCTATAGCCATATCATTGCCAGTTACAAACAATACGCAAAACCTTTCATTTTTCGAGCGACATGCTATCAACTAATTACGTAGAAATCAGAATATTATCATAAAACCAGCCGATAAATGTTCAGCAGCAACTGTCATTATGTCTAGAGAAAACTACATCCTCGAGGCTGAAAGGCAGTCAACTAACACCAAGCATTACAGAAAACTGTATGATTTAATTTGCCCTCAAAACCAACAAAATTTCATTGAAATAATTAATTCAATGCATACAGATAAGTACATCGATAAGAAACAGCTGAAGTATCTGCTAGGTGAGAATAATCCACAAAATCGGACATTTCATATCTTGCCTAAAATCCATAAACTAATCAGCGCGGGGTTAGATCCATTGCCACCACTTTGGCGACCTATCATTCCAGATTGTGGCAGTGAGTCTTATGGTATTTCAGAATATATTGAATCTAATAGACACAAGAGCTTTCTCAAGAACACAGAACACTTTCTTTCAAAATTATCCAAATTGTCAGTTCTGAAAGATGCATATTTGGCCACATTAGACATAAATGCTATGTATACCAATATAGATATTGATGCTGGAGTAAATACTCTTAAGAATGCAAATTTCCTGATCCTGATCGACCAGATACGGAAATTCTAAAATTATTAGAGCTTTCTTAAACGAAACGATTTCCAATTTAATGGTGAAAATTACCTTCAAATCTGTGGATGCGCAATGGGTAAACGATTCAGCCCAAATTTTGCCACGATTTATGATGCAGAGTGGGACGAGGAGGCACTGAACAAATCCCCAAAACAATGCCCCTTCTTTACCTCGGATATCTAGATGACATCTTCATAATCTGGCAACATTCAGAAGAAGACTTTTCGGAATATTTTAAATGACCAAGATTCAAACATCAAGCTAAAAGCTACTATTAGTGGAACATCAGTTGACTTTTTAGATGCCACGATCTATAACGGCCCTCAAATTGATTCCTCTGGAAAATTAGAACATAGAGTATTCTTTAAGCCAACGGACTCACATCAACTGTTTCACAAAAATCATCCTCCACACGCATTTAAAGGTCTGATCAAATCGCAAATCATAAGATTCTTCGAAACTCTAGCAAGGGCAAAATCTGAATGATGCATGCTATACTCTGTTTGATGGTTTGACACCACGAGGCTATTCAGCTCGTTTTTCCCCGCAGATACCATCAATGAACTTGAAAATCTAAATCCACGTTATTTCATCATCGGGCAAGCCATCGCCAGGAAACACAGCATCAAACAAGCACGTCCATCAGCCACATCTCACGACCAATGCCATCTTTCCAGAGCAGGTTGATTGCGGCTCAACCATAAACCCGCCAAAACCACCTCGTCCGCCAACCAACCACCAACCTAGTAAATCCATCAGACATATAATTCGTATACTTGACGGACTATTTAATGTTCATGGGGTGATAGATACGTAATTCATTATGCTTTATGATCGTGACGCCAGGCTACATGCGACGTAATTGATTATGACGTCATATCATTGCGTAAGAGATTGTATCCATCTATTGAGCATATGATGGGGAGGAGTTCATACATTGTGATAGCATTAAATGGACATTAACATTAGTGAAAATCGATTTAGTTCAGGCGAGGATTATGGCCCTTTGGTCATTTATTTTATCACAAGATTACAATTTAAACTAAATAAAAAATATTTACAACCATGACGTTCGACAATGTTAGCAAAGACACAACAGAGATGTGCACTAATAATCAATTTGTGTCAGCATTCTGAAGGGTGTGGTTAAATCTTTTTAATTGTAAAAAATCTCTGTCCTCTCCAGAATGTACCAGGAACTATCTCGATGAATAAGTTGCATGCATTCTAAACAATTTTACCAACGCATCTATGTTGTTATGCAAGAAGAACTACTATATAGTCTATTTTAATGGCATGTTGACTGCCTTTTAAAAATAGTTCATCATAATATACCAGTTTCAAGTAAATGCGCACTCTATTAGGAATTGTATAAACATAGTAGCAATGGACCTTGCCATTTTTAGCTAGGGCCCGCACATCTCTAGCTCAGCTCCACCCACATATCGCTCGTGTTGGGATCGATCGATCTCTGAACTCTCTGACTATCAATTTCCAGAAAACTATACAGGTAAACTACTGAATATTTTGGAACTAATTGCCTATGGCAGCAACAGCGTCCACCCAAATTAGCTTCACAATATTCAACATCATTTTTATTAAATAGTAGAGACGTACAATTCGTACAACGTGTCGGATTATTAAGAGCTAAAGACGGGCCAAATAGAACCATTTATGATGTAATGATTATGACGTCATCATACACGCCATTTAGTTGATTATGACGTCAGATGACGTCATTTTATTGATGGATACTCTGGAACGGCGAATCTTAGTTCATTTACAACATGATTCTGCATGTAATAAACTTGTATAACAATAGCAAATGCTTTACGAAGCATCGTTCACAACAGAATCATGGGAATTTACATAATTTTCAGCAAAATCACGTATCAAGTATTTTGTTTTGGAGCGGACATTTGAGAAATGCTTATTTACAATGATATAAGTATGTAGTCCCGACGCCGCACTGCCCCTTTGGTACTTCTTCGGATTCAGACTCGTGCTCGCGGTACGAGTCGACCCGACGATGCTTGCTAGCTGACCTCGGGGATTCAGAAGGGAGATTGCGGACGATCGGTGTGTACAAAGACCGACCTCTAGGGCCGATGGAACGATCATGTTCCAGTGGTGCCGGACGAACATTTCCGCCAACACCACTGTGTCGTCCCAGCTATTCATGTTACCTGTGTGACGGTGCATACCGTTTTACTTTGGTCTAATATTTATCTATCTGATGTAGGTAGGAGCTCAGCCAGTCGAGGGATGGCTTTTTAGTTTGTCAATGTAGGGACGAACTGAAGGTTACGGCACGTACCATTATGAGTAATGAAGTGGCGTAGCTGTGCCGTTTGTGTATATCTCACCTGAGATCCCTAACTATGTATCAGACTAAGGGATAGCCCTGCGCGGCCTAACGTTCTCCCATTAATAACAAAGCAAGTGTGGTGAATTATATTTGTGTTGTTACAGTGGTCAACAGCGAAGCAGGAGTGAATGAAGGTGTGGGTGTTTCTACTACTACTACTACTACTACTACTACTACTACTACTACTACTACTACTACTACTACTACTACTACTACTACAGCCACAGAATAGAGTAATCATACATACATACATAGGCTGACGTCACAATCAAATCGTCCTGAATGGCATATCTACGTCCGTCATAGAAACTTAATTACTAGTCCGTAAAGTTGTACGAATTGCATGTCCTTAATATTTAATTAACATTCACTTAGTTTCAAAATATTCAACAGCTTACCTGTATAGTTATTCTGGAAATTGAGGTTCAGGGAGTTCATGGTTCGATCGATTCCAACATAGACAACGCGTGGGAGGAGCTTAGCTAGGAATCGGCGTGGCATAGCTAAAACTGGATTCATCCATTACGCCACATGTATGCTGACGTCGAAATCAAAATGTGTACGGTAGTGAATTAAATAATCAGTCAAGCGTAAGAATTGTATGTGTTTACTATTACTAATAAATAGTCTGTTGAATATTTTGAAACTAATTTCACTGGGCGCTGTTGCTGCCTCTATTGCTTTCGACTTTATCTCATTATTGCAAACCCTCGCTTCGAGATTGATAGTGTTATTTCATTTTTTTAATGAAATCTCTAGATGTTCTCTGGGACCTGGGTTCAGCAGTGGGCTACAGAAAGCCTGTATGCTATTTCCAATCTATCATTCTGCCAGTGATAATATCCGGGGGCGTAATCATAAGAAAAAATAATTAACTGTTTCTCTTTCCAAAATGTAGTTGCTGGTGACATCAGAATGACCTATCGACGACTGACGGTGAAAGCAAACACAATGTATGGCCTAACCTGGCGAGATCCCGTGTGACTAATTAACCACATCTTTAGTGTTGGTTCGTGTTTACCGTAGCGGATTGTCATCCATAGTTTATTATTCCTGAAAGTCGGAGACTCTTAAAAATTGTACTATTACTAGATTTATTGTCTTCTACCTTTTCAGTGTGTGAGCTGGATCAAACAAATATCGCAATATTTACAAACTTACGTCACAAGGACTGACGTCATAATGAGATGCCACAAATTTAAGGCATCTGTCTAAGACAAATTAGTTGTAAAATTATTCTTCAACTTAATAATTCTTACATAGCACAATATGCATATAATTCACGGCATGCCTGTAGCTTTAACACCGTTAATGCTATTGGCATAAATAGGCCAGACCGGCAAATAACACATTTCATTCATCATGTTCTCAAGAAGAGAGACGATTACTCATGACCCATTAAGCATGTGCAGTCACGCGCTTGACCGAGAGTGAAAATGCACACACGTTAATAATACAAATAGAATATTTCACCATAAACTGCATCCTATAGAACGATTAATGTGTCTACTATTCATTAAAGGTGCATATTCACACCAGGATGCTTGAAAATAAAATGGCTAAAATTGTATTCTTTTATAGGCTTAAATTATGTGTCTATATGTAATGAAACGAAATAAATCTTAACATATGATGATTTCAATCCATATAAATTAATATAATTTTTTAAGTTGCGAAATTGAAATAGAGGCTCGTGCATATCCAGCGCTTTTCATCTACCCAGCATCTCTCAGTCATTTGCAGGAAGCATCGTGACATCATAGAGACCCAGGATTGTTAAAAAGAAGCTGACTTGTCAATTTGGTTGATGGCCATTTCGGTGTTTGTGCTATTTTTAGAAACAATATTTTAATGTCTCGAAACTGCTTCGAAACTAAAGAAACTTTATCTAGCGCGACGGAAGAATGAATTTTATGACAGAACATGATTGGTTCGTTTAATAGATGACAGTATTGGCCACCATACCTAGTTTCCCCCCCCCCCGCCAAAAAAAAACCCGTCTTCTCCTTCGGAAATGAAAAAGAATGTAGAAGCATTCTAGTTTGATCAATAGGAGTTGATATGTGCCAAAGAATGGCCATCGTATAACAATTAAAATTAAGCTTTTGTTAATTGATGGATTTTACCAGTGAGAATGGTGATATAGCACAAGATTTGCTTAGTGCTAAATATCAAATTGACACAGGTGAATCAGTGGCCGATTTGGTTATTCAAACTGAGCTGTTTTATCCGATTAATCAGGAGCTATCTATGTGTCGACCATATTTTAGAAAAAACATTGACGGTCTTCTCCAAATCCAATTGTCCATTTGATGTGAAGCTCAAAACACTATCTAGGGCAATTACGTAACAGTTTGTTTAGGAGAATCTCATTGGATGATTTGCCTGGTGGCCATCTCGGCTGACCTAGATTTGACATTATCAACGTCTTCCCCATAACCCTTGATTAAGCTGAACTTGGGCAAATATATGCAGGCAATTTTTGTAATATTGAGGTAATGTAAATGTATTTTAAACACACCATGGTGCTCATCCACCTCAGTGTGTATGGAGCGATGTATGTGTATGTGTGCGTGCGTGCGTGCGAGCGAGCGTGCGTGCGTGCGTGCGTGCGTGTGTGTGTTCGTGCATATGTGCGTGTGTGCATGCATGCAGGTGTACGCGTGTGTGTGTTATGGGTGCAAGCTATTACCATTGACTATATCACAATAAATTGTGGTGAATATATCGCGATGCATGGATATATCGTGAGTACAGAAGCCAGATGTCGCCAGCGTCTGGGTTGCCCCACCCCACCCCACCCACCCCATCTAACACAATCCTCCAGCCACCATGTTATTCTTATACAGTTACGTAGCCAAAATGAGTTTGCAGTAGTAATGGAGTTGTTACGTTCTACTACGCTTTAGTTTTGATATGGAGGAAATATATTCTGACATCAAATAATAACGCGTGCTTCTTTTGAATATATTTATATATATATATATATATATATATATATATATATATATATATATATATATATATATATATATAAATAAATAAATAAATAAATAAATATATATATATATATATATATATATATATATATATATATATATATATATATATATATATATATATATATATATATAAATATATATATATATATAAACGTAGCCTCAGTGCCATTATTATTGCCAATAAAAATAACACATCTTCCTAAAATTTGCAAATGTGGTGTAAAAGTACAGTATCTATATAATATGATCTGTTGACGTCAACAATACAGCGCTGATTAATAAGAATAGAGAATTAGGCTCCTTTCTAGCTATGCCTGTCCATTTCTATCTAAGCTCCGCCCATGTTTTGCATGTGTTGGGATCGATTAATATACTCTGAATCTTTAATTCCCAGAATCCCAGGAAGTAATTAAATAGTTAAACTATTAAAATTTTAGAAACTAATTTGACTGGCGTCTGTTGCTGCCTAATTCATCAAAGAAATAGACACAACCCATACACTTGACATACTTATCCATGAAGAGGTTCTAATGCGTCATTATGATTGTAACGCCAGGCTTCATGTGACGTCATGGATTATTATTGACCTCTCCATTACGTTTGAATTTTCCTCATTTTTGCAAACCCACGCTTCTAAAATTGACAGTTGTTATTTAATTTATTTTAATGAAATCTATCGGTGTTCTCGGTGATCCGGTGTCAGGTGGCGACAGTGTGCTCCCGAAAAGCTTGTAGGCTATTTCCAATTTACCATTCTGCCAGCGGCAATATCCGGGACGTAATCATAAACAAAAATAATTAACAGTTTGTCTTTTCCATTACTTAGTTGCCGATGGCGTCATGATGACCTGTAGACGTATGACAGTGAATGCAAACACAATGTATGGCCTAATCTGACGCGATCCCGAGTGACTAATTAGCTACATCATTAGTATTGGTTTGTGTTTATGTAGCGGATTGTCTGGCATTATCTGGCATGTGCCATTGCCAGCAATGGACCTTTCCAATTTATCCATCCGTCATATGACGTCATAATCAACTACGTGCCGTGAAGAATGACGTCATAATCAATGATGCAATGAATGACATAGATAACTACGTTACGAACACATAATTGAAGATGGACTAAGCGTTGTTGTACGAATTGTATGTCTTAACTATTTAAAGCAATTCTAAATGGAGCAGGAATTTTGTATTAAAATAATAGAGTGTGACATATGTAAGCAAGAGACGCAGTTTTCATATATGTACTTAGTCATCCAAGAAAGATATTTGCTGTTTGATTGTAAAATTTCAATATTTTCCCCAAGTTTACTGAAGCCGCCATTGCATGCCATTTCACCCAATATCCCAGACGTCATTCTGGCTCAGGTGTAAAAGCAGGCTAGTAAATTATATTCTCGTCTTAGCCATAAAGCCATCTATAGGACAATATGATTTACGGTCCTAATATGATTGCGTGTCAAATCCACTTATGCCCTACGTTGAAATCCCAATAAACTCAGAACGTGAAAATCCTATACGAGCCTGTTGGAAAACTGTTGACTATTTTGAGACTACGCTTGATGAAAAGTGTTGCTGTCCTGAACAGCAACAACGTTTTGCAAATTTAATTAAAAAATATTTAACAGATTAGTTTTGTATATCGCAGCGATTATGGGTTAAGAATTGGCTATGGACTCTAGTGAAAGCAGTCGATAGGCTACCTGACGGTGTGAGCGCAATTAACAAGTTGTCACCGAAAAACCGCAGTCGCCACTAAATTCAGCTCATTTGAGCGTGAATGACGTCAGATACCACTGAGCAAAGAGACAAGATGGACACGCTCTCGATGACAAAATAATGCTATGTCCAAAGGGTAACCGAAGGGCTGTCAATAAACGAATGTGTCTGGAAGTCAGTTATATCGTATGGTCATGTCACACTCTATTATTTCAATACAAAAAGTTGACTTCATTTAGAATCGCTTTAATAAACATCCTGTTGAATAGTTTGAAACTAATTTGACTGGCCACTGTTGCTGCCACAGGCAGCAACAGAACCCAGTCAAATTAGTTTCAAAATATTTAACAACTTACCTGTATGGTTTTCTGGAAATTGATTGTCAGGGAGTTCAGGGATCGATCGATCCCAACACGAGCGAGGTGTGGATGGAGCTTAGCTAGAGATGGGCGGGGCATAGCTAAAATGGAAAGGTCCATTATTCCTGAAAGTCTGAGACTATCTTAAGAATCGTACTATTACTAGATTTATTGTCTCTCCCTGGGGGCCCTCGGGGGCCCTTGCAATGTGAGAACTGGATTAAACAAATATTGCAATATTTAACTGACGTCACAAGATCTGACGTCACAATGAGATGCTACACATTTAAGGTATCTGTCTAACACAAATTAGTTGTAAAATTATTCAACTTAATTTTTGTTATATAGCACAATATGTATAGAATCCACGGCATGTCTGTAGCAGTTAAAACTGTTAATGCTTCTTTCATAAATAGGCCAGAACGCACCCCTAGCAACATCTTAAGTTTTCACTAGGTCAGTTTTTCATTTCAATTTGAACACCCTTCAGGTGAGCTACGCCACCATTCGAGTTGTGGTGGGGTGGGTGGGTGGTGGGTGGGAGTGGGGTGGTGCTGTGGGGTGGGTGTTGTCACCTCAAAGATAGAGTCATGGCTCAAATACACCCATGCGTAAGCGGCTAATAAACCAAAACCACCATCAACAACGATCAGATAATACATTTCATTCATCATGTTCTCGAGAAGAGATACGATTACGCATGAACTAAACCTAATATGCATGTGCAGTCACGCGCTTGTCCGAGGGTGAAAGCGCACACACGCTAATAATAACGTGGACTTCTTCACCCTAAACTGCTTACATAGCATCCTATAGAACGATTAATGTGTCTAATATTTATTAATAATACTCGCTATGCCATTATGTAGGCCTGCCTCATGAATATATACTAAATTATCAGCACGCTTTTGCGTCTTTGGGGAGCGGGGCTCACCCATTCACTTCGATATCTAACTAGAGTTTACACAGAGTTGTCCCAATAGGAGTAAAGTGAATGAAATCATTACAGGCGTACCAGAAACTCATAGTAAATATGTAGATTTCATGGTGTGTCTGAGGATACAGGAAAGTGATACAGCCACTTATTAAAAAACTATTAAAAATTTGTGATAAAGGGATCTACATGTATTAGGTCAACAGGCCTGAATTTATACATCGTGTCCACCCAGTGTCTGTTAGTCAAGTTCAATCTCATTGGGCGATTTGCCTGACGGTCATCATGGATGATCTACTTTTGACGGTATCAACTTCTCCCCCAAAATTGCTGATTAAGCCAAACTTGGGCATAACATTGCAGTCAATTTGTGTGGAATTGGGGTAATGCAAATTAATTTTAAACACATCCTGATGCTCATCCACTTCAGTGTGTACCATGTGTGCGTGTATGCATGCACGCGTGTGTGCGCGCGCGCGCGCGTGCGTGCATGCTGCTGCTGCGCGCGTGCATGTATATGTGCGTGTGCACATGTATGCATGTGTTCGCGCATGTCTTAATGGTGCAAGATATTGTCCTTGACTATATCGTGCTATATTATGGTAATATATCATGAGTCATCGATATATCGTGATTACAGAAGCCAGATGTCATCAGCGGTCTGGGTTGGTATGACTGTAGGAACAGGATACACGCACACATTGCTATTATCATTGGAATTGAGATACTGACACTTCTTTGTTCAATCCATTAATCTCGATTCGAACATGTACAGCATGTGCCAGATTAGATTTAAACTATTGAACGATTATAAAATATGATTGCTTTGAAATTGAAATTATAGACGTTCAGTGTTCAGTGTTAAGGCACGAATAACCCCTCTCCTACCCCTCCTCCAACACAATCATCCATCCATCAAGTTATTCTTATACAGTTACACAGCTAAAATTTGTTTGTAGTCGCATTGAAGTGTTTACGTTCTACTAAGCTTCATTTTTTAATATGGAAGAAATATATTTTGACATGAAATAATAATGCGTGCGCTTCTTTTGACTACGTACGTATATATATATATATATATATCTGCGAAGTCTCCGTGGCATTATTACTACCATCATAAAAATGTACATCTGCAAATGTAGTGTAAAGGGTACAGTGTCTATATAATATGGTCTGTTGACGTCAATGTTGGCTCAATTAATACACCTTGAATCCTGAATTCCCAGAATCCCAGTACGTAATTATACAGGTAAGCTGTTGAATAATTTAAAACCAATTTGACTTGCCGCTGGCGCTATCTAATTTATCAAAGACATACAGTCCATACACTTAGCATACATTTCAAATTTCATGACGAAGGTATAACGCGTCATTATGATTGCGATGTCAGCCTACCTATGACGTCCTTGATTATAACGGATCTCTCTATTACGTTTTGACCTCATTATTGCAAATCCTCGCTTCTAGATTGACAGTGTTATTTAACTTTTTTAATAGAATCTCTAGCTGTTCTCTGGAATCAGGTGTTGACACATCGTCCTATCGCAGTCTCGCCCTCTCACTAACGCTCTCGTATCGAGCCCGTGCTTGCACGCCTTTGATGTTTGTCCTAAGTTTGCGAAACTTCATAAATGAGGTCAGTCAACTACCGCTCAATAAAATTGCCTGGTTATTATCATCATATAACCGACTCCGAGAAAACCCCTAAATAGCGCTGTTATAAGCTTTCTTAAACATAATTTTAATCCTGAAAATTATATTTTCTCACAGCCCATAGTTTTAAAGAGCAGAGAATTTTCAAAGCTAAGGCTCAGCGCGCGCTGTCTGCATATCGAAATAGATAGATACTGTCGGCCCAAGATACCTGTAGAGTCCCGACTCTGTAATCTTCGCAATCTAAATAAAGTAGAAGATGAGAGACACTTTGTCTTAGAATGTCCTACATTCCAGGAAGCTAGGGATTCTTTATTTTCTGAGTTGTCTAGCTGTTCTAACTTTGATTCTTTTAAATGAGCAAGATAAATTTGTCTTTTTAATGTCATGCAATCGTGGCTCTACAGACATATCTAAAATGATTCTAAAATATGTCAACGTCATTATGGAGAAACGAAATGCCTTGGGGTAATGTTCCCCACTTCATCGTAAGATTTATAAAAACCGTTTACTAATATAACAGTTGCCCATAAATAACTCTAATGGTGAGATCCGGCCAGTTACTCAAGTATATGACGTCACAATCAGTTACGCCATATGTAGGCTGACGTCACAATCAAACTACCTAACGAATGGCGAATTTAACTCAGCCATGATCATTTAAAAGTCCGTCAAGTTTGTAGATTCTTTGAATGTTTAATTACTATCTAATGAACATTCTTTTGGCATTTTGAGGCTAGTTCGGTTGGGTGCTGGTGCACTCGCAGACTGCAATGGCGCCCGGTCTGGTGAGTTTCAAAATATTCAGCAACCTATCTGTATAGTCACCTTGAAAAGAGGGGATCCTGTGACCTCAATGTTCAACGTACATAAATCGATCCAAACACGCTCAGAACGTGGGCGGGGCTGCAAATGTCCGGCGCATAACTTGATATGGATCAATCTTTTGCAGTAGTTAATCCGGTTGTGGACGCGATTTGCCTATTGCTTTGTACAATATGTATATATTTAATTAAGTAGTGTTTATTAATTTATATAGGGCCTATAGTTGTTTCATATATCTTGTTTATTTATACGATTGTACTTGTATTGCCATATCCTTATGTTGGATTTTTACAATAAACTATCTATGTCATCCTATTAATATATGCCTAATCACATGGCTTGACTTTAGTGTCTCGCGACTCTCCGTCGATACTGGCGCGAAGAGACGCCTCTATTTTTAGATTGATAGCTAGATTGAAGCAGGCAGAAATCTGATTGGTTACCTCCAGTCCACTAGCGTAATGTTACTTCACATAGCGAGAAATAACAGGTCTGCAAGTACGGCCTCGAACGGCGAAGCGATGTGAGTAGGCGTGTGTTAGTGTGATGGTGTTGCCAGAGCGTTACCGAAAAGCCTGTAGGCTACTTCCAATTTATCATTCTGCCAGCGCCAATATGCGGTGCGTAATCATAAGAAAAAAATAATTAACTGTTTATCTTTTCCATTGCTTAGTTGCTGGTGGCGTCAGGATGACATATATATGACTGACAGTGAAAACAAACACAATGTATGGCTTAATCTAACGCGATCTCGAGTGACTAATTAGCCACATCATTAGTATTGGTTCATGTTTACTGTAGCGGATTGTCTGGCACGTGCCATTGTGTGCCACCTGGGATTGATTATTCTGAGACTAACTTAAAAACTGTACTTTTAGATTTAATGGTTTCCACTTTTTCAATGTGTGGATTCGATTCTATTGACATATTCAAGATTTACGTGACGTCACATCAACTGACGTTACAATAACTGGATCTATTTGTAGCTATACCTCATCCATTTCTAGCTATACCCCACCCGTTTCTATCTATACCCCGCCCATTTCTTGCTATATCCCAACCATTTCCTTGTATACTCGGCCAATTTCTAGCTATAACGCCCACAATTTCTAGTTATACCCTACCCACTTGTAGCTAAGCTCTGACAACTTTTTCAGCGTTTGGAAGTGATTTATATATTTTGAAAAGTAATTGTACAGGTAAGCTGTTGAGTATTTTGTGTCTAATTTGACTGGGCAGCAGCAGCGACTCCCAACAAGGACAACACAATACACAAGCGCTTGGAAGCACCATAAACTAGTTATAGCTTGACCGAAGAAACACTTAGCAGTGCGTTGACGACTTGTGCACTTAGAAAGCATGGAGGGCCAACCTGATACTTTTAACTTACTTGAGAGTTGGTCTGCTGAGCATGTCTTTTGCCACGAGCCGAAGTATTGAATCAAGCTGTATAGACCTGATTCCTAGGAGCTAACATTTATCCTGCATTAGGTTACTATCCTACTAAAGTATCACTGAAGATACTGAGGGAAGTGTGATGCTTCTCCATTAAGATTGAATCCACCAAGAAACCTAAGCGTAACAAGTATTGGCTGAAGATGGGCCAGGGTTAGTTACAAAGGGAGACAGTTGCTGTTGACTTTCTGGCTTCTTTTGTCACCCTTTTTGCTGGACTCTTTTGCAGGTATACCACTGGACACTTGTGGCACCTGAAGCGAGCTTTATAATAATTAGCCGCTTATTACAGCAACAGCCTCGGCTTGTTAACAGAGTTCTGACACAAATAACTGAGCTACTATCTATGCTAGATTATGGCGAACTCGTGTCGTTTTAACCACAAGAAAGGTTTCCTAGTGTGGAGTGTTGATATAAAAGAATTCTAATGTTAATGTACTATTGTTGGTGTGTTATTTAAATTGGTGGTGTGATTGTGCTGTGCAATGTATACTATAATGATTTGAGACAACTATACAAGTTCATTAAGAGAATGACAAGGCCATGAAAAAGTTATTGACAAGAATTTGGCCGTGAAACATACCTAATTGTAATCTACATAAGATTAACAACAGAGGTGTGCACTAATTGGCTATAGGTTCAGAAGTGAAAACGAATTGTAATCATGCCTAATAGTCGTCGGTGAGAAAATGATGTACAAATGAGAAAATAAAGTGGCTTTCAAGTTGACTTATTAGTCATCGGCATATGAAAGGAAAAAGTGGTGCCAAGTTACAAATGGCACAAAAACGTTTATGCAATAGGAAAACTGAGGAAAAGGCAGAACAGTTGAAGAAGATTGATACAATATAACCTTGAAGTCTGCGTTCTACTGGAAGCTCGCAGAGACGAAACAGGCAGATAATGTTGGACGTAGTGTAAGAGTTCAGCGAAGTAGTCTTCAGTGAAGATGCTCTGGAGTTCGGCACAAGACGAATGGTGCGGCAAGCTCAGATGCTGTACAGTATTCAATGTTCTGAACAGTGAAGAAAAGCTCAACAGTATTAACGATTTCATGTCCGAGAGGAATTGGCTCGATAATAGACTTAGTTCGAGCGATTCAGTTGTTCGGTTTACCCGGAAACGAGTTAGCAGTTTTTCGGCTCACGAATATGGCCAGAAGTAAGGTAGAAGTTTTTCGGTGCTACTAAGGTGCAGGTTGTTATACCACTTTTCAGTTGTGGTATGGATAAGTCATGGCGAGATATAAATCGTGGCTATAGGATCACTCACAAGTCTTTTACACAAGAGATAGTTTTTGAGTACGGGTATTTTCGAAGGTAGTTTGTATTTTTACAGTTACTCTCTGGTGTGCTTTCGGCTAGCCTTGAGTTCGGCTCAAGCCAATTATTTCTAGTTTTGGGTATTAGCTCAAGATCGGGCTGCAAAAATTAGTTTCAGTGCTGTGTGTTTCGAGTGTCTTCAATCGGCTCTAGGAGTTGCAGTAATTACGCTGGTGTAGATGCGTATAGCTGCTCGGCACAATGCATGGAGCTTCAATGTATTTCCGAACTGAACGACCACATTTTAGGGCGAATAAATGTTCTTTTATACTTAATGGTGTACAGTGAAATACTCCAGCACTCTGCCTCAGCCAATCCACACACGGCTTGTAACAACCTGGAAAAAACAAGTAGTCACGGGTTATGACGTCATAGCTACTACGAGGTCTTCTCTATTGTGAGCATGTAGTACATACGTCACATCTATAGTACACGATATCTCCGCCATCTCTTATGCCCTTTTAATTTAGGATGCAGATATGGATTCCTGGGGGAATTTGAGTTAAGATTCGCCCAAAGGACCCGTATTAACAATTTAGAGAACACGGGAAATATATACACAAGAGATGCCAGCCCAATACCTACAGTACAGTGTGCTTGGCCTATCTGGATTATCGTGCATGCTCGGTAGGTGATCTTAAAGACTCGTTTTCTAAGCGTGTTACAATACATGTGCTATGCATGCAGACCACAATGGCCGTATTAGAGAGGTGAAGAGGAAAGTACCGGTACGGGCAATTCTGGCCCGGCCCTATGTAATCCGTGCGACATAACACATTCAATTCATCATTTCATAGAGCAGAGACACGAGTACACACGAATTAGACCCATTACGCATGTGCATGCGCGGTCACTACATTACTAGAGAGCGAGAACTAAAACACGTTAATAATAACATGAAATATTTCACCATAAACTGCTTATATAGCATCCTATATAACGATTAATCTGTCTAATATTCATTAATAATACTCACTATGCCATTATGTAGGCTTGCCTCATGAATATATACCAAATTAACAGCACGCTTTTGTGTCTTTGGGGAGCGGGTCTCACCCATCCACATTGATATCTCACTAGAGTTTACACAGGGTTGTCCCGATAGGAATAACGTGAATGCAATCATTACAGGCCTACCAGAAACGGAGAGTAAATATGCAGATTTCATGGTACATCTGATGACAGAGGAAAGTGATACGGCCACTTGTTCAGAAACTACTAGAAATTTTGTGATAAAGAGCTCTACAGCACAGATCAGAAATAACTTAACCTGTTTCGAAAGCAAAATAAAATCTAGTGTTGAATAATTCGAACATGATTAGATTGGGCAACAATGTCCTCCCATCCAATTCCCGGTATGTTCAAAATATTCAACGAAACATTTCTTACAACGTGTTCAAAATTGTTATGTTTTGGAAACATGTTAACTTATTTATGAGCTTACTTTATTAGTTCACCAGCCCACGCTTATAACGGGGAGACGATCCAGACATATAGTGTCAGCCATCATTTGTTAGTCCAACTTTGTTTCTTATGCACCTATTAATCCATTCGTCTCGAAGGCCCATACACTAGAATGGTACAACAGAGCATGACATATATGCTTAAACACGATTGGTAAATTTCCTGGTTACCATGTTGGATTTTTAGAGGATCTTTAGGAAATCATTCAAAAGAGTACTCCTTTACACCTCAAGTTTGTTCATGAAGATTTCATTCTATTGATAAATTCTAAAAAATTGTCTTCTCTTGGCCTGCAGGTGGACATGGCTAAAGATTAGCAAAGAAGCTATTTGGCCGGCTTGGGTGCAAAATAGTTCACCGATAGGTTCATTTCAGACAAACTTGTCTAGACGAACAAATGAGTCGTATACATTTCTTTACACATTCACACATTTACAAAGTCCATGCCATGTACGAATTGGATCGATTGATCTTTCTTGAGGATGAAAATCAAGATGTTTATTTGCAATTCTACATCGCTTTCAATAAAGCTATACATCTGTGACAAATTGACCAAAGACCCACATGAACAAACTTGAAGCTTGTCATCTCAAATCACATCCATCAACAGAGCATAATCTCAAACTAGGACCTTTACAAATTCACCTTTCCATAGTATCCATCCATCATCTGACCTCGTATGACGTCATAATCAGCTCAGCGTGTGTATGGTGACGTCACAATCATTACGTCACAAAGGGTTCCATATAGACCATCATCAAATCTCAAATACTCCGACACGTTGTATGACTTGTATGTCTTTGTAATTCTTTGCTATTTAAGAAACACGATTTTGGCAGCAACAGCACCCAGTGAAATTAGCTCAACAGCTTACTTGTGTAGCTTTTCTAGAAATTTATAGTCATGGTGTTCAGAGATCGATCGATCCCAACATGAGGGAGATGTGGGTGGAGATTAGCTAGAGATGGGCGTTGCACAGCTAAAAACGGAAAGGTCCATTATGCAACGTCGTTGTAATACATTTAGAAAAAGGCATTAGAGTTTCCGGTTCCGGGTGCTAACAAATAACGGGTACGCACAGGACCCCATAACACCTACTTGTTCGGTGCTTTATGATTAGACCTAAAAATTAATCTAAGCCAACTAAAAAGGGAACAGAATATAAACTGGCTTAGGATGCTTTCAATGGGCAGGACACAGTGGAGAAGCCTGACTAGAACTGGTTGCTACTGATAGAAATTTCCACTTATTTATCATCCTCATCATCAGATTCACCAACACCACCATCATCACCACGGGATTACCGCCACCGCCAAACGTCGTCATCTTCCTCCTCAATGAGCATTGCCATGTAACAGAGCAATATTTATGACTAAGAATGTCAGTGATCATTGAAGGAACTGATCTGTCACTCAAGTACATGACGTCATATCCAATTACGTCACAATCACAATGATGCGTTAACACTCGGCTATGGAGCAGGAAAAGTCCATGCCATGTACAAATTTGACGTTTTTGATGATTACAATTTAATAAACAATCAATTAAATACTTTGGAACTACTATGACTGAGCTGATGCTGTCTAAAGTTTCAATTACTTTTAAAATATCCACCAACTTACCTGCACGCTACCTTAACATTGGGATAATGGGAATTCAGGGTTCAAAGTATGTAAATCGATTCCACCATGCGGAAAATGTGGGCAGAGCTTAGCTAAGAATGGGCGAGGCATCGCTCGAATGGACCCCTTTATTCCTTCAAGCTAAACATGTTTAGTTCTTCCAGATTTTAGCATGATCACCATACTTTGTACTCTGCCTTTTGTTTCGCTTCGTGTCCGAACTTCCGTCTGATGAACCTATGCCACGACATCACACGGAACTACACTTTTGCCGGTCGAGGTCCTGCATTCGAAATTCGTCTAACACTTCTTCCTGTACTGACGCTTCATAGACGTGTCCGCAAACGATTGTTCCATCCCTATTCTAGCAGAAATTTACGAACTTTTTCCACCCACATTTCTATCGTTATCATCTTGGCATTGTGATTCCCAGGCGCCAAGGACTAAGTCACCGTGCGACGTTATGCCTTGGGAACATATCTACCAAGGCTGGTTCAATGCCAGTAACATCCGCAATCGCAAAACCTAGACCCCGTTTGTGTGGATTGTGTTAAATATTAAATGCACTAACATGTACAACTTTCTTGTTCATAATAGATTGTTATCATGTCCTATAATGCTGTTGATATTGCCACCCGATGCTTACCATCGAGCGAAGCTATAACCTCTTCTTAATTCATTTCACCCCCCACCCCCAACCCCGCTACCTGTTTATAGATCGCCAATTTTCCAAATTCCGATGCCGATTTCGTGCGCCGCTCCACGCGAAGATATACATTAGCTTCGCTAGTGGTGTCACCTTTCAGATAGTTACCAGGACGTCCTCGTTAGCCATGGGCGACGTCATAATGCTCCACACAAGCGTGAAGAAATATAATAGCACCAAAAAGGCACTCCTCCCCTTTGAAAGTTAGGGCCACCATACTTCACTTGGAACTTCCCTAAATCCAAAGTCGGCGATGGACTTTCTAGCGCCTCTTCCCTGATAGCTCCTGCCTATGACAGCGCTGACAACAACGTGCCTTCGGCATCGAATTGCAATCCGAGCGCATCCTAGCAAGCCTAAGAGTCGCTAATGAGTAGCCAGTAGTCTTAGGTTGAGGAAAGCTGAGCGTCCAGTTCGCTGCGTCCCTCAGCTCGCCTTTTTCCACACCGTCTTCGAGTGCCACCTCCCCATCCATGACCACTGCGAATGATCTCAATGCTGCGTTCGATTCACGCTGCCGAGACCACTCCGTGCGGACGTATGCATGGCAGGCACTGCACCGATTCATACGCTTAAGCTCTCACCAGGGCCAATGACCCCTTACCTCGTTTTATCAATTTTTCTGCTTGGCAGAGAAGACGTTTCCACTCAAACACTAGCGCGCCTTCAGCATGACCCTAACTGGAATTCCCTTTAGCACGATCTTTGCCATCGACTAGCAACTAGTCATTTCGACCACTTGACCAGCTGTCAGGCTGAACTCGCTTAGTTATTCGACCCTGTGGTTATCACCCTTTGATTCGGTGACCGAAACAGATAATCTTCACATCACCTGGAATCCGTATCGAGCCAACCCCTTTCTTTCCACTGCAGGCCTATATATATATATATATATATATATATATATATATATATATATATATATATATATATATATATATATATATATACACCTGTGCAAAAGTTAAGCACCACCCTATTTTTACGCACATGCGAGGGTATATTCATGTGCTATGAAGAAAGCAATAGCATAAACATTTATGTACCCATCCATCTTAGTGCAAGAGGTAATAATGCAACTCGAGGAATGCTGATTATGATGGTGGGGAAACACTGTATGTTTTTGTTTGAACTTGAAAACGAGGCCTGAATATGGTTACGTTGACACAACTGACAACTATTGCCCTACAGTTGACACACATGGCTAGATTGTCATTAATGGTGTCTGAAAACGAAGTTTAACATCTGTGCACGAGTTTGAGACTGTCATTATTAATACCGGGTATATCCACCTTGTGCCTGGATGACGGCCTGGACACGACGTCTCATGCTGGTCACCAACCGACTGATACGCCATTGTGGTATTCGTTGCCATTCAAGATGGAGTGCGTCTGTTAATTCCTGTAGGTTCTGCACAGGAGGATCCCTCCTTCTCACCATGTTTCCCAGAATGTCCCAGATATGCTCAATAGGGTTCATGTCAGGGCTCCTTGCTGGCCATGGTAGGGTTTCGATGGCATTCTGGCGGAGGTATTCATGCACAGCTCTAGCACGATGTGGTCGGGCGTTGTCATCCATGAATATAGGGTGGGTTCCAGGTGCATGATTTACAAAATGAGGGACCACAACTCTATCCAGTATGGAATCTTGATATCTTTGTCCATTTAGTGTTCCAGGTACAGTCAACAGATCCAGCTTACAATCAAATGAGATGCACCCCCATATCATAACGGAACCTCCACCAAATGGAACTTCTTCCATGATGTTACGTTGGTCGTACGCCGTGCGTCTGGACCTCCATACATGAGTTCGACCATCTGTGGCATGAAGCAGGAACCGACTTTCATCGGACCAGTGTACCCGTCTCCAGGATCTCATGTTCCAGTGTCTTCTTTCGTTGCACCACCTCAGACGCTCCTCTTTGTGGTGTGCAGTGAGGAGAGGACGTCTGACAGGTCTCCTAGCTTTCATGCCAGCAGCATACAGTCTCCTTTTGACGGTAGACATTGACACTCTATTGCGCGTTTCCCATTGCTGGCTGAGCACTCTGCTGTTGGTGAATGGATATCTCCTAACAAGGCGTACTAGGGCTCGATCATCACGGGCAGTAGTCTTCTTCGGTCTTCCAGATCTAGGCCTGTCCTTCACCTCGTTAGTTTGCCCATGTTTTGCAATCAAACGACTGATTACAGTATGGTTAATGTTCAGCTGTCTGCCAATCTCTCTGCATGACATACCAGTGGTATGCATGCCTATGATTTGCCATTTCACACGATCACTTAACCTTCGTCTTGCCATAGCGGTTCACAATCAAGAGCTAATTCTCTCTGTACAAATAAACCACGGTCATGAACACAAAATTCCTAATCTTGTCGCCTAAATCTGTATGTAATGTTCTACACCTCAAACTGTACTTTTACATAACTGAACACGTGTGCTGTTTCCCGCCACGCACGGACATCAAGCGGCATGAAGTCATGCATGCATGTGCATTTCGTACTTGTAATTATGTCAGCTAACGCGGGGACAAAAAGTATGGCAGCCTAGTTGTACCATCATGTTTCTACGTTCCATTGTTTTTGCTGGTGCTTAACTTTTGCACAGGTGTATATATATATATATATATATATATATATATATATATATATATATATATATATATATATATATATATATATATATATATATATAGCGGAATCCTGTCGCGTATATATATATATATATATATATATATATATATATATATATATATATATATATATATATATATATATATATATATATAACTCTTTCCTCCTAGTTGACCGAGTCGGCCGTCACGTCTGAAACTCAGTAAGATCATTTTTGGACCTCGTCAAGATTTTCTTAATGCCACTCAAGCTGTTCTTTGTCTCCGAGATTCGCCCGACTTTGCAAGGGTAGAGGTTCTCACATAACTTAACCAATCATGTCCTTCTGCGGCCGCCAGAGGCCTTAAACCGCAAAATATTTCATTTTCTATAAATTACCGCCTTTCGTGGGATCACCTAGGTAACAGCTAGAGATAGGCACACACAGCATGACTCTCAGGATGACTACAGAGAGCATCGGATCGTGGGGTGATGGACTGTGGCGGGTGGTGGGTGGGAGTGGGGTTGTTGAGTGATTGGGGTAGGGGGTGGAGGAGCGAAGGGTGGGGGTGTGTGTGTGATTTGACAGGCACTGGACAGCATCCGCCTGGCCGCATTATATATATGATCTGTCTTTCAAAATAACTCGGATGGTGGGGTGGTGGGTGTTAGTTATGGTGGTGGGGTGGAGTGGGGTTGTGGAGGAGGTGGGGTGTAGGGTGGGGGTGGGGGGTGTGTGTGACAGGCACTGGACGGCATACGCCTGGCCACATTATATACATGATCTGTCCTTCAAAATAAGTCGAAAAATTATTTACGTAGTATTTCAGTCTGTGGAGTGAACACAATAGAGTGGCCCATTTATAGCGATGCCACGCCCATTTTATAGCCAAACTCCGCCCGTTTTGTACGTGAGTTTGGAATCTATTTATATACGTTTAGCCCTGAATTACCCGAATCCCAATTGGAAAGTCAACAGGTAGATTAGTGAATTATTTTAAAACTAATTTGAGGGGAGGGGTGGGTGTGTGTGTGTGTGTGTGTGTGTGTGTGTGTGTGTGTGTGTGTGTGTGTGTGTGTGTGTGTTGTTGCCTGTGACAGCAACAGCTTAGAATGAAATTGGTTTTAATATATTCAACAGAATGTTTATTAATTTGTAAATTCATCAAAGACATAGACCAACAGTTCATATACATTAGTGCCTGATTTTTCGATGTTCGATCTTGTTGACGGAATTATAATACGTCATTATGATCGTGAAGTCAGCTACATATTGACCTCATGATTATGACGCAATATACTGAAGTGAGAGATTGGATCACGCCGTTAACGCTGTCTTCATAAATAGACTCTTTCAGTCAGACTCAGAGTACTCGCGAACTATACCCACTACGCATGCCCAGTCGCGACCTTCCCTGAGACGGTGAAAACGAACACACACGTTACCATGGAATATTTCGCCATAAACTGCTTACATAGCATCCTATAGGGCGATTAATGTCTAATATTCATTAATATACTCGCTGTGCCATTATCGCGGCCTGTCTCATGAATATATACTGAACTATCAGGACGGCTTGCATCCCTTTGGGAGCTGGGATTGCGCCCACTCATATCGATATCTTGTTAAAGTCTATGCACGGTGGTGTTGGCTGGTGTGGGTTGGGTGTAGTGGGTGGGGGCCAGCATAACGAATGAAGTCATTACATGTATATCAGAAACATGATAGTAATTATGCAGATTTTACTGTACGTGGGGGATACGGAAAATGATAAGCCATTCTTCAAAAGCTATTAGAACATGGCAATACAGATCGTATTAGCTTACATGGACCGAGCTTATGCCATGGAGACTGACCAGAGTATAAAATAAGAAAAACATGATCAGTGCATAGGGGGTCGTGGGATCATCCATGCAATTTGTGAAATCTATATGCTCCGGCACTTTTGGAGATACACGTGGCCACCTAGTTGTCTGCTAAGTTATTGTATTTTACCCATTTTCTACACTGCTATGCAGATAAGCTGCTGAACATTCTGAAACTAATTTGACTCGAGACAATTGCTGCCTATAGCGGCAATAGCTCCCAGTCAAATTAGTTTCAAAATGTTTATTGGAATGTTTATTACATTGTAAATTCATACAAGTCATACAGATTTGTGCCCGACATATCGATTTTCGTGACGGATCTTTGCCATTCTGATTTGTACGCTCATCACAGAAAAGAGCCGGAGATAACATTAAAATTTAATAACGGCATATTATCACCATAATCAGTACACATACTGGATTGAACACTGAAGATTTTATGTGCTCGTGTAACAGGAAAAGACAGGGCAACCGGGAACCAGTAAAATGCCACCTCGGGCTATGCCACGACCATCCCGTCGGATGGCAATAGCCTGATTGACAGACGCATGCAAGAATGTCGAAGACTCGATTTGCCTCCACTGCGCATGCGCTGGTCTACTGGCAGCACCTCTGTAATATAAGGTTTTTTCATAGGGCAGGACGTGGCCATGTACGCGTGATTCCGCTGACTGGGGAGACACTTTTTAGAATGTATATATTAGCTTTACACGACCTCTTCCCCGGAATAATGGCGTATGATCGCAATGCCCGGCAGAGTGTTATGTACCACTAGAAAGCCTAACAATTCCCGTTTCTGGAATCAACAAACACGAAGAAGTTATTCAAGAAGAAAGTAGTCACGAGATCGGCATTAAACATCGTCTACCATGAGTAACATAACCAACGACTTGGCCATGTCATTGATCGCCTGTCTCATGCTCGGATGCTGCTAAGATCTCCTCAGCCACATAGGTGATGCCTGTTTGGCCAAGAACAAACCTAACGCACTAGCCGTTCGCCAGAAGATAATGAGATGCAGAGCTAACCAGTATAAAAGCAGTCGGCTCTGCATAAAAAGACAGCCGCTTCAAGGTCTGAGGGTAGAAATGTTCGATAATGACCGCAGTCGACGGTCCTTTTCACTGTTCCCACTTCACTTGCTATGCTTGTGAATTTCACCACAGAACTTTACACAATTTTGACCACTCAGTGTGGGATACATTTATATAGCCTGCGCTCAGGCCAATTTGTGGATGGTCGCTAGGAAAAGCGGACAAACTAACAGCCTAAAAGACAAATAGTCCAGCCTTGCTAAAGACTTTCCACCGCTCCTTGTGCTTCTCAAAGAGATTTGTGTACAGAAACTCCACGCCTTCCCCATGATACAGAGGAGGAACATAACCTTCTACGAATGTGACCAAACCATTTGCCGCTGCCTCGCCTCCATCAGTGATCACTTTATGCCACCGTATTCCCACTGTCTAACGAACATTTCGTGACAGAACAATCTACGAAAATGGAATTCCACTGCCGCTGCTTCTGTGCTTACTTTCTCTCGAGGAACCGCCCAGACTTTCTCCGTTCCTAGGAGTTCTGGCTCTCCAGTATTGTGATCTCCGGTCACTGAGGAATAAGGCACGGTGTGACGTTACTCATTGGGAACATACCTACCAAGGCAGGTTGAAAGCCAACACCGCCTGCATTAGCAAAACCTAGACCCAACATAGGCAGAAATTGTGTGACTGTTAACGTTTTACCATTTTACTGAGACATGAAACTGTATACGTTAAATCTTAAATGTATCTACTAATCTACTTTTCTATTTTATACAGATTCGTAGATATACCGCTTTAAGTGTTTGTTTTCTTCCATTCTCCTAATGGCTTTTTCTTTTTGCTTAGTACTTTCTCAAAAGTTATTGGCTATCTTAAACGTCATTTTCGGATGACAATCTCATACCACGCTTGATGTGTAGATATAAACTATCACCGCTAGCGGCCTCGCCTTTTTGGTTTACAAAAGATACACACTTGCGGATGTCTGCCGTAGCTACCAAATATATGGGTGGCGCCATTTGCGCTTTACACTGTGTGAAATTCAGAGTAGTGCTGCGATTGAGGCTTTCTCCCACTTGCTGGTAGGTCTACCGACACTTGGAACTTCACTAAAACAACAAGTTGAGCACATTATTTCTGCCGTCTCCACTTTAACTCGTGTTGGAGGCTCCCGCGATCGTTGTGTGCCCTATTTGCACCATGATACACGCTACTTTGGCAGGCCTACGTACCACTTAGACTGGCGAATTTTGCTAGGAAAAGGAAAACTGAGATTCCCGGTTCGCTGCATTTCCCAGCTCGCCTTCTTATATCTGAAACTCTGGTGCCGACATCACTAGTACGCCTTAAGTGCACCCCTGAAGAAACGCCACTGCAGCTTGATCTTCTCCATCGATTAGTGACCTTTTCTTTTTTAACTGATTGGCCTGCAGTCAGAATAACAGCTTTAATTAACTGATCCAGCGGTTTTCACTGTTCAAGGCAACTGAACCAGATAACTGCCGCTTCACCCGGAATCTTTTTCTAGTTTGTCGCGTCTCTCTCTGCCTATTGTCGTATACGAATTAAACGGCACCACAACTTGATGGAGATTACCTAAATGCTTTCCTCCTTTATTTACACAAGTAGGTTTATGTTTCTGCAGCTCAGAAAGCCCATTCCTTGAACCGCATCAAAGCCTTTTGGCATCGCTCAAGCCGATCTTTGTCTTTGAGCGAAAGATTCACATGCCTTTTCAAGGGTAGAGGTTCTCGCTGAATCTAACTGATCGTGTCCTTCTGTGGCCACCTGAGGCCTTAAACTGTAAACCACCTAAGTTCGCTAAACTATTGCCTCACGTAGGATCGCCTAAATTGCTACGTCTAGGCACACTCAGAAGGCCCACCTCTGGACATCTCCTGAGAACATCAGATCAACCAGGCGACACCTACCAAAGCTTGCAGCACAATTTTTTTACCCCTCATGGCGACCGCTCATTAAAGTAGAGACCACACCTTGCTCTGCCGTAAGCGGAACATTTAGAGTTAATACTAGTACCAACGACTTGCTCGACCAGCTAAATCCTTATAGACTAATGGGACGAATAGCTACCGATAGGGACATAACGCCCATTGTGAATAACTACCACTGTCTCTCCCCCCAGTCACTAAAGGACTCGTTCCTCCAGAAACTACTGCACCCGAGAGACAGCTCCCCGCTGCCAGATCAGCCCCACCCGTCTTTGGAGCAATGATCTTAAATTAGTGTGACATCTAGACAAACGACGAGGGGGAAAATCGGTCCCACCACCGCTACCATGGAGACAACCACTGCCGCCTCAGCTATCACCGCCACTAACGCCGCCTTTACAACCATCACCACGACCACTGCCACAACCGCCACCTCTACAGCTGGGTGGGAGGGGGATTCAGGCACGAGACGGCGGCTGCCAGGCCACATTTTGGGAACACTGCACTCGTATTTTATACCATGGATTGTCCATCGCCTGTCCATCATTAGTCACCTGCCAGTCATCTATGCCTCAATATATGGATCCGTTTCTTGCAGCAACACCCCAGTTAAATTAGTTTAAGAATATTCTAAATAATGTTTGTTAAATTGTAACTTCATCAAAGACATATAAACAATTCGTACACTAGTGACGGACTGTTCAATATTCCTGAAGGAGCTATGCGTCTTGTTGATTGTGACGTCAGCTACCAGTGACCTAATATTGATTATGACGTCAGATACCTGAGTGACAGATCGGATCCATCTATTGTGAATAATGTTTATATAATCGTAGAATGCAGAATATTGTCCATTTTCAAAAGAATTCTTGCTGGTATGTCACCCGATGCATGCTGGGTGAGTTAGTGCCACCATGTTTCCATTATGTAATCATCATTATTAATTCACGGTTTAATTAGCACATAGTAATTAGATAATTAAGAGTTTGCTATATATAGCACATATATACATTTGTATGCGTAATAATGTAATAATATATTGCCCATAATTATATTCCCAGATATGTCACAGAAGTATACAACAGCTGTCATAATAAATTGACTTGTACAGTTTATCCATCCATCACATGCCGTCATAATCAAATTAGGTGGTGTGAAGGATGGCGTCATAATCAATGAGGTCATGAATGACATGGATAAGTATGCCACGAACGCAGAAGAGTTGTTGTACAACATTGAATTGGATGTCTTTACTATTTAATAAACATTCTGTTGAATATTTGATACTAATTTGACTGGGCGCTGTGTCTGTCATAGGCAGCAACAGCACCTAGTCAAATTAGTTTCAAATATTCAACATCCTACCTGTATAATTTTCTGAAAATTGATAGTCAGGGAGTTCAGGGATCAAACGATCCCAATACGAGCGAGATGTGGGCGGACCATAGCTAGAGATTGGCGGACCATAGCTAAAACTGGAAGGAGCCATTACGTCACTTATTTGCTGACGTTACAATCATAATAATCTGTTGAATATGTTGTCCCAAGTCAAATTGTCTTCAAAATATTCAGCAGCTTATCCGTATAATTACCTCTAAACTGGAATTATGGGAATTCAACGGTCAAGGTATATAAATCGATTCTAACAAGAATAAAACGTGACTGGAGCTTACTTAGAAATGGACGAGCCATGGCTAGCAATGGATGAACAATGGCTAGAAATGGACGAGGCAAGGCTAGAAATGGACGAGCCAAAGCTAGAAATAGACGATCCATCGCTAGAAATGGATGAACAATGGCTAGAAATGGACGAACCAAGGCTAGAAATGGACGAGCCATCGCTAGAAATGGATGAACAATGGCTAGAAATGGACGAACCAAGGCTAGAAAAGGACGAGCCAAAGCTAGAAATAGACGATCCATCGCTAGAAATGGATGAACAATGGCTAGAAATGGACGAACCAAGGCTAGAAATGGACGAGCCATCGCTAGAAATGGATGAACAATGGCTAGAAATGGACGAGCCAAGGCTAGAAATGGACGAGCCATCGATAGAAATGGATGAACAATGGCTAGAAATGGACGAGCCATGGCTAGCAATGGATGAACAATGGCTAGAAATGGACGAGACATGGCTAGAAATGGACGAGCCATGGGTATAAATGGACGAACCATGTCTAGAAATGGACGAACCATGGCTAGAAATGGATGAGCCATGGCTAGAAACGGACGAGCCATGGCTAGAAATAGACGAGCCATTGATAGAATCGACCCGTACAGACCAATCTTCACTTCGCCCGTGTTGGAATCGATCGATCCATGAACTCCCTGACTATCAATTTCCACAAAATTATACAGGCAAGCTGTTGAATCTTTTGAAACTAATTTGACTGGGTGCTGTTGCCGACTATGGTTTCAAAATATTCAATAGTTTGCCTGTATAGTTTTCGTGAAATTGATAGCCAGGGAGTGGACCTTTCCAGAGTAAGGACGTCATATGACGTCATAATCAGCTAAGCGGTGTGTAGGATGACGTCATAATCATTACGTCATAAATGATTCTATATGGACCGTCTTTAACTCTTAAAAGTCCGACACCTTGTAAGAATTGTATGTCTCTACTATTTAATAAACATACTGTTGAATATTTTGAAACTAATTTGACTGACCCAGTTAAATTAGTTTCAAAATATTAAACAGCTTACCTGTATAGTTTTCTGGAAATTGATAGTCAGGGAGTTCAGAGATCGATAGATCCCAATACGAGCGTGGTGCGGGTGGAGCTTAGATAGAGAGGGGCGAGGCACAGCTAAAAATGGAAAGGCCCATCCTTTGTTAAGCTCCGCTCATGCTCTGCGCGTGTCGGATCGATTTACATACTTTGGATGCCGAGTTCCCAGAATCCCAATGTTAAGGTAACTTTGCAGGTAAGTTGTTCAATATTTTTAACTAATTGACTGGACTCTGTTGCTACCAATGGCAGCAACAGCTCAGCCATATTAGTTTTAAAAGATTCAAGAAAATATTTATTAAATCGTAAATTTATCTAAAACATAAAATTCGCAGACTAGATGAACCTTTTCTGCTTCGTAGCCGCGTGTTAACACGTCATCCTGGTTGTGACGTAATCGAATATGACATTATCCACTTGGGTGACAGATTAGAAACCTGAATTAGCAAAGATCACTTTAGTTCAGAGTTCAGTATTTTCTTCCCGGATGTGTAGTCTCCAAAATAATGTTTTAGTCGAATAAAGTGTCATATTATAATAGCCATAACAATTTTATTTCTGATAAGAATAAATAAATTTGCATTTGTTCAGCTTCTCTTCAAATTACCAAAAAGATCGTCTGCGTCAGTCCATACGTGAATACCTAGTCACGCGCAATTGCAAGTTACTGAGCTCATGACACCGACGATCACTACAAATAGTCCCATAGTAAGTGTATGTGCATGACCACTCTAGATTATACATAAGATAGCTATGGCGACAGCTTGATTCGACGCGAAATTACCCGGTCAGGCGCACTAGCAATATACTGAACCTACGTCACCGGCGGTCGCGACATCTGGCTCCCATAATTTATTAGAAGCCGGAGTTACACGAGAGACGTGCCACGACGTGCTGAGACCAGTCTTTAAAGATAAATTGAGTGCACAGTACAGTAATCCCAAATTATGGCGGGACAAGAAAGTTCCCAAATGAAACCTCAAACTATGAACTCTTTTCTAGAGGTGGGCATGTAACTCCGGCTTCCAGTGGTGATTGGCTAGAATTACAGGCAAACATCTAACTTTCACTTTCAGGTAGGATCTCGTTTAACTAATAAATTCTAGCCAATAACCACTCATCAGCCGGCGTTCCACGAGACTTCAAAGCTGTGGGTGCACTCAATGCATAAATTTCATGCAATGAATTGTTCACAATTATGTTAACATATGAACTGAACAATTAACAGATTTGATGATCATCCTTCTGAACACTGACATCGTTCTAATATATTCAGTAGATTGTTATGGAACTTTTAAACACTCATGTTATGAAACTTGTACAGATTTAAAGTATGGAATGTTCAAACCCTCTCAACGGACAGCGAAAAACGGTCTACTCTTTCTGTCTACCGTATTGTCTATAGATATTTATAGCAATCCATGTCAGTATTATAGTTATTGTCAGCCTTCGATATGTAGTGTCGCTATATACAGTCTTATCGTCTTCATGAATAATTTTGTGTTATTATCCATCTTAGATTCTTAGTTCTCTCTAAATATGATTGCAATGCATTTAAAATTATACATCTCGGCGAAATTTACTTATATGCAAGCAGAACTGTCCTCAAATTTTTTGTGTTCTAATCATGATTGCCTAAAGTTCCTGAATTGATTCCTCAAGAGATTGCTGTATAAAGGTATCAAGCATTTTACTTAAAACTTTATTGAAATGCCAAATATAATTTTATCTGGTCTTAGTTGATATTTGAACCATGATCCATTTTTAAAATATTATCATTGATTGACGACTTAAAAATGGTTTGGTGAAGCCAATTTAAACCCAGAAAATGTAACACTGATTGGGTCATTGGTAAAAATATCAATAACCTAAAAGATTTTAAAACTTAATCCACATAGTAAGCATTATTTCTTTATTGATTCTCTCTAGGAATTAATAACCAAAATTGTCTAGTCAGAAAGATCTTTATCATGTGGTCCTCCGTCTTCAGTGATTCAGATTAGTAAGATTATATGATTCTATGAAAGAATGTGAATTATTCTACAACTGAAAACTGGCATGACCATAAGTATTATAAGGTCAGCACCTTAAGATTCATATTTGGATGTTTCCAAATTTAATATTTTCGTAGCACTGCGAGAAATATTCTTGTCTCTTAGATGCCAGCTCTTCTGATAACTCATAGGTTGGGACGAGAACTGGTATATTACAGATAAAACATCCAATGACATAACCATCATCTTTTAATTGTCATACATAGTGGCACAATATGAATCATATGAATGTACATTAAGAAACCAGTCATCAATATATCAATGTGCAATATGCTCCATGTATCTTAAATGAGCATAGAGCCGGTGTTAGTAATAAAAGCTATATATTCTGCTGATGACAAGCCATCTGACAAAACTACAAATGAAAAAAATGCATTATTCCATTCAACAAACAATGTTTGATATCTTACTGTAACAAGCACTTAAAGAAATATGCATGAAATATGCATTAGAAAAGCTTAATTGGGACAGCAAACAATTAGGCCTAATTAGAAAAGTAATTAATGCAATTGTATCTATTTTGAAATGATGATATTCCACATGCTTGAGGCAGGGCAAAATTTAAATTACAAGGGTAAATGCAACCCTGTTTTTTGTCTTTGACAAATACAATAGATATTGAAACGACAATCATCTGAATCTGAATTACCAGTGCATTTTATATTTGCTTGCTAAAGGAAACACAACCTGATATTAAATGCAAGATAAACTATCTGACATCAATCGTGCACATAATGGTCCTTGATGCCAGTGCTCAGCTTTAAATTGTTGATCATGATGATAATATTGAGATGTATTTGATACCTGTATTGTTTGTAGTCATATGCATTATTATGCAAAGGGCCTTGATTTGAGAAAAGAATGCGATATATTCTTGATACCTGTACTAGTTGCAGTCATAGGCATCGCTGTGGTAAGGCTTTGGCAAGAAAAGAACATGTTTTTGATGCATAGACTGTTTGTAGTCAGACATGTAGGCATCTCCATGGTAAGGCCTGATTTTAGGCCGCTTTTCCCTGAGTTCAAATGGCTTCCCCATTCAGGTGCTTTCATCTGGCCTTAGTTGATAAAGACGGGCTTTGGTCTAAAAGACATATTTGCCTCAGTTAATCATTCCACTCACCTCGAGGTTGAAATGGTTAGAAATAGTAATTGCCAGGAGCACGAAAACCAATTGTTTGCACACATAAGTTTGGATCTGTCTATAAGTCACTGGCTACTTATTGCTCTTATTTATTTATTTCACTCTGTTACTCTGATGATCAACATATAAAATTTGTGCTGCTAGTTCACACTCAACACCCCCTCTGCATTACCTTTGTTGTTGTCTTCCTGGTTGATTTCAGATCACATACTAGCTTTTCAAAATTATCTTTTCTAGATCTTATACGTCCAATCTTTGATGCGGTAATCCGATTTTCTCTAAGCTTGAACCATAAAGGGTTGTCACTTTGAGCTGTTGTCAACTCTCCAACCCTTCATTTTAAGTGAGAAAATGCTTTGAAAATCTGCATTTTTCTTTTTATCCAATATAGCGTTGTACTCATTAATCATTACATTTTTGGCAGGCAATCGGGAAAACCAACGCCATCATAAATATTAAGGGAAATATCTGATTTGAGCTTTTTCTGCACACCTAACACACTTCCCTTGTGGAATTTTCCTAATTTTGTTGTTACAGTATTACATGTTAGTAATGGTTCGGTTGACAGTTTTAGAGCAGACAGTATTGGCAAACTAGGATATGCATTCTCAATGGCATTAGTTAAATCATCAATAATGGGTACCTGTCCACCAATTGCATCATATAGGTTACTTTTTACTACTCGAGCACTGACATCGAGAGGATTCTCAAGTCTCTTGCTGTGGCCCTTAACCTCCAAATCGTCTATTCGTTTACCAGGGATTTGTGCTCCACGAGGCTCATGAAACGACATTTTCAAACTAGTTTTTAGAATATCTGTAGGAACCCCTTGATCCCTTGTATCTTATAGTGGACAAGCTGGTAGAGAACTCCGCACACATGTCCACAGTGCCCACCCAAATCTACTTTGCAAGTACAGACTGAACTTTCGATGTGTACTGGATCGGATACCATGTCAATCTGCAATAAAAATGATATGTAGTGTGGATCAGCCATGTTTATCAGAGGTTACCCCCCTCATATCACATGCCTGTGCTGTAATGGCAACAGTTGAATGCGTTCGCCATGCGGTTGGTTACCGTATCACTATTTAAGGTGACCTGCTATCAGTTACCTTACGAACTGGTTTTCGTTCGCCAGTACAATATAGGGGGGGGGGGTCTGCTAATTCACCAGCAATGAGAAATGTCTCGCGTGACTGCGCAGTCGTAGTTAATAATAATCGATAATTATGCGCACTCGTAGTTTGTGATTGGCTCGCGGATATCCGATAATTACTATCATAGTAAAATTTTGATCACGTGCCTCGTTGTCATTCATAATGAATTAATCACATGATTTATTTCAACCAATCTCTGTGCGACTCTCGCGATTAATATCGATGGCTAATGGCGAACGAAAAATCTAGCCACTGTGCCGCTTTTAAACGCAGTAAAGCAATATGTTAGCACCCACGTTGACAAGTTATATGACCCAATATATTATTAGTGGAAGGTTCCAACAGTAATACCACCCGATATTTAAGTGGTTCATTGCTTTGGAGCGACGGAGAAAACAGGACTATATGTCAGGAGAACCGGTGCGTAGTAACTCCTGTTTCCAGTAAATCGCATTTGCAGTAAATTGTAAGTTTAAAGCGTACACGTTAAGAAGGGTTAAGCTAGCTACCAAATGTCTTAGAGCTGCTTACGCTTTTTATTGTGGCGGACTTGCAGGTTATTGTTTTATATTAGAAATGTAAACTGCTTGTACAAGTACACATATTTGGTGACAGTTACAAAAAAATCTATCTATCATAGGTACAATTTTATAAACATTTCAAACGCTATTGTTTTTGGTGTCATTAAGACGGTAGTTCTTTGATACAGGTGGAATTCTTTACAGATTAAAGCACATTCTTTTAAATATTTTGAAAATAATATGACTGGAAGCCATTGCTTTCAAGGTGGTGGTGGGTGGGCTGAGGAGGGTTGCTCAACTAGATAAGCCACAACAATGTAAGATATCCAATTCTTTGTTTTTGTAGTGGGGTTTGTGGGTGGGGTGGGAGGAGGGTGTTAAGATATTGATAAATATTGGGTCATTAGTCACTAATTATTATAGTGGGTTTGGAATTTTGAAATATATGTTTGGAAAAAGTATGGAATTTTATTGTGCCCAAGGTGTATGAACCCTGAAATTGTTGCAAGCTGGAAAGATGCTACCAATGAGTGTTGTCATACAGATACCGATATTTTGGCAGAGAAAATGTACATTTGCAGACCAAGGGAGTATTGTTTTTGGCGACTTAACACTGAATGACTGGCTCGGTTATCATGCTTGTAATTTTAGGGGTAAATTTTCCAAAATATTCTTCTTGGTCTGGAAATGGAACGAATGAATGGATATAAAGCAAAAACTCAATCTGTTTTTTGACAAATTTACTTGAGAAATATTACAGTACTTATATCACAATGGATGAATCCACTTTTAGTTATTCCCCACCCATCTCTAGCTAAGCTATGCTCCAAGCTTTGTCCCAGAATCTATCTCAATTTCATGGTAACTATACAGCTAACTTGGTGAATACTTTGAAACAAATTCAGCCTCAAAACAATCAACAGAATGTTTATTAAATTGCAAAGACATACAATTAATACTTACTGACAGACGACTATGAGAGTTAGTATTGTCTGTCAATTATAATAGTGCCTGGTGACATCAAACTATATGTGATGTAATTGATTATGAGGTCAATAGTTGAGTAACAGATTGGCTCAGTTCTACTTTGAAAATAATATTTGTCACTTAGAATAGGAATGAGTGGTTTACAAGAAATAATCCTTGTATGCATAGTATCATACTAAAAGTTTTCCTGAGTGACCAATACAATCAGATCCTGATAGGCACATAAGTATTAATTACTACCCATATTTTTATGTATATGGCTGGGGTTCCATATGATAATTAGGAGAAAAGATCAGCAATTTCTATGGCAACTGAGTTGTATCATGGTGTGATTGTTCATGAATTCAAGGAAAGTTTGTAGTATCAGGTATGATCTCTGTCTGTTGTTTGTCAACATAGACATAAAATCAGAATCATGAGAGTGAAATGTGCTCAGGGCAACTTCTGAAATATAAAATTATATATATAATAAGTACTTAAGACAATGTATTTATCCAGTGTATGACATGGAAATGAAAACCCCTCATTGTATTGGATTCCAGTTGAGCTTTCTATATGGAAATCCAAAAGTGGATTCCCATGGATTCCTGCTGAGCAAATTTACAAGAATCCGAATTGATTCTGGTGAAATTTAGCGAAATTTAGCGCATTTCGACCCATGCATAGGTTTACTGTAGGAATGTCGGGCTACCACGAAAAGTGATTTTATCGCTAAATTTACCAGTTTTCGCTAGGAGATAGATTGACGATATAGCCGATTTTAACTCTTTCACGACGAACCCGGCCAAAACCGGCATGTGTAGTGATCTTGAGGAAAGTCCATTTGCATGCCAAGAGAATACTATTTTTGAAATTGTATCACAGGAATGACTGGCTCAATAACCGAGCCAGTCATTCCAGTGGCAAAATTTCAAAAATAGTATTCTCTTGGCATGCACATGGACATTCAATGAATGGCCATTAGCTGACCAAGAGAATATTTTACAAAAATTATCACTGAAATGACTGAGTGACTCAATTCATTAGCCAGTCATTCCTGCAGTAATTTGTCTAAATACTGTTTTCTTCAGCAACTGGACATTCCTTTGCACTACCTCAGAAGCAATAATTTATGTCTGGTTTCACTGGCTGTCGTCTTATGGGTGTGGGCCCAGGGCAAATGAATTTAATGCCTATAATTTGGTAAACAAATATTTGTATTTTCTCATAGAAAATGTTGATTTACAGACCAAGGGAAGACTATTTTGGAAAATTTACCACTGTAATGACTGGGTCGATTATCAAGTCACTCCGTCATTCCAGTTGTAAATTTTTAAGAAATTGTCTTCGCTTGGTCTGTAAATCAACATTTCTCAAGACAACTGCAAGATCCGGTCTGGCCTGACATAGGCACAAAAGGGATTAAAACACTTGATAATATGAGTTTTTTCATTTTTGTCGCATAGGTGGGTTGTCCCCCTAGTGCAAGTGCTTAAGTGGGCCCATGGCAAGCGCCCCTTTTGCCCATTGAATAAGATGGCATTGCTGCTTGTCTGGTAAATGGTCTGGATAAGGATTGTCTTATTCAACTGTATCAGTGATGTAGGCTGATATTACCCATTTTATATAATATTAGTAGTCTCATCATCATGTACATGTATGAAAGTAACTGTAAACATGTTTTATTTTCAATTGTGCTATTACAATAGGTGTTCTGAAACCCACTATATAATTATTTTCTTAATAATACAAGAGCAGGTTAATGCCATTGAGTCATATACTTTGAATATTTAGAAACCAAATTGACTGGAAGATGTTGCTGGAACTTCATAGTATCAGGTTGCCATCATATTTGTTTCAAAATATTCAACACTGATTTTCTGGTATAGTTGTTCTGAAACACGCGTTATGTGATTGACTCTTCTTTCATGTTTATGATCATGTGACAGTCTTGAGTTATGTTTGTCAGAATTCATTTACCATTCTAATAATGGATTGTTAACCCAGTACTAGTTTCTGTGTAATTAAATTTGCTCAAGTTCTAGCTCTTACTAAGCCAAACTGTTTCACATTTTGTAAAATTGTTTCTCAGTTTGTGAATGTAACAGGGTAAATACACACACACATATATATATATATATATATATATATATATATATATATATATATATATATATATATATATATATATATATATATTGCAATATGGTTGTACTACCCGGCTACGAGTGACAAAGTTCTTATATGTCACCTTAAGTTCGTTGAATTGAGGAATAGATGAAACATAAACACTGGCTGATGAAATGCTATATAGGCGAATTTATTTACAGTGATGTTGCTTTGAATACCATGGTTTTCAGGTTAAAACTCACGTATCAGAAACCCCCATAGCTTACAAGACAACATTTCAGATGCCAGATTCTCTACAGCAATCCCACCGAATAGCCGTCATTTCAATCCATGAAGCCTGGTTATTCAGTTCTCATCCTTTAATTTGCCATACAATGCCGAAAAACAGCCATGTCTATATTTCTAGGTAAATGCCATGCAATTCACTGTGCTAACCTTTATAAGTTTTTACTCTCACTCCTGCTATGCACAGTCCAGTCCTATTAAACACAGTTCTGACTTCCTCTCTCTCACTCAGCTGTTCTCCCTGTCTCCCATTACTGCAACCTGATCTGGTCAGATTTTAATTGATGCCAAATAGTCCTGAACTATATCTTAGTTACTAAATTACACCTATGGGATAGCCGGATTAAACCAACTCAGTTTCACATGGATACCTCAAGTTATCTCATGTGACACAAGATTACTATCCAAGATGCACTCAGAGACCAAGTCCAGCACCTCTCTTAGATACATATTCATACACCAAGCATGCATAAATTAGCTGGGAGGGTGACAGGTTAATTAATATGACCAGCGAAAGCTGGAATTGAGCATATACCGTGTGGCTTAAACAAGTACATAGGCTGGGTGGAAAGTTATTTATTCATTAATTAAAGTCATGTAAATTCACTCTCTCACATTCTCCACAACTTTCTTTTTGTCGTCCCGACAATTATTTATCAACTGGGCTAAGTTGTTTTGTTTGAACTAGTGCTAATAAACGTTGAGCCTTAGCTAGGTCGGCTTTGATTCCTGATGTGCTCTCACTCATAAACCCTTCTTGTTTCACCACAACTTGTATGGCTTCACTGGTTAGTTGACTGGTATCTGTATACCCTTACCTGTCGCTATGCTTTCCAGCTGTGATCCGTGTAGATCGCCTAAGAATTGGAGGTTCCCCAATGTTCTCAGAGACTTTACTAGCATCCTGGCATATCCTACCATGTCCAATGGCTAATCCATCTGTCACTCCTAACCGTAGATCAGGTCCAATATTATCCAGTGACTCTGCTATTTCCTGAACCGTTTTACTTGTCGTACTCCTTAAGCGGCTTGCTGATTCTAAATGGTTACTTTGATGATTTGTGACTGGTGTTCGATTAATATCTGCATTATTTAAAGCAGCAGCTACATTAGACAAATCAATATCTTCATTCTCTGATGTAGATATATCTGGTTGATCATTATCTGTGTTGTCTTCACCTTGCTGGAACTCCTCATCACAAGAATTCTTATCGTCACTGGGAATAACATCTCTGTCACAGATACTAACATATTCATGCACATTTAACAATTCAGTCCTATGTACTCGCCTAATATTGCCAATGCCAGTTATTGGTTGAATCTCATAGACATGATTTAATGGATCTATTCGTCTAATTACTACATAGGGTTTATCACACCACCGATCTTGAATCTTGTTCCGCCCTTTTATTCCTCTATTCTTGATGTAAACTTTGGTTCCTGGGGATATATCAAAATCACTAGCTTTTTCATCACATCGTTTCTGACGTTTTTCTGCTTCCTCCCTGAGTTTGTTTCCTGCTAATTTCTGAGCGATCTCCATTTTCTTTTGATACTGTTCTATCCAGTCATGCATAGCCATGTCCTCATGTGTATCCGTGCCACCTGACAACATACTATCAATGGGCAACCAGGCTTCTTGGCCAAAGAAAAGAAAATGAGGTGAATAACCAGTTGATGCACGAGGTGTCACATTGCAAGCCCAGACCAACTCTGGAATGTACCTAGGCCATTTCCGCTTCTGTTCTGGTGTTAATGTCCTCAACAAATCATGAAATGTCCGATTAAACCTCTCAGTCTGTCCGTTTCCCTGGGGATGGTATGGTGTAGTTCTGGTCTTTTTGATATTATACATGCTACACAATTCTGCAATAACGGAAGATTCAAAATTCTTGCCTTGGTCACTATGAATGGAGCGTGGTATACCAAATCTTAAAAACCATTCCTTAACCAATGCTTCTGCAACGGTATGTGCCTTTTGGTCACGTGTTGGAAGACACAGGACTAGTTTTGTAAAGACATCAGTCATCACTAGTACATTTTCACGTCCATCACTAGATCGTTCTAACAGTATAAAATCAATAGTCAATATGTCCAATGGTTTCCTAGCAATCAAACTTTTCATGGTAGTGTGAACCTTTGGCTTTGATTTGGCTAACAAACAACGTTCACAATGTTGACAGTGACTTTCTATTTCGGCAAACATTTTTGGCCAATAGCACCGTGCTCTGATCAACATCCAGGTTCGTTCCTTACCTTGATGTGCCAGCTTGTCATGAATGGCTTCCAGAACTTGACTCTTCAATGAGGAGGGTAACAATAATTGGGTCACTTCTTGGCCATCCACCCAAATGATACGATATAGAACACCCGTAATTTCCCTCAAATGATTCCATTGATTGACTAATTTCTGAACGTTACTAGATTCATTGCGAATCCGGTTTCTAGCAGGTTTTCCATGTTTCCAAAAATATACCAGTCTTCCAACCTCACTATCTAATCTCTGCAGTTCAGCTAATTCTGTACTACTGTATGACGGCAAGGTATCTGAAACACTATGCGCATCCGTTGATGGGCTTGATTGACCCGAGGTCTGCATCTCCTCTGCTGATACATCCAATCTTTGCAACTCACTGATTTTCCTTCTTAATTCCACCGGTACGACTATTCCCCAAAAAACGGTTCTACGATCCAGGAACAATTCTTCTGCTTTAGCATGAACCTTAGCATGTAACCGGCTAAGAGCATCTGCATTCCGATTGGACTTCCCTGAACGGTATTTAACAGTAAAATCAAACTGAGACAACTGTGCCATCCATCTAGCTTCTGTCGCTCCTAATTTGGCTGTTTGTATATATGAAAGAGGATTACTGTCGGTGTATACTACAAATTTGGAACCTAATAAATAGTCTCGGAACTTATCTGTTATGGCCCACTTCAAACCTAACATCTCGAGTTTCATAGAACTATAATTTGCATCATTTCTTTCAGCTGGTCGGAGTCCTCTACTTGCATAGGCAATGACAACACACCTCCCATCCTGTTGTTGCGAAAGAACAGCACCGAGGCCTCTGTAACTGGCATCTGTTTCCATGATGAATGGTTGCGAAAAATCAGGGTATCCTAATAATGGACTGCTTGTTAGCATTTCTTTGAGGTTTTCAAAGGCTTTGTTACAGGAATCATCCTATCGTTCACAAAATGATCGGCGGTCTTGCTTAGACTTTAGCTGTTTCTTCTTTTTATTATGTCCTTCAAACAGTTGATGGAGAGGTTTGGCTATCTGTGCAAATCCTTTCACAAATCTTCTATAGTATGAGGCGAGGCCGATGAACGATCTTAACTCTGTCTCGGTCTTTGGAGTTTTCCAATTCTTCACACACTCTATTTTGTCTGGATCTGTGGCAATGCCTTCTTCTGAGATTTGGTGTCCTAAATATTTTACTTTCTTCTTGAATAGATGGCACTTCTCTGGTTTGAGCTTGAGAACAAATTTCAATAGACGCTGAAAAACTAGTTCTAACCTCTCTATCATTTCCTCAAATGATTGTCCATACACCAAGATGTCATCTAGATAAACAATTAATGTAAGCAGATTTTGATCACCTAAACAAGCTTGCATAAGACAGGCAAATGTTGCAGGAGAATTGCATAACCCCATGGGCAATCTTGTATATTCAAAGAGTCCAAAGGTTCCTACACGTATAGCAGTCTTGGGCATGTCTTTTTCCTCCAGCGCACATTGAAGGAAGCCATGTGCAAGATCGATTGTGGAGAAATATTTTACACCTTTTAAGGCATCCAGAGCTTCTTCAACACGTGGGAGTAGATGGGCATCTTTCACAGTCTTTGCATTTAATAACCGGAAATCTCCACACACCCTGATGGTTCCATCAGTTTTCTTAACTACCACTATTGCCGAGGCATATGGCGATATACTCAGCCGAAGGATTCCAGAAGCAAGTTGTGTATTGATGTACCTAGTTACTTGCTCCATTTGATTTGGAGGAATTCGTCTATGTGGCAATTTAACTGGTGTATCATCTGTCAGCATAATTTTGTGCTTAATCAAGTCACAGTAGCCTAAATCATGATCACTATTACTGAAAATCCTTTTATGCCTGAAAACTAAATCATTTATCTGCTCCCTCTGTTGTAGTGTAAGGTCACTTCCAATATCCAATTTTGAAACAATATCTCTAGTAGATAAATCTGCTTCTGCTTGGTTCACTTCTAACTTATTTATTGAGGATTCATACTGTTTGGATTCTACTTCAAATGTCTCTGTGTTAATAAGAAGCCCTTTGGTCAAGATTCCAAGGTTGCAGATATACGTTGTCCTCACTAAAGTTGGCAATACTTACGGCTAGACAGCCCCGCTCCACTTTTAAATATGCTGGTGTTACTACTACTCCTTTTGGGAGATGAGTACTTACCTTCAAGTTCTCCACTAGGGCATAATAATTTGCCCAAATTTCACTACGACTTGTGGCTGTAACAACACGGGCAGATCCGGCTGGAATTAAAATAGGTTGTCTACCAGAAATTCTAACATATCCATAGGTGGAAAGTTCTTCATGCTGATACATGATACCAGGAAGCTGACCATATAAAGATAACACTTCCAACCATGGTTTCGCTCCTGGATTCTGAGAAATGGATTGACTCATCTTTTGGTTTGCCCCCAGTAGCACATGTAGTTTCTGTAGGATATTACTTCCAACAACTCCTGGTAAGCGTTTTTTTCTAGTGACAGATGGCCTACTAAAAGGATCCGTAACAATTAAAAATCCTACATCCTGAATACATATGCCAATATTAACCTCAACATAGCCAATGAAAGGCAGTTCTGTTCCATTAGCTGTGGACACAGTTATTTGTGAACCTATGTCAACTAATGAAACATCCCTCTCTTTCAAATGTGTCAAATAAAAAGACTCAGTGATAGTGGATATCTCTGCTCCACTATCAATGAGACATGGTATCTCTACAGAGCCTATCTTAATTTTACTCTCAGGACAACAACCAATTGCATTACTAATTATAGCAGGTTCTCTTGTGTTATAATCGCCTACCGTCTGGCTCGCAACGGCAGGCGAAACTAGTTTAATGGTGCCTTACCTTGCTGTGATGGGTTGTAGTCATATCTTGCCAGACCCTGATTCGACGGATTTCCCTGATGTCCTAGTCTAGCTTGAGGACAGTCACGTATAAAGTGCTGAGGACTTCCACACTGAAAACAAGCTGGTACTGATTGCTGTTTCCGGACTTGACTTTTATTGGGTGTTGACTGGTTCCTGGTCTGCTGCATCATCAGTTTCATAAGTCCATCCATGTGCTCTTCCATTTTCTGTGTTTGTTCTGCTTGCTTGTGCAACTGTTGCTCCCACAACTGATTTTGCCGTTTCATTAGGTCAATGAGGGGAAGATCTCCATCAATGCTGTTGGCTGCTGCTTCTCTAACTTGGGCTCTTCCCTCATTTCGCTGGCCCCTTCTGCACCACTCAATGGCCCAGTCACGCACTTCAAAGAAAGTGTCCTCTTCGTATTCTGAAATCCGCCTGTGAAGTTCTCTTTTGAGACTGATATCGGCAACACCCTCAGCAAATTGAGATTTCAGCATGTCATCCTTTTCATTTTTACTTCTAGGGTCAAGTTGTTCAATGGAGCGTATTAACTTTAGTAGCTCATGGGAAAACTCTAGTATTGTTTCTCGTGGATCTTGTCGACGCCGATAGAAAGCTTGTCGGCGCTGGTGTACAGTTCCAGACTCGTTAAAGATTTCCTGCAACACGTGGAAAACTTCATCTACTGTTTCTACCTCTTCTCTGCTTTCAATTTCAGCTCGTGCTGGTCCCACAAGGTTATTTCGGATGAAGCAGTAAGCTTGGGCACTGGACATGCGATGTGATACTATATAATTTTTCATATCTGATATCCATTCCTCAAGGGTTAACCTGTGATCCCCTGGCCCACTAAATTTCCCCAGACGTTTCTCTGGTGCTAGATAAACTATGCGGGAGGGTTCTGCTTGTTGTGACATTTCACTTTCCCCAACCCCACCTGTGGTGCCCTTAGGATCATTACCCCCAGGTAGAGTAGGTTTACTTTTCTTAACCCTTTCCCTTAGTTTCGTGTTCTCATCTTTGGCTTGGTCTAGTTCTAGCCTTAATTTGGCCACTTCAGCCTGCAACAATTCGGCATCCATTTCAAAGTTATTTGTTAGAATTAATTTATGTTGCAATTGAAATCAATTTATTTTGCAATTGAATTTAATGTATGTTGCAATTTAAATTAATTTATGTTGCAATTGAAATCAATTTTATTGCCATTGTTTATATGATTAAGGAGTCACACAAATGTACACGATCTTGTAATTTCCAAGTTTGATAGGAAATTCAACACTCAATCAAACAGGCATGTATGAACTTTGGCATCTCTACCGACAGACTGAAAGACCGCCAAATATTCAATAGCTGTGTCCCACAGCTACCAACATGGGGATTTCCAAATAGATGTTCCTTGCATCGGCGTAAGCAGATTTTCATGGACTGTATGGAACATGAATATATGCTATAGGCCTATGCCTCTATCCAGCTGCAGTCACACAGACACCAACATTAGCGTAACTATCAATAGATACACACTTAGTTTAGGAACAAAGCAAGTGTGAAGCACAATACAAGCGACCACCATATACGATAAAAACAAATATATAGTACATTTCTAATATAATGAGCAATTAAGGAGGTTATGCAACTAATTGGTTAATAGCCAATCATTATGAACCATGTATCATCCTTTAACACTGTGATGAACTTATCAACAATAAACAACATGTCTCTTAAATATATCTTGGAGATGAATCTGGCTAAGCCTCACAATCATGGTAATAGTATGAGTCTATAATGTTACCGTATCGGATAGCAACTTGATGATGTTCTTCCATAATAACGGACCATTGCATATGGGGGTTTCTGATGCTGCTGTCGTAGGTGTGATGATGGGATGTCCCTTTGTCTCTCAGCTTTCACTGTACTGCTCCCAGGTGCATAGTATGATGATACATCAGTGTCTATGTCCCTAACTTAAATTAATAAAGTTCTACAGTGTCCTCAACCCTACTCGCGGCGCCAAATTGTAACAGGGTAAATGCATATATATATATATATATATATATATATATATATATATATATATATATATATATATATATATATATATATATATATACACCTGTGCAAAAGTTAAGCACCAGCAAAAACAATAGAACGTAGAAACATGATGGTACAACTAGGCTGCCATACTTTTTGTCCCCGCGTTAGCTGACATAATTCCAAGTACGAAATGCACATGCATGCATGCCTTCACGCCGCTTGATGTCCGTGCGTTGGCGGGAAACAGCACACGTGTTCAGTTATGTAAAAGTCCGGTTTGAGGTGTAGAACATTACATACAGATTTAGGCGACAAGATTAGGAATTTTGTGTTCATGACCGTGGTTTATTTGTACAGAGAGAATTAGCTCTTGATTGTGAACCGCTATGGCAAGACGAAGGTTAAGTGATCGTGTGAAATGGCAAATCATAGGCATGCATACCACTGGTATGTCATGCAGAGAGATTGGCAGACAGCTGAACATTAACCATACTGTAATCAGTCGTTTGATTGCAAAACATGGGCAAACTAACGAGGTGAAGGACAGGCCTAGATCTGGAAGACCGAAGAAGACTACTGCCCGTGATGATCGAGCCCTAGTACGCCTTGTTAGGAGATCTCCATTCACCAGCAGCAGAGTGCTCAGCCAGCAATGGGAAACACGCAATAGAGTGTCAATGTCTACCGTCAAAAGGAGACTGTATGCTGCTGGCATGAAAGCTAGGAGACCTGTCAGACGTCCTCTCCTCACTGCACACCACAAAGAGGAGCGTCTGAGGTGGTGCAACGAAAGAAGACACTGGAACATGAGATCCTGGAGACGGGTACACTGGTCCGATGAAAGTCGGTTCCTGCTTCATGCCACAGATGGTCGAACTCGTGTATGGAGGTCCAGACGCACGGCGTACGACCAACGTAACATCATGGAAGAAGTTCCATTTGGTGGAGGTTCCGTTATGATATGGGGTGCATCTCATTTGATTGTAAGCTGGATCTGTTGACTGTACCTGGAACACTAAATGGACAAAGATATCAAGATTCCACACTGGATAGAGTTGTGGTTCCTCATTTTGTAAATCATGCACCTGGAACCCACCCTATTTTCATGGATGACAACGCCCGACCACATCGTGCTAGAGCTGTGCATGAATACCTCCGCCAGAATGCCATCGAAACCCTACCATGGCCAGCAAGGAGCCCTGACATGAACCCTATTGAGCATATCTGGGACATTCTGGGAAACATGGTGAGAAGGAGGGATCCTCCTGTGCAGAACCTACAGGAATTAACAGACGCACTCCATCTTGAATGGCAACGAATACAACAATGGCGTATCAGTCGGTTGGTGACCAGCATGAGACGTCGTGTCCAGGCCGTCATCCAGGCACAAGGTGGATATACCCGGTATTAATAATGACAGTCTCAAACTCGTGCACAGATGTTAAACTTCGTTTTCAGACACCATTAATGACAATCTAGCCACGTGTGTCAACTGTAGGGCAATAGTTGTCAGTTGTGTCAACGTAACCATAATCAGGCCTCGTTTTCAAGTTCAAACACAAACATACAGTGTTTCCCCACCATCATAATCAGCATTCCTCTAGTTGCATTATTACCTCTTGCACTAAGATGGATGGGTACATAAATGTTTATGCTATTGCTTTCTTCATAGCACATGAATATACCCTCGCATGTGCGTAAAAATAGGGTGGTGCTTAACTTTTGCACAGGTGTATATATATATATATATATATATATATATATATATATATATATATATATATATATATTGCAATGTGGTTGTACTACCCGGCTACGAGTGACAAAGTTCTTATATGTCACCTTAAGTTCATATTCATACACCAAGTATGCATAAATTAGCTGGGAGGGTGACAGGTTAATTAATATGACCAGCGAATGCTGGAATTGAGCATATACCGTGTGGCTTAAACAAGTACATAGGCTGGGTGGAAAGTTATTTATTCATTAATTAAAATCATGTAAATTCACTCTCTCACATTAAGTTGTTTCTCAGTTTGTGAAGTTGTTTCTCAGGCTGCTGTATGATTTATGCATCAAAAACCGTTGTCACTCAGGTGAAGGTTGGGTGTATCATATATAATTCTAGTCATCTTAGATTACGGTACATCATGGTAGTAGCCAGTAGATGGTAACAGTATAAACAAGACAGTAACACAGTTTATTGTTCCAGAAATTGATTGGTCATGTTTTAAAACAAATTAACAACAGTCATGACAGTTGAATACTAACATTAAATGTATTCTTTAGTGTGATCATTAAACTAAAACAGGTTCCCAGGGGTTACCATAGGTTTCCTTGTTCAGTTGTAAGGCAACCCTATTTTAGGTGACCATAGGCCCTATAAGGCAACCTGTGACGGGTTACCATACGAAACGTTACAGCACAGGCCTGTATCATCAAATTATATATCCTTTAAGAGCTGCTGCTGCAACCGCGGCCGCTGCTGTTACTACTACCACTACCGCCACTGCTGCCGCTACTACCACTACTATGGCTGCTGCTGCTGCTGTTACTACTACCACTACCATTGCTGCTGCTGCCGCTACTACTATCACTACTACTATCACTACCATGGCTGCTGCTGCTGCTGTTACTACTACCACTATCACTGCTGCTGCTGCTACTACCACTACCATGGCTGTTGCAGCTGTTACTACTACCACTACCATGGCTGCTGCTGCTGTTACTACTACCACTACCATGGCTGCTGCTGCTGTTACTACTACCATGGCTGCTGTTGCTGCGGCTGCTACTACCACTGCCATAGCTATTACCACCACCATGGCTGCTGCTGCTGTTGCTGCTGCTGCTACTACTGCTACTACTACTACTACTACTACTACTACTATGGCTGCTGCTGCTGTTACTACTACTACTACTACTACTACTACTACTACTACTACTACTACTACTACTACTACTACTACCATGGCTGCTGCTGCTAGTACTACTACCACCACCTAGGCATGTATATAGTGTAATACAGTAACAGAAAATTAATCTTTGATTATTGCACCTTATAATTGAAGAACACAAGTTAGTAGAAAGTAGTTTGCAATTAGCAATCAATCGAGAGGAGTTGGAAACATATTTAGAGGACCCATCCAGGAAGATTTTAAGGTGGAATGGCAATTACTGTGGGATAATAAGAATGATCCAACTTAGTTTTGAAAACCAGATATGATACTCTGGGAAGCTATTTCTTGTATTATTTATAGCTTTAAAATTCTCTGCAGTGTAAGAAATAATTTGTTAAATATTTTGAAAATAAGTTATCTACATGCCATTGCTGCCTGAGACAGCAAGAACAGCCAGTCAAATTAGTTTAAAAATATTTAACAGCTTATGTCTATGGTTGGTTTCAAAATATTTGGATATCAAGTTTTTAAATGATACATTTTGGGTGAAGCGGGACACCTAAAATAGATGCGCGTTGTGCAGTTAGATGCACCTCTCCGCCACCACCCCACCCCACACACACACTCGCACGCACGCACGCGCACGCAGACACTCTGGTAGCATGCGATTCTGTGCAAGTCTGACAGGGAATAAAGAGGCCAGACAGACATTAATTTAGACAAATGTATTAAAATAGCACATCTTTCCTATTATAGAATGAATAGAGTAAGCTGATGCCTAGTAAAGTTTGGCCTATATCTAATATTGGTATGGGAATCCATAAATCACTTACTCACTTACAAGTTATTGCGTGAACATATGCCTCCTTATAATACACAACGCCTGTAGATATGTGCTTCTGCGCAGAATTCTTTGATTGCTGACTTATAAAAGTTTCGACGAAGGAAAATGTAAAGTCTGGAACGAATGAAAGATCGCGATCGCTGCAGCTGGCTAACATTTATTTTTAACATTTTATCCCCGCTAGCCTCGTTCTGGTTTCGTTCATATATATTCATGAGATAAAATTACGAGGAGTCTCAATAGTGGTGGACAGACTGTGGACGGTCGCGATGTTATAAGCTAGGGCCTGACAAACTAATGTAGTACAGCACATAAATAACTTTACATGGTTCCAAAACAAAATTATAAGTACCGGTGAATATATTTCCTTAACTTAATTCGATTTGATGCAGCAATAACTTCCAATCAAATTAACTCCAAAATATTCAACAGAATATTTCATACAGTGTTCAAAATTCTACCAACTGACATGTTTATGTTTTTGTTTTCGAAACAAATTTAAATTATTTCTGAGTGGTATTGTAGATCTCTTTATCACAAAATTTCTAATAGAATTTTTAACAAGTCGATGTAGCTTTCTTGTATCCTCAGATATACCAGGAAATCTGCATATTTACTCTCACTTTCTGGTATGGACTGCAATGATTTCATTCGTTTTATTCCTATAGGGACCACCCTGTGTAAGTTAGATATCGAAGTAAATGGGCGAGTCCCACTCCCCAAAGACGCAAAAGTGTGCTGATAATTTGGTATATATTCATGAGGGCCGACGAGGCAGGCATTGCGAGTATATTAACGAATATTAGACAGATTAATCGCTCTATAGGACGATATGTAAGCAGTTTATGGCGACGTATTTCATATTATTATTAGCGAGGGTTAGCTCTCGCTCGCTAGGAATCTCGTGACCGCACATGCGTAATGGATCTAGTTTGTGCGTACTCGTCTCTGCTCTATGACAGGATGAATGGAATGTGTTATATGACTATTTATGAAAATAACATTAACAGTCTTAACCTACAGACAGTGGGTTTGATACATTCTGTGCCATGTAGGAACTATTACATTTAATACACTGTTTAAGTACCCCAATTTGTTTTAGACGTGTGATGTCTTAAATGAGTGATATAAGAAACCAGATAGGAGCAAATTCTGTATCTATGAATATCTGGAGGTTTAGCACAAGAAAGGGCGTGGCCATATAATAGGATTTCATAGTTTTGTCTTTAGGTATCATCCGAAATTACCTAGAAAACCCCGTAAAATCCATACACATTTCACGACGTGACAAAAATGGGAGGGCGGGGGTCTGCAATCACTGACTGTTATTAAATTGTAAATTAATTTTTTAAGTCGGTAATTTAAGTTCAACTGATTAAGAATTTTGGTTCTAAGGCTTCAAATCTCTCAAATTCAAACCATCGAATTAAGCATATTGAAATCAGTTTGACTGGAAGTTGATCAAATAAGTTTCAAACTATTCAGAAAATGTTTTTTTACGTCACTGATTAGTGCGATATGGTCTTCTTGTCAGAAATGGTAACCCTTCTCACGAGCAATGAGCGGTTCAAAATTCATCCACATTTTAATAAATATTTTGCTAAATATTTTGAAATTTATTTGATGTAATTGATATTCCTGTCAATAGGTTACAAAATATTAAACACGTTAGATATATAGTTACCTTAAGCCGAAGTTTTAGGAAATGCTCTATTGAATACTTTGAACATGACTGCATTGGACTATCAATTTCCAGAAAACTATAAAGGTAAGCTGTTGCATATTTTGAAACTAATTTGACTGGGTGCTGTTGCTGCCTAAGGCGGTAACAGCGCCCAGACAAATTAGTTTCAAAATATTAAACAGCATGTTTATTAAATAGTAGTGTTATGCAATTCCAGCAGCGTGTCGGACTTAAAAGTTAAAGACGGGCCTAATAGAATCATTTATGACGTAATGATTCTGACGTCATCATACACGCCGCTTAGCTGAGCATGACGTCATATGACGTTAAATCATCGATAGATACTCTGGAAAGGTGAATTATGTTCAAACTATTCAACATCTATTTTGTTTTGAAGACATTTCTAACCTGTACCTTACTGTAGGATACTTATTTTGTTATCTTAAACTTAAGATACTGGGAATTTATGGATCAAAGGGTAACATCAGACATTCTATGTGGTCACAAAATCTACTTCCGCCATATGATGCTTCCTAATCTAGTTCAGCTGCCAGAGAATATGTGATCTGGATCCACACATTGTGATATTTACCATTGTTGTCTGAAATCCTAATAAAAAAAACAATCATTCGCACCCGGAATCCATATCTTCCCTCATATAAATTCACCTAAACACAGGTCTGCTAGTCGTGTAAATCTGATACTAATCATAGCATGGTCAATGAGTGGTATCTTTCATTTTATGACAAGCTTAAACACACCTTGCTATCGTGAACACCAGACTAAGGCCTTGGTCTCACTAGAGACTTAACCGGCGTAACGCAATACTGAGATATGACGTTATTCCCGATTAACTCTCCAGTGAGAACACGACCTTAAGCCGTGGTCTCACTAGGGACTTAACCGGCGTAACGCAATACTTTCCATTTTTAGCTATGCCCCGCCCATCCCTACCTAAGCTCCGACCAAACGTCGTTCGTGTTGGGATCGATTGATCTCTGAAAAAAACCCTATACAGGTAAGCTATTGAATATTTTGTAACTATTTTGACTTGGCGCTGTTGCTGCCATAATGGCGCTGTTGCTGCCTATGGCAGCAACAGCGTCCAGTCAAATTAGTTTCAAAATATTCAACAGCGTGTTTATTAAATAGTAGAGACATAAAATTCGTACAACGTGTCGGACTATTAAGAGGTAAATACGTGGCATACGGAATCATTTATGACGTAATGATTATAACGTCATCCTAAACGCCGCTTAGCTGATTATGACGTCATATGATTATCGATGGATACTCTGGAAAAGTGAATTCAGAATCTGATATGAATGTGTTCACACAACGTCTAATGCTGAAGCGTAGCCGCGTGTGGTAGCCGCGTGTGAAAGCTCGTTAAGAATTAATTATGTTAAGCATACGCGTACCACATTTCAATTCTGTTACCAATCTTATTAGCAGACCGACAAGTTTTCATAACTCGTATAACCCTTTCTGGTGGGTTGATATCCTGGAGCAAAGACAATCAGGTTTTTATACTTACCTAAATGACTCTGAATCTAAAATCTCATATACAAACTAAGTTTACAATTTTAAATGTGCATAGAGTAACACGAATTTCAAATTTACAATTGCCATTTGCATGTCGTTGTGGTGGTGACAATCTCTCAATGCTAGATACTCCAATCATTCGTAGTACTTCATGGGGTGGGGAGGGGAAGTAGCAGCTTCGCTTAGAGTCCGAGGAGTTGGAGTAAAGCTCCATTCCACTAGGTGACTAATATGTAAGTACAATGCAAATGCTTAGAAGTTCTACAGCGGACAAGTTTAATGGGCTGTACTATTCAGCGTCTTTCTTGACACAAATTCACAGCATAATTACTGATAACAAATAGAAGATGTTGGTCCCAACCTGCAGTACTATTGGGGGCCATATATGACTCCAATTACGGGTGTTCTTTCCTGGTAGTTTCTCCAGAGCCCCAAAGTAGGCATCATTGGGTGTGCGGGGGGCCCCAGATGGATGCTACCGCGAATGGTCTTCACCGATAGGTTCACCGATGACCCTGCAGTTGGGTAACGTTGCTCGAAGAGAGGAAGAAATTGATAAAACAGACACTGGGAATATATCCGGATGGAATCCTCTACCGATGACAAAAATGGCAAGATCAGGGTTTTTTATATTGTTTTATTGTTTTTGTGTTTCCTTTGAAATAACAAGTTAGTTCAGATTTGAAATATCTCTATTTAGTTTTAGGTTTGAAATATAAATATTTGGTTAAGGGTTTGCAATATAATTATTTCGTATACGAAAATAAGTATATTTACTATAAAACCATTGGGACTAACCTGTTTAATGCTACACCCATTTGACAGCACGAATGGGGTGACCGCAGGTATTATTACGGAGGTTCCATGCATTCGATCAATGGAGCTATCGAAGTTTTAGGTAGAGTGGAGGTATTGTGCCGAGGTTCCATGGATAACCCACCAGATAATAAGCGACACATTTTCCAGATGCTTCATTATATGCTAACGCTACACGTCAAAGAGCAGAAGTTCCATGAAAACACTGCAAAAATTCCATATAGCGGTAGTATGGTTGATTCTCTATGACTTAATTAAAGATGCGAAAGCTTCGAGAGAGCACTGCAGAAGTTCCGCAAAAGTGTTATCAGATCCTAAGAAATAAAGGGTCTGTTTGAATCATTAACGATATTTCTGATGATGTTAAAGAATGATTTACACGGAAGATAAAGCAGGATACCACGGACATTTTACCGGACTGAATACAAATGGTAGGATAGAGGGCTCTGTGTCTACGGGCCAGGATTTAGGCAGAGGAAAGAAAAAGACAATGTATGGTGAGCCATGTTATCCTTCAATAACATACACCTCTCTGTATGGTTGTTATTTGATGGCGATTGGCTTATTCCTTCCAATTTGTATAAGAGACATAAAATATTATTCGGGTGAGACACCTACCCAACAATAAATGATGTTTAAGAACCCAGCTCTTCAGTGGCCAGACAAAGGAACAATAGTGCAAGTCTTGGCGCCGGACTACCGAAGTAAAGCTAGGGGATCCAGTCCAACTAATCAGGGTGGCTAATTCCTATGTTTCCCATTTAGAGACGAGGCCCTCCTGTGATGTGGTGAGCATGTTAACCTATGGGTTTTATTTACAAATGGAGTATCCTCAGAATGTTTCCGCGAAGTAATAACTAACGTAAGTCACAGAAAAGGAAAAGGACAATTAATGCAACAAAACGCAGATTACGAAGCGGTGTATAGTTATGGAGGAGCTATAGACTCTGGAAATTTCGGGATGCATCTTGCAGATTCGCAAAAGTCCACAAATCAATCTACTATACTGGAATTAGACATTCCAGGACCTAGTTCGTCAAGGTTTTTTCCAAGGTTTAAAGGTGCATATTCACAGTAAAATTAAACACTTTTAGAGGATTAAACTGTGAGCCTATATGTAGTGAAACGAAATAAATCTTAACATATGATGATTCCATTCCATATAAATTAATACAAATCTTTAAGTTGCGAAATTGAAATAGAGGCACGGACCTCTATTTCAATTTCGCACGTTAAAAATGTAGGCGAATAATTTAAGCTCATAAAAGTATGCAATTTTAACAATTTCATTTTCAATCATTATGGTGTGAATATGCACCTTTAATGTTTGGTCGCTATGTCACCCTATCTACTTAGCACAGACAATTTTGCACAGGTATTGGTACAAAGAAAGAGTGACTGACACCCCACTTGAGCTTAATAATGACCTGTAGGTTAAAATAACCTCTTAGTAGGTACTACTATAATTATAAAAAAAATATATCTTATGAAAAATCTTAGAATAGTTTCTTAGGGAATATTAAATCTTATATATTTTTGGAAATGTATAACCTAAATGAAGTATTATAGCTCTCTGTTATGAAATACTATATCCCATGTATCATACATTATTAAAGCTTATGTAAGAGTATGATAATCATATATATTATAGAATCTGTCAACAATGAGTCCCGGAATTAAAGTCCAAGGCTGTATCATTCACTGGTATGATGATTTGGGCATGGAGATTTATCCCGTTATTGATGAAGCTCTAAAACGACATTTTCTATTGATTTGAATAACTCTGTAACTGCTGGTATAAGGAGATAAATCTATACACGACTAATTTTCTTTGAAAATTGTCGGATTCCGATAATATGGAGTGCACACATGACACATTTATGCATGGATCTTTCAAACTTCGGGATTTCGTAAATATATATCTGAAGCGCTAAAGAGAGAGAGAGTTCTAATATAAAATGGAAAACACGTTGGACTGACTCTCTCTCTCTCTCTCGCTCGCTCGTTAGTACAGAGTGAAAAGCCAAGAATGGCTCCTCATCTATGTACCACTCATCCTTTCCACTCACTCTAAGAGAAGAATGTCGCAGTTGGATGGCTCCACAGAGATATACGATCCGCGAATGTTGCATAATCACTGAATAACGTTTTTCAAATGACGATACAGTGACAGCACGCATTGAGAGGAAGTCGATCAGGGAACTAACATATGCTCTTAAATGATAGCTTTATATAACAATCAACCTATAGCTCTCAGTAACAAAAGAAAGAAAAAATCTGAATAATTAGAACCAATTAGCGACCCAGCTGGACATATGCTCTCTAGTGTATGTTGAGTGAATAATTAATACCCACTATAGCCGGTCATATACGCGAAGTTATATTCACGTTAAGCTACTTCCTGCAGGTAAAATACTGTCTAGTTTTAAAACAATTTCACTGAAAGCCGTTGTTTCCAGAGACGGTGTCTACATTCAGTCACACGGAATTCAAAATATTCAGTAGGCATCATATTGCGACCATGGAAACCAGCAGTGTAATTTGAAATCATGTTAACCGAAATTTGTTACTTCCACCAGAATATGTGACATTCAAATATAACGTTTTCAACAGGATCAATAGTGAATTAGCAGTAGCGAGTTAATCGCTCTACATCGGGGCCTATAGAGAATACTATTCATACTGCTCACTGAAATAACTGCCACGGATGGCTGCCACAGAATGTCTCGGGCAGCCAGAGCCTTGAGAGTTGCTGACTACACACCACCACTAACTGTAGACAACTCTGAAGGACACTTTATCGGGACTGACCAGGGCAAAGCCGAGGCAATTCGAGAATGGTTCAAGGAACAGTTTACTGACCACGATGATCAGCCCTTGCACCCATTCTCAGGAGACCCCAGGCCATTACTAATACCAATTAATACAGCAGAGGTTGAGAATGCACTAAAAGCCCTGAAAAACGGACGTGCATCTGGACCTGATGGCATGAGCAATGAACTATTCAAATATGCAAGTGACATTATCTCAAAACCGATCACGCACATAATCAATTCAGCTTTTATGCATCACCTTCCCATCGACGGTGTAGGCCAAGGCATTCTTAATCGCACTACCCAAGCCCAAGAAGCCACCTGCCCACCCCATCCCAACCAATCTGCGGCCCATTGTGCTCCTTAACAGCATATGGAAACTCCTATCCAATGTTACTCTATGCCGCATCCGAGACAAGATCGACGACTTCACTGGATCATGTCAAAGTGGCTTCAAACGCGGAGGCAGCTTGTGTCGGTAGTCGTGTCCAAACACTGGGATTTCCACAAAATGGGCATTGACATGTCACGAGCCTTCGACACAAGTAAACGCTCAAAGATCCTAGATGTACTACGCCAGGCCAGTTGCAATGAAGATGAGCTGCGACTACTGCTTGCAGACACCAAGATGAGGGTACGAGTCAAGTCAGTGAAGTCTGCAGAGTTTGAGACATCAATCGGTTCCCCACAGGGAGATAATCTATCCCCTGTGCTCTTCACCTGTTACCTGGTTGCTGCATTGAAATCGGTGCGGGAAAACTCCACAAGACCAAACCCACCCACCCCGTGTCAATACTGGGTATGCTGCTAGAGATGGAATATGCCGACGATGTGGACCCCTTGACGAACTTCTCCCAATAGCTGCAAGCAAACTAATGAATCCAAAACAGAGTTCGCCCCCATATACAAAACATGAAACTAAAGAAATTGACGATCCACTCCGTGGCGGCGAACCATGGAGGAAAGGTAAAATCCTTGGCTCACTGCTTTGCAGCACTGCTGACATTGCTGCACGCTGCATCATGGGGGAACATAACTTTCCAGTCCTTCTGGAAGCTATGGATTCGTAGATCAAAGATGCCCTTGGTAAAAGGACTACGTTTATACAATGCAACCTGCGTTTCGTTGATGATGTATAACTGTAACAGTTGGGCAGCTCCAAAGTCAGCTCTAGACAAGCTTGACGCCTGCTACCGCAAACAACTACGCACCATCACAGGACACCGATGGCCAGAGAGCACAATTTTCAACGATGCACTATACAAAATGTGTAATACGCCGCCCTGTCTGTAAAAATCTCCCAGAAATGTTTGTCCATGTGCTAAGGATGCCAGAAGACACACCAGCACAAACATCCTTGGAATTCGCCCTACTCGGAGCCAGCAAATACAGAGCAATGAGAGGACGTCATTGCATAAATCTGCTAAGCGTGCTACGAGGTGACATCAAGAAAGCAGGATTAGGTACACTTAAGTCAAGAATGGACCTGTGGAAGCTAAGCATTTTAGCTGAGGACAAGACACACTGGGCAAAAGCGAAGAAGGACTGATTGCAGCTGTAGGATGTTTCTACCAATACAGCCGCAGAATACAGTAATCATACATTCATACTGCTTAGAAAACTATATTCAGGCGCGCTTTCGTTATATTCAGGTAGGCCTATGCGGTATACCTGCATACACAGTTGACACACGGCGGAGTGCGAAGCACCGGATCGGTCACTAATTAGCTCCAGGTTAAGCGCTCCTACCATTAGTCAATGTTTTTTCTCAAATATCCCGATTCATTTCCATTTTTACCGATGGTAGTTTATTTAATATTGTATGAAATTACCGATAAACATCATTTGTTATTTCCCTTTTCCGTTCCTTTAAATGAACACGTTCCACGGTAACGCCCTCCTAGTCATCAGGCAGGGGAGGAAGCATGCACACGTGCGAACTTATGGATTCGGGAGTCTGGCCTCCGTCCGTGGGATAATACTAGGGAGGTATACAACCAATCCTAAATTTCATTACATTAATTACTTGTCCACGTCATATCGTATTAATACTTCTCGTCCACGATGCAATACACGCGGTTGTTATAATTCCGCTGATGAGCTCAAATGTCAAAACCATTCGACTGGATGCTGTTGTTTGGATCCGCAGCAAGGGCTTTCAGTCAATCGTGTACAGGATATGCACCATTATCATATCTTGCTTCTTTCAAACCATATGAATTCGGGATGAATATTGGCTTCGCCTGCTAAATGGAGGTACGCGCTTTAGCAGACGATACAGGAATTGTGCTTTGATCCCTTCATTCAACTGACAAATAACAAATGATTCCCTTAAAGCTAACAGCGAAAATGGGTGTTATCTTTTCGTTTCTGATTCCATATACATTTCTAATCAATCGTTTCCCATGTCAGTTGACACAAGTTGGTTATACGTGCTCCTATGGCAGGAGATTGTGTGTTCTGATGGCACAGCTGTACAAAAGGCTTTTCGTCACACCTCGTAAAATGATCCTGATCAAACATATTGGTAATGGCGAATTTCACGCAGACTGCGCAATTCAATGTTTGTCAGCTTTCTGAGGGATATTCACAGTGTCATATTTTCGTATTTTTTGACTCGCATTTATCCTCAATTTATGGAATATTTTCTCCATTCCCGTATATAGAAGGCAAGCTCTTCTATATCGTCAAAAGGAGCTGCCACGATTGATGTGTTTATCCGTGATGGATATAGTCTAGACGGATTTCACAGTGCAATAATATCAATGGAGAATCTTTTGGTGAAACGGTTATTTAATCTAGTATATCGCACTGTCGTGTCTGTATCCATAGTCTAATGCACGGCATCTGGTACTCCGCACACGTCACTTATATTCCAGTGCCGGGCATCATTCTCGCAGGTGGTGGCGGCAGTTGTGTGCGTGCGTGCGAGCGTGTGTGTGCACGTGTGTGTGCGTGCGTGCGTGTGTGTGCACGTGTGTGCGTGCGTGCACGTGTGTGTGTGCACGTGTGTGTGTGTGCGTGCGTGCGTGTGGTGTGTGCGTGTGTGTGTGTGCGCGTGCGTGTGTGCGTATCTGTGCGTGTGTGTGGGGTGGTGGTGATCGCATGTCTTCAGTATGAGTCCTTAGCTTTCTCAGGTCAGTTTACCCAATCAAGCTTCTTTTAGCTCAGTACATAACACATATAACAGGTTTGTGCAATGATGTTATCTACCAGCTGCGAGCAATAGATTCCAACTTTTTTTGTTTGCACTAAAATTGAGATACAAATAATTTGTCCGTCAATTATGACGACTCGCGTGCATCCATGGCAATAGAGTTTGTCTTCCATGACAAATTCATAGAGGTGCCCAAACAATGCAGTTACAATAGCCACCGCTAGTATGGACAATTGTGTTTCTGATAATGGCGTTGCGGGAGACCTGAAATACTACAGATTGAGTATCACCAAGTTCTGACCACAGTTCAGTATTTTCTCATGCGATCTCGTTTATAAGAAGATAATAGTACGGTACGAAATCTTTTTCTTTATTAATTGTGTTAGTCAATCGAATAAAATATCAGATTAAAATAGAGCCCACATTTATTGTTTTTTAAACAAATATGATAATCAATGTGATAATATTTATCCATCAATCATATGACGTCATAATCAACTATGTGGCGTGTCCATTATGTCATGAATGATGTAGATAATTTCGTTATGAACGCATAATTGATGGCGGACTAAGCGCAGTCGTATGATTGTGTGTCTTTCCTATTTAATAAACAGCCTATTGAATATTTTGAAACTAATTTGACTGGGCGCTGTTGCTGCCATATTTGTTTGAAAATCTTCAACAGCTTTCTGGAAATTGATAGTCAGGGAGTTCAGGGATCGATCCCAACACGGGCGAAGTGTAGGTGGAGCTTAGCTAGAGATGGGCGGGGCTCTAACCTCTATTCCTCCATTGTGCATATAAATTTGTAAAGATTTGTGCTCTTGGTAACATCGAAAAACCATCTACATCAAAATCGCAATATTGTGGTATGACTACTTTCCAAAGATGAAGTGACACATTTCATCGACTATTTTGATGACAGTTTAATATTAGATCGCCATATGTAGACTGATTACTGGTTCAATGAAATCTAGATACCCGATCATATATATATGTACGTGCGGTTCACCGAACCAATATTACCGACGTAGGACAACTCGTCGTATAGTTGAAAGGTATGTTCCTGGATGTACACAATAGCCGCATTCACAATAGACGCATAATTACCCGTGCCCAGATTGTTGGAAATATCATGTTTGGACATTTTTAATTCATGAACATTTCATAATATTGCCTATACACAGCGCAGCTCAGGAGTAAGACAAAATGAATATCAAGAATTCCGCGGAATTAAATGTCTCGCCTATCTCCTGTTTGTCACAGTGCCATTGACCTTTGACCGTGTGACCTCTGTGTTATCATGCCGCTTCCTAACATTAGAGGCTACCACATATTCAAATTTAGTTCCATTAAGATTAACCAATCCTGAAATATAAATGATTTGCTGAATGGAATGTCCTGGTGACCTCCATGTCACCATCCTGTATCCTCTTGGCATAAGCAACCATGTACCCAAGTTGTGTTCCATTTGGGTTAAGCAATCCAGAAATATAATATGATAAGATTTGCTAACCCTAAAAACTTAACATTGAAAAGTAGCAAAGTTTTGTGGTAGTCAGAATGACCTTGACCTTCAGTGTCAGCATGCTGCTTCCTAACATTATAGGTAACAAGTTAACCATATTTAGTTCCAATAAGGTTAACCAATCCAGAAAGATAAGCAAAGAGGTTTTGCTAACCGAAAAAACTTAACAATACAAAGCAGAATTTTGTATCACGATCACAGTGACCTTGACCATGTGACCTCAGTATCATCATGATGCTTTCTAACAGCATAAGCAACCTCATAGCGAAGTTTAGTTGCAATAGGCTTAATCAGTCATGAAATATAAGCTGAGAAGTTTTGTCAAACGCAAAAACTTAGTGTTGAAATAACAGAGTTCTATCTCAAGGTCATGTGATGCCTGTGATGTACCCAAGTTTGGTTCCAATTGGATCAGGCATTGCTGAGCTATACGGCTATAATTTCGATTAACGCAAAAACGTAACGTAAAATATTAACACAGATTATACTGTGACCTTTGACCCCCATAATCTTGACGTCATGACTGCTTTATCGATGGGCTGCTTCCGTTAAATGTAACTCAGCAGGTACCCAAGTTTGGTTCCAATTGGATAAGGTATTGTTGAGATATAAGGCAATAACTTTTGTTTAACGCAAAAACGTAACATAAAATATTAACAAAGAATATACCGTGACCTTTGACCCCACCCCCATACCATTGACCTCATGATGTCTACATCAGCCTGCTGCTTCCTTTTGATGTATAGCTCCATCTATCCAAGTTTGGTTCCAATTGGATCAGACACTGCTGAGATAAAAGACAATAACCTTTGTTTAACGCAAAAACTTAACGTAAAATAGTAACAAAGATTATACTGTGACCTTTGACCCAATAACCTTGGCGTCATGACCGCTTTATCAGTGGGCTGCTTCCTTTCGATGTATATCTCCATGTAGCCAAGTTTTGTTCCAATTGGATCAGGCATTGTTGAGATATAAGACAATAACCTTTGTTCAACGCAAAAACGTAACATAAAATATTAACAAAGATTATACCGTGACCTTTGACTCCCATAACCTTGACCTCATGATGCCTGCATTAGCATGCTGCTTCCGTTAAATGTAAATCCCCATGTACACAAGTTTGGTTCCAATTTGATAAGGCATTGTTGAGATATAAGACAAAAACGTTTGTTTAACACAAAAACTTAACGTAAAATATTAACAAAGATTATACCGTCACCTTTGACCCGATAACCTTGAATGCATGACGCCTGCATCGGCATGCTGCTTCCTTTCGATGTATATCTCCATGTATCCAAGTTTGGTTCCAATTGGATCAGGCATTGCTGAGATATAAGACAATAACTTTTGTTTAACGCAACATAAAATATTAATAAAGATTATACTGTGATCGTTGACCCTATTACGTTGACGTCATGAGGGCTTTATCAGTGGGCTGCTTTCATTTAATATATATCACCATGTACCCAAGTTTGGTTCCAATTGGATCAGGTATTGCTGAGATATAAGGCAATAACTTTTGTTTAATGCAAAAACAACGTAAAATATTAACAAAGATTATACCGTGACCTTTGACCCCCATAACCTTGACTGCATGATGTCTACATCAGCATGCTGCTTCCTTTTGAGGTATATCACCATGTACCCAAGTATGGTTCCAATTGGATCAGGCATTGCTGAGATATAAGGCAATAACTTTTGTTTAACGCAAAAACAACGTAAAATATTAACAGAGAGTATACTGTAACCTTTGACGCCTGCAACCATAACCTCATAGCTTCTTCATTGGCAGGCTGCTTCCTTTTGATGTATATTACCATCCATCCAAGTTTGGTTCCAATTGGATCAGACATTGCTGAGATATAAACTTAACTTAAAAGTTTACGCCGCCACCGCCGGAAAAGTGATACCTATGTCTCGAACCTGCTTCGCAGGCGAGACAAAAACCGTAAACAGAAACATGTTAGTAACACATGTTCTGGTTGGTATTTTGGGCATAATTCGATTGAAAGACAATTGCCGCCTTGGGCAGCAAGGTCTTCCAATCCAGTTTGGGGTAAAACTATTCAACAGTATGTTTTATCCTGTTTTGTCAACACGTTAGATTATTTCTATGGTGTACTGTATTAAAATTGATTTTTAAACCGGCTAAACCGTTTTCATTCTGAAGTAACACAGACATGTTCCACGTTATTATGACATGAGGCCTGTTGAGTATTTTGAAAATTATTTGACTGAATGTTGTTGCTGCCTATGGCATAACAACTAATTCCGGTTGTTTTTAAAATAACCATCATGTTTTCATTTTATTTCAGTAACCATGTATAGAGAATGAAATCGGTACTACTAGAGAGAGAGAGAGGGGGGGGGGGGAGCGACAGAGAGAGTGAGAGGGAGAGGGGAAGGGGAGGGGAAGGGAGGGGAGGGGAGGGGAAGATAGATAGATAGATAGATAGATGGAGATGGAGATGGAGATGGAGATGGAGGGGGAGGGGAGGGGAGGGGAGGGGAGAGGGAGAAGGAGATAGATAGATAGATAGATAGATAGATAGATAGATAGATAGATAGATATAGTCAGACAGACAGCTCGACAGACAGGCGGACAAACATACAGACAAACAGACAGACAAACAGACAGATAGATACATACATAGATACATACATAGATAGATAGATAGATAGATAGATAGATAGATAGATAGATATATGGAGATGGAGGGGGAGGGGAGGGGTGGGGAGGGGATGGGAGGGGAGAGGGAGAAGGAGAGAAAGATAGATAGATAGATAGATAGATAGATAGATAGCAAGCAAAATAGATAGATAGATAGATAGATAGTCAGACAGACAGCTCGACAGACAGACAGCTCGACAGACAGGTAGACAGACACAGACAGACAGACAGACAGACAGACAGACAGACAGACAGACAGACAGAGACAGACAGACAGACAGACAGACAGACATATAGATAGATAGATAGATAGATAGATAGATAGATAGATAGATAGATAGATAGCTAGATAGATAGATAGCAGAAAGATAGATAGATAGATAGATAGATACATAGATAGATAGATAGATAGATTGAGATTTAAGACAAGAATAGTAAATATATATAGTTTTAGTAGTTTGTATAGTAATTTAGTACCAATAAGCGTTTGTGTATAGAGTCAAAGTTTGAAACTATTAAAAGTTGAAGCTATTTATTATTTGAAGAACCATCTTGTTGAATGCTATTGAAGTGTCTTCGCCCATTTCAACTGTCAACTCATCCTGGCTAAGCTAATCCCCCGCCGTGCTTTAAGATAGGTGGAAATTAGCCTCGCTACATCATGAAACGAAATAAATCGTAACATATAATGAATTCTTTCCGCATGAATTACTTTAAAAATTTGTTGTGAAGTTAAATTGGAGATACGTGTCTCTGATTCACTTTCAGAACTGAAAAACATTATGTTAATTTACGCATAACGAAATCTTTATATGTTAAGATTTATTTCGTTTCATGACATCTAGGCACACAATTTAAGCCTCTAAAACTAATCAATTTTAACAACTTTATTTTCAATCATTCTGGTGTGAATAAAGATCTTTATGTCTATGGGCATGTATGTATCCATGGTAAGGGTATAGCTGCATCAAAGATGATAGTATGTCTGTATACACAACGATTACATATGTGAATTTAAAAATGACAATAAAATGTTTGTAACCAAGACAATATCATCTCACTGTCCATTATAATGGACCATTCCAGTTTATCCATCGATCAAATGCCGTCATAATCAACTACGTGACGTGGATGACGACGTCATAATGAATTATAACATGAATGGCATAACTAGGTTCGTCGCGAACGTTGTAAATGCCGACGGACTAAGCGTTGATGTACGAATGGTATGGTTTTACTATTTAATACAAATGCTGGTGAATATTTTGCCATAGACAGCAACAGCGCCCTGTCAAATTAGTTTCAAAATATCCAACAGCTTCCCTGTATAGTTTTCTTCAAATTGACAGTCAGGGAGTTCAGGGACTGATCGATCCTACCACTGGCGAAATGTGGGTGGAGCATAGCTAATGATGGGCGGGACATACATAAAGCTGGAATCCTCCACGAGATGATCATATCTATGGCAACGTGATGACAATAATCTCGGTTATGAATATTCATTTCAATGGTATTATCTAATCCGTTGCCATGACAATACTAGAGCATTGATGAGAGTGAACATCAGTATCTTGCTTTGCAGTTTTGAGCGTGAGATTATTCTCTCTGTATTTTATTTAGAATTTACACCGGGTATCTGAAATTGATGATATTTTTCACTTAGGTAATTGCATCTGCATGCTTTAAGGAAAAAAAATAAAGGAGGGAGGAACTGGCAAATGGATTTTGCTTAATCAATATGTGAAAATGCAATACTGTCCGGGGTGAGCGTGCTATACAAGAGGCACTTTCTGCAGGCTTACATTTGTCTTGTTCATGGCGATAAAAAGCCCTTAACAAATTGGGGGCGAAAGACGGTCATCAGTTCAAGGTCAGACATATGAACGTAAGCAAATTTAACAAACATTATAATGGTTCACTTACGTCGAGTATTCGTAGTAACGTCATACTGACGTGTGGCGTTTCTCCTGATTAGCTCTCTAGGGTGAACACGGCTTAGCCTATATGATTGTAAAGAACCTTAAAAAACTAAAGCAATCAGAGATTGCTAACACCCACATCCGCATATTTTTTTTTATCTTGTCACCTTGTAGGTTGTCCGATTGTTCGGATTTTCAGAACATTTTTTTAATCACGCCCACATTTGTGGAGTCCTATTCACCACTTTCTCCCAATAAGGTATGATCAAAATCGGACCAGTAGTTTCCGAGGTATTGATAGGTCCAGAATTTGGTTTGATCCGTATATCTGACCTTGTTTATCCAGATTTGGGCCAACATCTATAAATTCTCTTTCACGGTAAATGCACGTGTTGTGTTAAATGTGAACCAAATTCGATAAGCAGTTTTCCCGATACCGCTCCGGACACATCTGAGTAATTGTTAAATCGCTAATGATGTTTGAGAGATTACTGGGTGAGAAAATTGAACCACGTTATCGCCCAGTTCAAGGTATATCCGAGAGGGGGTGTTGTCATTGCTGAATACAACAGAGTCGTCATAATGAATCATAACTCATTAAAGCAACATCGAGAACGTCCTTGCGAAACGATAATAGATGTTATTATGGTGAATATTTTGAAGCCAGTTTAACTGGGAGCTGTTATTGCCTATGGGAACAACAGGTTCCTATCAAATTATTTTCGAAATATTCACCATCTTGTCTGTATAGTTAACTTGAAATTGAGATTCTAGGAATTCCAATTTCCAATGTTTAAGTCTGCTTCGGTTTCTTAGAGACAACTTTTCTGTGTCAACTTAACCCTTTAACGGTCAGTCTGGCCAAAAGGGCATCTGCAGTGGTCTTGAGCAATGTTCATTTGCAGCAAAATAGAAACAATTTTTAAAAAGTTAACACTCGAATGACTGGCTCGGTTAAATTTTTTTAAATAATCTTCTCTTGGCCTGCTAATGATCACTGACTAAGCGAAGGCTTAAGTTTCTTGATCAGTAGTTCATCAACGGCCAAGCACTGGTCTTGCGGAATGTCCATTTGCAGACAGAAAACTATAATTGTAAATTTCAATGGTAAATTTTCTGAAAATAGCTTTTTCTTCGACGGGCATGGAACATTTACCATTAAAGGGTTAATTCATATGAATAGCATTTTCAGTGCTTTGAGGCGCTGTTGATAAAAACGGGCTAACAATGATGCTGACCTCTTTGGTCTTTTATTCTCTGTCCAATGAAGACAGTTACCTCTATTGATGTTTTCAGTGGTGTAATGAAGATGTCACCAAAGCATTGAAAAAGATGCTACCTTTACCTTGTACAATAACATATCAATTTGTAATTCGTAAAACACAGTTCTTTGAAGTGATTGATGTGTATGTGATTTACATAAAACGGAAACACACGAGCGTCGATGCAGCACAACACTATTATTATATATTTATAAATTGTCTCAAGAAACTTGTACTGTGTCGCAATGCCATTAAAAAGGGCTTACGACGAATACGACTCGATCTTAGACACCAATACAGGAGACAAAGGTAAGGAGTGATTCCGTATCCAGGTCTATAAATCATGGTAGCTAAAGCTCAGTTGAGGTTCATTTTGAGTGATGTTAACTTAGGCTAAAAAATCTATCATCCGATTTTGGGTTCCTTGTGATGGCAATCGAACTACTTCAATACGAAAGCCCAAATTCATCATCTCATTTACAATTATGTTGATTATTTTGAAAATAATTTGACTGGGAGCTGTTAAATTAGTTTTAAAATATTCAACCAATTACCTGTATAATTACTTTGAAATTTTGATTCTAGGAATTTATGTTTCAAGTTATTTTCAAATCGATTCCAACACATGACAAACATTTGACGGAGCCTCGCTAGAAATGGGTGGGTGTGGCTAGAAATGGACTCGACTGTTGCCCTTTCCCAGGAGGGTACGTGGAGTGATGTTGTATCTGGTTTTATGGGTGAATCTATCTGCCAACTGTTGTTTCTTGGTGACTATTGATAAGATTTGACTGAGATTGCAATACAAGATACTATGCCTATGTAGCTCGCCGGGCGGTGTCGGGCCGTTCCGATGTCTCATGTCGACTCGCCGCGCCGTAAGTGCACGACGAGTGACGACGCTGGTTAACATCCGGTCTCGGGGTGACGGACCCTGAACGAGACTGCACTGCGGGAAACAAAAACCGGCTCCTAAGGCCGGTGGAACTCAATCGTTCCAGTAGGGCCGTGCGACCATTGTCGCGAACATTAAACATAACGGTCTCATCCCACGAGTTTCAGTCACCAGTATGCCTGTCCATAGCAATTTCGTGATCTATGGACTTACAAGATTTGATTTCATGGTGACCTAAAAATATAAGTCTATACAAATGCGTTTACCTAACTAATTGAAAAATATGCCAGATAAAACTACAATTAGAGCATACGAAATTACAAGACATAGAGGCAGGTAGATGAACTTTTAAACATGGGGCTCCCGGAGGTACCACACAGACTGGTAGGTCCGCAGAGCTATCCCCGCAAGGGAGGCTCCCGTACACGAGACATAGCTTTTTAACTTAATATAAGTTATTATACCTCTAAGCTGAAAGGAAGAAGGCTATCTCAGACGAAAAAGTGATGTGCCTCACGCGGGCACTACTCCTGGTGCTAGTTTGGGTGAGGAGTATTATCCTGGCGTGGACCGTCGTCGATGAATCCTTGCGAGAGACAAGTGCCTTGCGCGGGCCTCCGTCTTGGGAAGGTGTCGCCACGGCTTAAGGCGGGAGAAGAATAGTAGGCAAAAATAGGCCCACTCTAATATTTCAAACAAAAATGCTGTAGAAAGAAAAGACCATACCTAGTGAGATTATGACTATAGGGGTGCGTACAGTTTTACGTGAAGACTGAACGGAAGATTCCCGATGGAGTCCTTCATCACCGTCTTATGTGATTCCTAATATGCTGAGTTGGTAGTTGCCGCTTTATTTCTGCGGGCCTTCTGCTCTACTTAATTCCTTTTTGCAGTTGTCAAAACAAGAATTAGTTTATGCCACAACTGGCTGATGTCTACCTAGCTATTAGACACGGCTGTCACGGAGAACAGATGCCCGAGGACATCAATACTGTAGATAGCGCTCATACATGTTACTTAGTGGGATCTCCGAACTGGGTGAGAATCCGGACATTCCGCTTCGCAACCACATGAAACATTACAAGACATGGTTTACATTTCACGGAAGCATTATTAGGCCATATCTCCTATCGTTATGGTTTGGGTAAGTGAGACGAATGCACACCGTAAATGTCCTTCCCGTAAGGGCGTGACAGATCTACATATCATGCCCAGACATTTTAACAGAATTCGGTGAGAATACGTATCCCGCCCGTCACCAGGTCCTATGGAACTAACCGTTTAACCTGTCGTTAGGTTTATAAACAAGTTGCCGGTTTTGCACTGCGGTGCGGGAGGGTTGTCAGTAAATAAAATAAGAATTAATACATATGTTTTCACAGTGCTTTCCTACATTGGCTTAAAGTACTATCTACTAAGTATCCGAAGATACACGGGAATGTGTATATGATACTGCACCGTAGCTATCACCGCTCGGAAACCCCAATAATTTCCCAGAGTCGGATCCGCCCATGGTGCGGATATGGACATCCAAACAATTAAAAACCCACAAGGCTAAGAGGAATATGAAGAGAGACATTGGAGTTATGAGTCTTACCGGAGTGCTGGGCTAAATTATCGCACTACCGGAAGAGAAGAGTATATATTACAGAGTATGTAATGAAGAAAGTGTCTCTAATCATTCTGAACCTATCCTATCGAGCTGAATAGAAAAGGTTTTAGTCGGTAGCATGCCGGGCTAAACAGAGTTATAGCACGGACAGCGACCTCAGTGAAAAAATTGTTGGTGGCGGAAGAAAATGCTGCATATATAAATGTTGCTGTACAGTGTTTCCTACGTGCACTGCATTCCTATATTTTCTATAACTTAAGCAAAACAGTTTAACGGATGGCCACTGGCCATATACATACATAATCTAACCAGAACAAACAATACGGTGGCAATGATTAAGATATATATAGTAATACAGGTCGACGAACCTACTATAGTGCGGTTACCAACACAGTGAGGAAAATGAAAATAACTATTTAACAAATACAGAAATTATAACTACTGATCCTAAGACCGTTACGGTCCCTTTTAGTCATCGGAACCATTAGTACGAATACGAGATAATTAACAATACCTATATAGAGAAATAATTAAATGGTGAAGTATAGTTACTTGAATACTTGGTAGTCATTCCCAAATTAGGCTACCGTGTCACTGAAATTGACACATAGATCTGTAGTCGATGTGAGATGATGCGCTCTCCGGAAGCTGGAAAGTTCCCGCAGGGTGGTTCCCGCAAGCTGTTTTCTGCAAACAAGAGTTCCACAAGAACACTTACGGCGGGAGTACATTGCTTAGTGCTGTAGGCCTAATAGAATGTCTAACGAGCAGTCAGTAAAAGATCCGATAGTACTATGTAGTGAAGAAAGTTCCCATACACCGATGGTATGGATGGAAAGTGTAAACAACGCGATCATTAGCGGGGGTTGTCAGATGCGGATGAAGATACAAAACAAAGCATCACGGTGCTGGGTACGTCAACCAGCTCTGAAGACGAACCGGGCAGAGTTTACTTGCTATGGTCGAAAGTCGAAAGAACCTACACGATTGGTGCAGCGTCATTTGAAATACCACTTTTAGGCGTGTCCGGCAGATCCGGCGAGTCATCCATCAAAGAACATCCTGCCTCTACATCTGTAGACTCACATATTCAGGCCGCAAAGGCCTCAACGCAAGTTTGTGTTCCGAATGTAGATGTAGTATTCGTGAACGGTTATCGAAAGTTCCGAATTACTCCCGTAAGTAGGGAGTCTACAAAATTGCTTTTACTGCGGTGGGTTGGCTACTGGTAGCTACGGGAACGCGACGGAAACTGAAGTCATATGCGTAATATCTGTGGATCGTAGCTAATACAGCTCCAACCTATATAGCATACATGAACGCATGACTGAATCAAATTAGGAGTGATAGCGTAATAAAGCTATTTGACATTTCTGTGTTATTAGTTATTTACCCTGTTACGATCGGATGTGTCTGTCACCTACTGGCCAATACTTAGTCTTTCATTCAACTATTAGTTTGTTTATCTATTACAACACCGAATTATCTGTCTATGAAGCAGTGGGATGAGCTGTCATCTAATTCATGTCATCATGATTAATTGTCACTTCCATTCTCGTCTTTTATTAATCACATTTGGCCAGAGTGGCGTTCCGCAATTCTCATGCATCACACCATGGTCTTCGGGGGTATTTGTCTGAATGGACGGTCATGCTATCATCTATAATAAACCTGGATTGCATGTGTTACGAGGGCCGAAAGAAAGATAAGAAAGTGAGAGAGAGAGAGAGAGAGAGAGAGAGAGAGAGAGAGAGAGAGCGGGACGGAGAGTGTGTTGGGCAGGGGAGCGTGCAAAAGAGAGAAAGAGGAAGAGAATGCGAGAGAAAAAGGGGAGAGAGATAAAGGTAGGGGGGGGGGAGAGAATTAGTGTGGTCACAAACAAGCTCGGTGGAAATATGGAGAGAGTGAGGGGAGGGGAACTGAGATAGTGAGAGGTGAAGAAGCTAGAGAGACAGAGGGTGTTGGGCAGGGTAGTGTGCGAAAGAGAGAAAGAGGAAGCGTGCGAGAGAAAGAGGGGCGAGAGACACAGGTAGAGAGAGTAGAGCGAGCGAGCGAGCGAGAGAGCGAGAGAGCGAGAGAGAGAGAGAGAGAGAGAGAAAGGTAATGAGTGTGGTCACAATCAAGCTTGGTGCAAATATGGAGAGAGTGAGGGGAGGAGGACTGAAATAGTGAGAGGTGAGGAAGCTAGAGAGACAGAGGGTATTGGCGAAATAGAGAAAGAGGAAGAGAATGTGAGAGAAAAAGGGGAGAGAGATAAAGGTGGAGAGAGTAGAGCGAGAGAGAGAGAGAGAGAGAGAGAGGAGAGAGAGAGAGAGAGAGAGAGAGAGAGAGAGAGAGAGTAAATGGATGTGACCTATCTACTTTCATGGGAATGCTATGTATTGCTGCCAATTGTACAAATCTGCTGCCACTAGCTTTAGTAACCCACTCTTTGATAAACCAGCACATTATGAATTTACCTTTCCAGAGTATCCATCTATTATCTGACGTCATATGAAGTCATAATCAACTACGCGGCATGTAGGATGACGCCATAATCACTACGTAGTAAATTATTCTATTTGGCCCGTCTTTAACTCTTAATAGTCCGACACATTGTACAAATTGTATGTCTCTACTTTTTAATAAACATGCTGTTGTATATTTTGAAACTAATTTGACTGGACGATGTTGCTGACATGCCCTGTCAAATTAATTCCAAAATATTCAATAGCTTACCTGTATAGTTTTCTGGAAATTGATACTCACGGAGTTCAGAGATCAATCGATCCCCGCACGAGCGCGGTGTGGGTGGAGCTTAGCTAGAGATGGGCGGGGCATAGCTAAAACGCAAAGGTCCATTTAAGACTAAGACACTTCCTTCTGACAAACTCACGTGTATGGAATCTGTGACGCATCGAAAGGGCCAACAGCATGTGCCAAATGTATATATACAGAAAGATTCTCAGATATAATAACATCGGCAAAATTGCAACAGAATTTCTGTCAGTAGATTTATGCCGAAGAAGCAATGGCATATGACCCAAAAAAATCTACCCAATTCTGACGGTGGGAACTATATAATTTTATTTGTCATAATCCGCACTCTTTTGCGCCGCGCTTATTACTGATTTGCTGAGAGCGTACATCGTCTTTACGCTCATCACCTCAGAATTTAAATCGCGTCTTTTTCATTTATTCTCCCCTATGTCCTGTTTTAAACTGGCACGCTTATTTAGTGTTATGTTAGGTGTAAGTCTATGCTTTATGGACGTTCATTTGTACAGCAGTTGCTAAAATATATGTCGTGCAGACGGATTTCCAATTTTCTTCTTACGTGTTATTTGTACTGTAGGCCCCGTCGATCTAATCTAGGAGAATCACAAGCGGATACTTGTGAAGCACTGAAAGACAATAAGTTACCAATTCGTATTGCTATAAGATGATATTTCTACCATGAAACATGATTTGTTAACACTTCTGAACATTGAAGGATGATATGTTGCCAATCCTGATCATTGCAGCATGGTAATTTTTATAAATTGCATACCCTGAGAGATGACCGTATGCCAAACCTAACCCCTGAAAGATGACATTTACCAATTGTGAGTCAGAAAAGTCGATCTGTTCTCAATTCTAACGACTGAAAGACAATAATTTGCTATTTCTTAGTGCTGAAAAATAATATTTCTATCATTGAAGGATGACATGTTGCCAATCCTGGCCATTGTAACATGGTATTTTACAAATTTCATACCATGTGTATTTATGTATTTGTGTATTTCATACCACAAATTTCATACCTTTTATCAAACCTAACCCCTGAAAGATGACATTTACCAATTGTGAGTGAGGAAAGTTGATCTTTTGTCCCTTCTAAGCACTGAAAGACAATACTTTACCAATTCTTAGTTCTCAAACCTGATATTTCTACCCTGAAACATGAATTCTTACAACTTTTGAACATTGAAGTATGATATGTTGCCAATCCTGCCCATTGTAACATAGTATTTTACAAATTTCAAACCATGAGAGATCACCGTGTATTAAACCTAAGCCCTGAAAGATGACATTTACCAACTGTGAGTGAGGAAAGTTGATCTGTTGTCAATTCTAAGCATTGAAAGACAATAATCTTCTAATTCGTAGTGTTGAAAATTGATGTTTCTACCATGAAAAATGATTTGTTACCACTTCTGAACACTGATGGATGATATGCTGCCAATCTTGATCATTGAAAGCATGGAATTTCACAAATTTCATACCATGAGAGATGACCTTTTGACAGTCCTAACCCCTGACAGATGACATTTACCAATTGTGAATGAGGAAAGTTGATCTGTTGTCCATTCGATGCTCTGAAAGATAATAATTTACCAATTCTTAGTGTTGGAAAATTATATTTCTACCATGAAACATCAAAAATGCTGTAAATAATGACTTACGCTTTTTAGTTGGAGGGCGTAAGTTATGCTCGATTTTATGGATGGGCGTAAGCTATGCCCTTTTCGGGAATACCGACTTACACTACTTTGGGGGCTTACGCCCTAGTTACACCTTTTCTAGGGCATAAGCCCTCTTCGTGAGTATGGCCCCAGATTGATATATACCATTGAAAAAACCCTTCTTTGAAATCATTGCACATTGAACTTCTACCGTCCTTCTAGAACCTATCGCTCACCAATCTTATCTAGGAGGGTTACGGTTGGGTGGGTGGTGATATAGATAATGAGTTGTGCTTTTATCCTGCTAACGCAGATTTTCTGGCCTGATACCAGTACCGGCCCAGTAACCTGCGTTATCGGGGTATAGGCCCATATGATATATGATAAGATAAATGACATGATATCTTGCATGGCTGTAGTAATAGGTGGAGGAGCATGCCAGCAGATCGTATCTATCACATGTTTTAGTAGTCTAGCTCTGTCTTCATGACACTTAGTGACCGGGAAGGTCAGATGCCAATTATTCAGGGTCTGCCATAGAGTGGACAGACACGAACCTGACTGCCTTTATATATTTACACCAACTTATCTTGAAATCTGTTATGCGCACATAGATATGCATATATACACATATACGCAAATACATAATATGCATATCCATTCTGGATAGGGGGAACCATGCACATTTTGTATGGATTACTACGACTACTACCTCAGTGTATTTTTTCACTTTTGCATGTTTGGGCTGGCACGGGTGCCACGCCAGTTCCATTTATTAGGTTCATTTGTCACATCTCTACTATGCCATCTAGCTTCTAAAACTAACAACATACCACTTTGTCACTTTAAAACTTATATTTATTTGGTGCGCTGGCACGGTTACCACACATTTCCCCTACTACTGATAGAATTCAGCTATTACCATTTAACCTATTAGTTGGGTTGGCACATTTAACACACTTCGCCCCTACTACTTCTACCGCTTGCTTGTTATTTTGGTGGGTCGTCGTGGTTTCCACACACAGCCCCTATTATCTAATTACCATTTGCCGCTTAGCCGCTTTTTGTATGAGGGCTGGTACGATTACTACACATGACCCTTATTCCGAGCAACAGTTTAACGTTACAATCATTTAAGTCATTGGGTGGACTCGCGTGGATGCCACACTTAGCCCTTGTTTACCCACTGATTTATACTATTACCATTATGTTGTTTACCTAAGCTTTGTGGATGCCATGGTTGCTTCGCCTGGTTCCTACTACGCCAAAACAGCTTGAGGTGATGTACATATACCACGACTATTCACTGTCTAACCTTGCTTTGAAGCTGTTTAATGCTGGAGCAGACACGACATGTTCTGGTAGAGCCTTCCAGGTATAAACAACCTTCATAGCAAAGAAATTTTGTCTCGGCGACTTCCTGTAGTAGCTTTTGTTTAGTTTGAGAGAGTGGCCTCTTGTCTTTGAAGTTATATCCAGGTTGACAATATCACTTGTGATATTGTAAATTCCATGCGTAAGCTTTTAGACTCTCTATCATGTCGCCTCTTGGTCGATGAAAGTACGGGCTAGAGGGACTCAGCGCGGCCATACTTTCCTCAGTGTAGTGCCAATCTAGTGAGGACCAGCCTTTTTACTCTCCTTTGAACACCCTTTATAAGCTTTGCATCCTTGATGTAACCAGATAGCCATACAGCTTTTGAATATTCCAGATATGCCCCTACAATGGCTATATAGAGCATTCTTAGAGAGTCTTGATGCAGGTACGCAAACGATCGTCTAATCAACCCTAGTATCTTATTTGCCTTGTTGAATTGCATCTCTATGTGAGATGAAAACTTCATTTCAGCATCAATGTATACCCCAAGATCATTCTCAACTGGAATTGCCTCTAGAGCAATCCTTTCACTCTTGTTACTCATTTCAAATGTTCACTTTGCATTTCGAAGTGTTTAAGTCGAGATATTGGAATGGAGAATGTATTTCATAAATTGGGGACAAATCCAGGATAGCATTCATATAAATTGAACAAGATCAATAGAATCTCTGTAGCTGCTGATTCCGGGCTTTTCCTGATTTTCCGGTCACAAACTTTGCTCTGTTAAACTTTGGGCCAAATCGTACTAGTAGATTCAGAGATATCCGCAGATCCTGAATTTCATCTTGTCCGGATGCATGCGGGATGTTTTATCCGCATCGCAGACAAAGTGTGGCGATCCTCATGGACGACAAGTTCCTTCATTGTGTTCAAATTTGAGATAAATCTGAGCAGCAGTTTTAGAGATACAGACTGGAATAAGCTTTTGTGACTGACTATCTGACGAACTGCCACTACCAGCAGCTAAATATATAACAGAGTAATTCAATTCGGAAGCTTATAAAAACATTGAAGCGCACAGTATGCGCGCGTTCGCCATTACTGCTACGTTTGATCAAGATCACGTGACAAGCTGAGGAACAACTTTTCATTAAATCATGCCGTTATAGCACGCACTCGCCTGTCATAGGAAACACGGTCGTCTGTCAGCTAATATCAGTAGCGATTTATTATAAATTTATCGGAAATCATAAGGGGAAAAATAGCATACATTTTCGTGGTTGGCCATAATAGAATCATCTGTTATTTTCCAGTTGAATGAAGAGATAAAAGCGCAATTTTCACTTCGTCTGCTGAATCATGGCAATCCATTTAGCAGACGATGATAGTTTTCATCACGAATTCATAGAGCGAAATTTTGAAAAGAATGGTCTTTACATTTATGCTAAAAACAAGTTGATTGAGAGTTGTTGGCAGCGATGCTAATAGAGCATCTATTTATAAACATCTAATTAAGTGTATTACGACACTTAATTGTATTTATACGCATACACATACACGCAAGTATACACGCTCCATCACATACGCATGTACACACCGACGTAGGTAATTATGAACGCACGCAAGTACTATGTACTTGCACGCAATCATACTCTAATACTAGCCAAACAGTCACTCCCTTCCTATCTTCCTCCCCCCTTCCTCAATCCTCACCCCCAATCCACTCCCACCCACCCCCAATCCATCTCAACCCATCCTTCCCTCCCTCACTCGCTCTCTCGCTCATTATCTTGATCACTTTCACACGTGTTGAAATCGTTTTTTAAGTTTGAAATCTAATTTCTCTGAATATTAATTTATGGCAACAATACAGGTAAGCTGTTAGATATTTGGAAACTAATTTGACAGTGGACTGTTGCTGCCGACAGCAACACCATTCTTATTATATTGTGCATTGATTCATCAAAGACATATAATTCGTACACCTCATGGCGTATGCATACATTTCGACTTTCCTGAAGTCATTTTGCCTGTAGCGTCAACTAACATGTGATGTATTTGATTATGATGCCAGGTATTTGAGCAACAGGTCGAATCCGTGTATTGGCATGATGTTAGATAAGTCATCATTCCATTTCTCTCTATGCCTGAGGGATGATATCCCAATGTCAATGCATTTCTATCCTATCCATGAAATATGGAGGCTTGAATTTAAGAGGTATTTGGAATGGAGAGATCTGATCTGTCACACAAGTATAATTAATTACATCACGTGTAAACTGATGTCACAATGAAAATTCATAGTGGATGACCTATCTAGCTCCGTCATGAACAGTTAACAGTCTGGCAAGTGTACGAATTGTATGTCTTTGATGGAGTTACTATTTAATGAACATTCTGTTGAATATTTTGAAACTGATATGACTTGGCGCTGTTTATTGCATGAGATACAATTCAAAAACATGAATAAAATACTTACTGATAGTTATACGTTGCCGTATCAACCACAGCATCTAGTATTCCTTTGAAAGTCCTCATAATTTAAACCAGCTCGATTGGGAACTACTCGACCCTAGAGCAGGGTTTCTACCTGATTGGGGGACAATGAGAAGACTACAGACGAAGTCATGACGTCATGCATGTTTTTGTTGTATTCCCATTGCCCCCAACCCGTTAACAACCCAACTACAGAATCCGGTTCCAATCGAACGTGTTCCATGCATCGCTTTCACCTCGTTACGAAGAGTTGACCCGTAATTGAAAATTGCAGGCAATCCTTACCTCGAGGTCGGTGTTTACGATAATTTCATAACTTCCTATCAATTTCACATGGTAACATTGGAATATGTTGGATCTCCCTGAAACCTCTATGAAACTGATTTGATGCTGAAAAAAATATATACATCATGAATGCTGGATAAAAGGCAAAGAAAAGCGGCGTGCAGTCAACTAAGAAATTTGCAAAATAACTTATCAATTTTCATTTTCTGTAAATTATTTCGTCGTACCTGGGTTTGGATTAACCTCTCTTGTGTCAATAGCGCCACAAAACGCTCAAAATACTAGTTAATATATCAATTAAACATTTTGATAGTCAAAATCTTTCAAGATATTTGAATTTTAGACTATTTTTTGTAAATTTACGACTGAATCTTTTTTCGCCGGCCTGGCCATTAAATGGTCGTAATAGTAACGAAAGTTAAAGTTTTTACTAAGCCAGTGCCTATCTGCATACCGAAAGAAGTTTTTTTTGAAAATTTACCACTAGAATAATTGGGCCGGTTACCGATCCAGTCATTCCAGTGGTAAAAATTAAAAAATACGCATCTATAGGCCTTTCAAATAGCCATTTCTGAAGACCACTTCAAAGTTGTTTTTTGATCAGTTTGACCATTATAGGGGTAAGTTAACACATGAGGGGTTAATAGTATTAACGGAATTACAGACTTCATGTATATATATATATATATATATATATATATATATATATATATATATATATATATATATATATATATATATATATATATATATATATTACTGACACCTGTCGGTTTAAATGACATAGTAATTTCAAACACCACTCATGGATTGTGTCGACAAATCCATAGCCGCGGAAGTTTCTGGATGGCCATGCAGTGCGGACCAGCGCCCGTGACTACAGCACATCGAACTCCTTTCTCCTAATACCGCCTTGCGATTCGTCAAACCATGCTTTTCCCCTTCTCCCGAAGATTTTATTCTGTCATCATTAGGCTACCGTCCTCTTCTTCTTCTTCTTCTTCTTCTTAATATTAATATTATTATTATTATTAATAATGTTATTGTTGTTATTACTGTTGTGACAGTTGGCAATATTATTATTCGCCTCTTGATTTATTTAATGTAATATATTTGTATGTAAGTGGGAGACACGCTCATAAGACATGTCTTATTGTGCCCCCACATAGATTAAAAAATAAACCCTGTTTAAATCAATTACAGACTTCCGGTTTCATCAAACGAAAAAATAACGTAGCTGATGTGAAGGAATACGTTTTTTTAAAGAATTGGAACCGTGCTCCATATCTAACTGCTCTTCAGGCAGTGATAACTTTCGGTTAATTTAGTTTTAAAATACTCAACGCACATGCAAATCTTATAACAATCTCGCTAGCACATTTTCTGACTTTGAATTCTCAAACGTATATATCATGAACGCATGACAGAATTGAATGAGTAGTGATAACGTAATAAAGGTATTGCACATGTTATTAGTTATTTACTCTTGGCAATGTGTCTGCCACCTACTGTTCAATACTTAGTCTTTCATTCGATTATAAGTTTGTATATCTATTACAACACCGAATTACCTGTCTATGAAGCAGTAGGCCGAGCTGTCACCTAAATCATGTCATCATGATTAATTGTCACTTATATTCTCGTCTTTTATTTATCACAGTTGGCCAGCATGGCTTCGCGCAAGTCTCATGCGTCACACCGTGGTCTCTAGGGAGTTTGTCTGTATGGACCGTCATGCTATCATCCATAATAAACCTGGATTGTGTGTTTTACGACGGTCGAGAAAAAGATGAGTGGGAGAGGGTGAGAAAGATAGGTAATGAGTGTGATCACATACAAGCTTGGTGAAAATATGGAGCCAGGGGGGATGAGATAGTGAGAGGTGATGAAGGTAGAGAGGGGGTGCGGGAGAGTGCACGAAAGAGACAAAGAGTAAGAGAGTGAGAGAGAAAGAGAGAGAGAGAGAGAGAGAGAGAGAGAGAGAGAAAGAGAGAGAGAGAGAGAGAGAGAGAGAGCGAGCGAGCGGGTGTGTCGGTGGGTGGGTGGGTCGGTGAGTGGGGTGTAGTTGGGGGGGGGGGGGGGCAGGAGATATCATGAAATTGATCTTATCTGAATGCGGACTCTTTTCTCCGGATCACGGCCCCAGTCTGGAAATCCTCTCCCACCGCAAGCTCCTCCGCGGTGTTAAAATTTCAGCCGAATATGAGCAGTAGTTTTCGAGATACAATCGGGGATATGATTTTGTGACTGACTAATGAACTAAGGGACATGACGATGTATTGAGCCGCCACCAGCAGCTAAAACATATATCAGAGTGATTCCCTGCAGAAGCTTATATAAACACCATTATTGCTACGTTTGATCAAAATCACGTGACGAGCTGACGAACAGCTTTTCATGCAATAATGCTTCATAGCATGCAATCATAGAAACACGGTCGTCTGTCCGCTGATATCAGTAGAGATTTATTAGAAATTTATGGGAAATCACAAGGGAAAAGATAGCATCCATTTTTGTGGTCGACCATAATAGAATCATCTGTTATTATCCAGTTGCATGAAGAGAGAAAAGCGCAATTCTCGTGTCGTCTGCTGAAACATATCCATCCATTTAGCAGACGATGGTAGTTTTCATCACGAATTCATAGAGCGAAATTGTGAAAAAAATATTGCCTTTCCATTTATCTTGAAAACAATTTGATTGAGAGTTGTTGGCAGATGCCAGTAGAGAATGTATTTATGAACATCTAAAGAACCGTTCCAGTTTTAGCTATGCCACGCCCATCTCTAGGTAAGCTCAACCCACACCTCACTCATGTTGGGATCGAGTCGATCCTAGGCATGTTCGGTTAATCGATTATTTCCTCGATAGTCGATTATTTTTCCTGCCGATTATACAATCGGGTGTAAAATAAAATAATCTAAAAATCGGAAAAAATCGATTTAATCGAGCAAAAATCGTAATTTAATGTTTTGTTTTTTTTGTAATACAGCTAATGCATCGGTGGTTTGATTGTTCTAGCAAGATAGTTGTATAAACATCTATCCCTGGCGTTCAACCCCGGAGCTTTTATCAGTCATATGATGGATGGATACACTGTAAAGGTCTAATTAATTGTAGTAAGACACTGTGAATTTAATTGTATTTAGGCACTAGTAGAAAGGCAAATGAAAATCACAAACTAATGTAAGCTCTTGTTACTATTGATAGCAACGTCATTATTATTGTCACCGTTGTTTGGTTGCTCTCTCACGCATGTGCGTGCGTAGGCAAGCTCGCTCGCACAGGCGCTCGCATTCCTACACTAATATTCGCCAAACAGTCAGGCAGTCTCTCTCGCTCTCTCTCGCTCTCCTCTCTCTCTCTCTCTCGCTCTCTCTCTCCTCCTCCCCACCCACTCCCTCTATCCCCCCCTCCTTCGCCCCCAGTTAAATTAGTTACAAAATATTCAAGGGAATGCGAATTAAATTTAAAATTCATCAAGGACATACAATTCGTAGACTCGCGTCGGAGCTTTCGATTTTTATGACTACGTCATTATAACCGTGACGTCAGCTACTAGTGACGTAATTGCTTATGACGTCAGATAGTTGAGTGACATATCCAGTCCATTGAACGTCGCCAATAAATTTAGCATCGTCTCCAGCTCGTTACAAAGCATTGATCGCACGTAATGCTTGGCTAGAGGTCGACGCTTAATAAAAACCCAGACACGGAGAAAACAATTTGCAGAAAATGAAAATTGACAATTTTACAAATTTCTTATTTGTCTGCACGCCACATTTCGTTGGCTCTTATCCAGCATTCATGACATATCTTTTCAGCGTCAAATCGGTTTTAAGGGGACCCGCCATCTCCCCAAATGTTACCAAGTCAAATTGGCAGGAATTTGTGAAATTATCCTAAGGATTGACAGGAATTTGTGAAATTATCCTAAGGATTTTCCATTCTGTGATGAGATCATCTACAGTGAACAGCGAGCCCTACTAATGCAGGTTATTGGGACGGTACTGGATCAGTATCTGACCAATGGGGCTCGGTATTTGCCTAGTACCAACCCAGTAACATGCGTTATGGTGGAAGCTGGAATGCTCCATTAGTTTTACTGGCTCGACAAAATGCTGAAGAATGAAAAGAATAGAGGGGTGCATTACTCGCTATGCTCCGCCGCCCATTTCTAGCTATGCCCCACCCATTCCTAGTTTTCTAGCTTTGGCCGTGTGAGGTAGATTTATATACTTTGAATCCTGAATTCCCAGAATCCCAAATTCAAGTTAACCTGTTGAATACTTTGAAACTAATTTGACAGGGTGCTGTTGCTGCCTATGCCTATGGCAGCAACATCGCAAAGTCAAATTAGTTTCAAAATATTCATGATACTGTTTATTAAATAGTAAAGACATACAATTTGTACGGGCTATTTAATGGTCATGACTGAGCTTGATACGCCATTCATAACGCATTTTGATTGTGATGTCAGCCTACATGTGTCGTGATTGATTATTACGTTATGCACTTGAGTGACAAATCGGATTAATCCATTAAAAAAATCTCGCTAATTCACGTCTCCATATTCGAATGGGTAGGGTGGAAATGTATTGACATGCATATCGTCGGCCTTCTGATAAAACCTCTCCACTTTCCCCTCTTTTCATTATTTTTGATGTTATCAATTTAAAATTGTGCTCTGTATGTACTGGTGAAATCTTTTAAGACAATAATCAATAAAAAGTTGTTAAAATGGCATGTGATATAACGTCGTATCATCATTGGCTGGATAAGTTGAAGTGGTGAAACCTCGTATCTCCATATTCACGCACAGGGCAGCCAGTGTGAGTGCTTTGCACTGTTTTAACTAAAAAAGCAATGTTACTTCCTTATTGATCCATTATAGTAAAATAAAAGTACACACTAGACAATAACTGCAGATTGTGTCGAAAATAATAAAGCGATTGTAACATTAAATTGCTTATACTGAGAATGGTTCATACTCATTGCCACCACGCTAAAATACTGTCATATGGATTTACGCGTTCTTAGTAGTCAAAAAAGCAGTTAGGTATATTGGTTTTATTTTATACTGTACCAACTTACACGCTAATGTATCATAACATCAAACATTTTCTCATCAAGAAATGAATAATTCAGTTAAGTAACATTATTTGATTTACTGTTATCAAGTTGAAGATTTGATATTCTCTTCAAAGGGTTTGTCGGCGCGAGCTCCTACTTCTTCTTACGCTAAGATCTACGATGATAATGGATCCCGCTTCACTACCAGTAACTTGAAAGTGTTGCTGCGACAACGTCGCCGATGGTGATGCAGGATGCGGACTGTCTGCAGTCAGCCCGCCTCGTCTGATAGATGGTAAAGTAGACGATATTTTATCTTTGACTGCTGGGCCTAATCTGACTGATACTAAAATCCTGGTAAGGACTGGGTGTTGCTACCAGTTCGGCTAGATTCCTACTCTAATCAATTGACAAAGACTGGTCTTACATAAACGTAAAATTAAAACTTTATTTACAAGATATAACAGGGTTTGTGGTCTTAGAGCAAAATCGCTCACAATAAACACTTAGTACAATTCGTTTGTACAAAACTAACAATAGCTAACTATCCTAAGTCTGATCCTATTCTAAACTGACAAAGCTTCGTTAGGCGTAAAAGCCACAGCTTTTAACTAAGCAAGCAAGAGATGCTTAGTGAATCACAGATGGTGATGGATTGATTATTCTGAGAGAAATCTTGCCTTTTATAGCCCAAATTTAGAGCTCTTACTTATTTCACAACATTGTGCAATAACGTATATTTCTCTCAGAATCTATTCCAATCTATTCCTACAACTTTTCTAGGTATTCCATAAGCACACTTTGACTGGCTGAACAATCAGTCCACCAATCAACCTCTGCTTATTTCTTCCTAGAAGTTCTAACCTGGTAACTGATTGGTCCTTTCAACCAATCAGCGATTCCTCCCTGATTTTGCCTGGCGTACAAATCTATTCTTTATAACTCTTTACTGCAGAGTCCGATGGGTCTTGATTGGTTATGACGTCATTTCAACCAATCATACTCTGCCCAATTCTTCCATGAAGATTGCGCCTCACATAGACAAAGCAGTGGGGACCGGTTCTGATTTGATGTGATCTGTCAGCTGACTAACAACATTACGGAATGTCTTGTTGTTGCATGCCATCAAATGAGTGGCATATAGTTTATCAATAAATTTCAATTCTGTTATGAATTCCTATAGGACGCAACAATGTCCATGTCCTGTCCATTGCGTACTAATGCAGAAGTCTCGAGAATGCTAGGGTGCTAGGCACACGTGCTGGATGATTCATTACCAGATGGTGTTCTTCTAGCCCACGGTGAATTTCCAGAGTGCTTACATCACCAACTAAGTCAATTTGTCACGTTCAATTTATTCTCATAATTCATGATCCCAACACTGACTACTAAACATTGATTATTTCCAAAACTACAATAACCAAAAACTGCTGAATATTATAAAAGTGAATGCCAGCTAATCAGCAATAACTTTTATCTAACTATTTTCAAATACACATCAACTCAGAACTATAGAATCTTTTCCAATCAATTCGTCCATTTCTAACATTATCATATTAATCTCATCTGCTGGTTATGTAACACTATAAACAGCATCCTATCCATTTAGCATTAGTGCACTTCTATTACATACACAGAGTTGACCTGGCTAGCTCGACTTTCCACCATCCCAATGATTGACATATTTATAAATAACAAGTAGCCGAATCAGCCATGGTACACTTAGTCATCTGGACTTTCATCTAACCGAATTGTATGTCACAAATAATAGTGATGCACTGCTACAGCATCCATCTTTAGCTCACCTGGACTTTTAGCTCACCTGGTATTTTAAAAAACATAATTTCTTTTGGGTTTTACGTGAATTCTAAAACATCCTGTGGGGTCATGACTTCCCACAAGACAATCCCATATTTACAAAGTGAATTCTGTGCATTTTGTTTTAAATGGAGATACGAGGTTTTATCAGACAGAATATATTGCGCATGCTTGTGTACTATGTACGTGTTTAGCTCCTGCTCCTGCATAAGAGAAAGCAGTGTGTGTGTGTGTGTGTGTGTGTGTGTGTGTGCGTGTGTGCGTGTGCGCGTGCGTGCGTGCGTGCGTGCGTGCGTGCGCGCATGCATGTATGCGTGCGTGCGTGTGTGCCCATTCATCATTCCGTATTTTCACTTTGTTTCGCAGTGGAATTATGTCAGTCCACTTAAATAACTGCCATTGGGGGGGGGGGGCGATCATTTGCTTTATATCATCCAGTTAGGCTTAGTGTTAGTGAGTTACTTTTAGGGTTAAGGTAGCTAAGTGAACCATAAGCCTATCCGTAACCCTAAACTTTAACCTTATGTTTAAGATTAGGGTTAGTTTTAAGGTTCACTTTTGGTTTGCAAAATGCAGTAATGTCATCAATTATTTTGTGTTTGAAACATTAGACGTTATCTATAATCGTTACCTTGTAATGTTTCTTACACAATATAATTCCCAATAAGGGCCCTTCAGAGGTACTGAACAATAATTATGACAAAAGATTCATACTCAAGCACAAAGAACGGAACTAAACTAGGATACCTCGTTATCTATGATGTTAGGAAGCAGCACTGGCAAAGAGGAGACTGGCGAGACCTTTAATTTTACAGAATTCTTGTCTTAAAAGCTCAGGTTTATCAGCTTGGCATTAGTTTGTTATTTCATGTTTTGTCTGTTTGTTTTTCACATGACTTTCAAAATGTTAATTTGGATTTCACTAGCTTAAAGAAAAGTACAATCAAACCTACATCCTAGGGTTTTGTCATTAAAGATTGATTGCAATGGAGGGGAGTATATGATGGAATAATCTATTACATTACATGTAGGCTGACGTCACAATCATAAGGACGTGCTATAACTCCGCTATGACGCTCCAAGGTCCAAAATGTGAAAGAATTCTGTCTTTAGTAAACAACTCGAAACTGTTTGTTTGATTTATGATAAATTTGATTAGTTTAATTTGTCCTGGATATTGAGTATCCAAAAATCATTTCCAAAAACCCTGAAATTTGGTACAATATCAACATTGACGAGCCTTGATAAGTTGGATGCAACAACTTCCTAGCAAGTTGTTGCGATCTTACGATTACTATGCAAGTACAACGTGTCTTAATCGGCCACATCTATGGAGCACGATAGTCAGGTCATATCTTTGCACAAGCCACTGTCCTAATTTCTGGGTTCTTTCTTTTCAATCTTGTAGCAATTCATCGTTGCATAGACTAGAGTCGTCAGAAGTTCAGGAAAACTATAGCTTAGGGTTCTGTCATCAAAAATTTATTACAATGTATGGATCTGATCTGTCACTCAAGTATATGATGTCATAATTAATTACGTAACATGTAGACTGATGTCATAATCATAATGATGTATTATAACACCGCCATGAGCCCCAAATGTCTGACAAGTGAACAAATTGTATGTCTTTAATGAACAATGTCAAACGTCTTGATTCATTTATGATAAATTTGATAAGTATAATTTCTCCTGGATATTGAGTATCAAAAAATGGATTTCCAAATAAAACCCTCAAATTTGGTACTTCTTAAACATTCACAAGCGTTGATAAGCTGGTCGCAAGAAGGCCATTCCAATTTGTTACGATTCCATGATGATAATTCTGGACATTTAGCCCACATATACTTTTCTGCTTTTCTTTCGATATGTTCATGCCATACTAAGTGCAGGCATACTAGACCTCTCTCATACTTTCTAACATGTATGGAACCCCATGTGCACCTTGTATCAAGATTCTAAGCTGTTTATATCCAGAAAATATGTTGCAAGTGTTCTGCTGTGACCATGCTGCTGTCTTAGAAAAGAGTTCTAAAGTATTTACCAGAAAAGTATCACAACCCAATGAAGTTATCAATCTGGCTTTATTGATGAAAGGGTTAATGATCATAAAAATAATTACCACATTTTTTCAAGCAGCAATACCTCGTATCTCCAGTCTTATGGTAAGATATAAACATTAAAACCTTGTATATCCAGATGAACAGAGACATGATTCACATAATAATCCAATTCGGTTGTATAGTGAGTTGATGGAAGAAAGAAATTATTCTCACTGAAGATGAGAGAGATGACTCACTTTTTGAGCAAATGAAAGAGTTTTATTGCTCTCCTATAAGAATTTCAGTTTTGGTAATACGAGGTTTTATCAGAAGGCCGACGATATGATCTCACAGACAGAGAGGGAAATGAAATGGTGTGCTATACTTGAGTGACAGATCGGAGTTATCCTTGCCCTGTCAATATAAATATTCCATATACAGGGTAGTTGCAACATATTTTGAAAGAAGCTTGGCAACAAGTACATTTACTCTAGATAATGGACCTTTCCATGTTTAGCTATGCCCCGTCCATCTCTAACTCCACCAACACCTCGCTCATTTTGGGGTCGATCGATCTCGGAACTCCCAGCCTATCAATATCCAGAAAACTATACAGGTAGTTAGCATATTGCAGTCACATAATTGGCATGTTCGCTGTTCCCGTGAGGCTCTCTCCCAACGACCCTTCTCAATAGGTAAATGGAGATAACCGGTTCTAAATTTTGTGAATGTTATCCTATTCCTATCTCCAAGCTTGAGTAGATATGGCTCCATTTCAAGGCTTGTTTTAAACACTGTATGTTTTTCCCTTCCACGAGTCTCCCATTTGTCCTTCCCACTTCTGTTTAAATTACTCCAGTATGGCGTTATTCCTGATTAATTCTCTAGTGAGAACACGGCCCTAGGACTCCCAGGTGAACTCTTTCCTGACGAAGCCTGCCATAACTGGCCTCTGTAGTGGTCATGAGGAATGTTCATTTCTTCGGAATCTAACTTCACGCTAACTAGGCTAAGCTGTTGAATATTTTGGATCTAATTTGAATGGGTACCGTTGAGGCAGCAACAGCTCCCAGTCAAATAAGTCTCAAAATAGTCAGCATAATATTTATTAAATTGTAAGTTCATTATTGACATAATATTCGTACGCTTTATGCTATTTCTATATCGGTATCATAGATGGTTTTGAATCGGGTATAATGCATACAGTGTTTTATTAACTCATTCAACATTTCCTTATGATAGGCCTATGTACAGTGTATCGTGTTTATTATGGCAATGGCGTTCAACTCGTTTGATCCTTTCTCTATCCGACAAAGACGATTTTATTCTATTGATGTTTTTAATCTTGTAATGAAGATGTCACTAAAAGCACCCTAGTGTCATGCATTTCCAAATCAATATCCGGGTTTGTCACGTATTTATTTGAAAATAATGCAGATGTAATTACTTAACACCACGATTGAGAATCCTTTTCCATTTTCGGAGAAACCTTTACCTGATTTGTATTTCAAATTAACGTTCTTATGGCTAAATTTGGTCAATATCGTTTTTGACACATAATTGGCATGTTCGCTGTTCTCGTGGGGCTCTCTCCCAACGACCCTTCTCAATAGCTAAATGGAGATAACCGATTCTAAATTTTGTGAATGTTATTCTATTCATATCTTTAAGCTTGAGTAGACACTTTGTATGTTTTCCCTTCCACGATTCTCCCATTTGCCCTTCCCGCTTCTGTTTAAATTACTTCAGTATGACGTTATTCCTGATTAATTCTCTAGTGAGACCACGGCCCTAGGACTCCCAGGTTAACTCTTTCCTGACGAAGCATGCCATAACTGGCCTCTGTAGTGGTCATGAGGAATGTTCATTTCTTAGGAATCTAACTTCACGCTAACTAGGCTAAACTGTTGAATATTTTGGATCTAATTTGAATGGGTACCGTTGAGGCAGCAACAGCTCCCAGTCAAATAAGTCTCAAAATAGTCAGCATAATAGTTATTAAATTGTAAGTTCATTATTGACATAATATTCGTACGCTTTATGCTATTTCTATATCGGTATCATAGATGGTTTTGAATCGGGTATAATGCATACAGTGTTTTATTAACTCATTCAACATTTCCTTATGATAGGCCTATGTACAGTGTATCGTGTTTATTATGTCAATGGCGTTCAACTCGTTTGGTCCTTTCTCTATCCGACAAAGACGACTTTATTCTATTGATGTTTTTAATCTTGTAATGAAGATGTCACTAAAAGCACCCTAGTGTCATGCATTTCCAAATCAATATCCGGGTTTGTCACGTATTTATTTGAAAATAATGCAGATGTAATTACTTAACACCACGATTGAGAATTCTTTTCCATTTTCGGAGAAACCTTTACCTGATTTGAATTTCAAATTAACGTTCTTATGGCTAAATTTGGTCAATATCGTTTTTGACACATAATTGGCATGTTCGCTGTTCTCGTGGGGCTCTCTCCCAACGACCCTTCTCAATAGCTAAATGGAGATAACCGATTCTAAATTTTGTGAATGTTATTCTATTCATATCTTTAAGCTTGAGTAGACACTTTGTATGTTTTCCCTTCCACGATTCTCCCATTTGCACTTCCCACTTCTGTTTAAATTACTTCAGTATGACATTATTCCTGATTAATTCTCTAGTGAGAACACGGCCCTAGGACTCCCAGGTTAACTCTTTCCTGACGAAGCATGCCATAACTGGCCTCTGTAGTGGTCATGAGGAATGTTCATTTGCAGGCCAAGAGAATACTTTCTTTAATTTACCACAGGAATGGCTGGCTCGGTAACCGAGCCAGCCATTCCATTGGTAAACTTTCAAAAATAGTATTCTCTTGATCTGCAAATGGGCATTCAATAAGGAAGTGTTTTGATTTTCTTGATAAAATTTCGTCGTTTAAAGGTTTTGTAGTAACTTAGCTACGTATTAAAGGTTACTCACCCAACAGAGGTCTTGAATCGGCCAGTGGAACCAGCGGCAGATGTGCACGGTTCAGGTTCCAAGGTACGACTGCCGGGCGTCCGTATAAACGGCGGGAATCAGCTAGCCCGGCAGCCGCGAAACCCGAACTGCGGAATTGCGGGATACCGCCAGCACCACACTCTCCCCCGTTTATAAAAACATGCTTGTTTAATTAAAAATCTTATCTTTTAATTAAAAATTAAAAATCTTATCTAAAAATCTACTCTTTTAAAAATCTGCACACCATAAAAACACACAGGCATTGACGTGCAACTGCTAAAGGTAGCATAAGAAATTGCCAATTAAAAAAATATAGGTGTCGATCCATCTAGAAGGAAGGAGCGGTTAATAATAGAACAGATGGATCGATCAACAGCTGCCGGACGAGGGCCAGCGTCACAGATTTAAAAATAGCATAGCATCCTAACTAAAATTAAGGACAGTGGTTTTCGAATTGATAAAGAAGTAATAAAAATAATCTCACATGAATTTAGTTGGAGTGTTATCTGAAATTAACTTAGGTGAGATTCGCGGAAACTTATGAATATTGCAAATTTTTTAATTTAGTGAATATTTTTAACCTTAACATTTATGACATACCTCTTATATAATTGAAACTGATCTGAATTCACAAATTTAGGAAATCCGGAAAACCACTATCCCTATCACAATAAAGATATCTGAATGAAGCTAAACGGAACGGATAATACAGCAGAAGAAAGAAACATATGAATTTGCGCTATGACTAACGCGCCAATTACTTCGCGCATTATGGAATGGTAAGCGCAAGAAATGCATCTGTACGATTTATGCAGTCTTTGCTAAATGCATATTATAAATATGCTGTCATATGCAAGACTTCTGCATTATAGAGTAATGCACATTATAAATATGCCTGAGTTATGCATTATAGAGTAATAATGCATCATTGCATCATTTTAACATGTAATTGCTACACGTTTAATAAATGAAATACTTAGGTATGGCAATATATAATATGTTGGCCTAATATAAAATATCTGAACTGACCTATGTAGAATTAATATACCTGGGCTATCCTATAAAATATCTGTTCGGACCTAATAAAACTACATATAATATATTTGAGCTACCCTATAAAATATCTGAGCTGACAAATGTAGAACTGGCATTAAATAGCTAACCTATACAGGATTTCACTACACATAAATGAGTTTGCATCATAACATATGATGCATATACTAATAAAAGCGTGTACATGGATTTAATCCATATACACATAACAGAGAGCATTATTATGACCACACGTCATGACGCACAATAATTGCAGTTAACAATACAATGCGTATGATTAATGTGTAACAATTTACACATCATTTGACAACACATATTTGTAATGTGTAATCAAGAAATGCGTAAATATAACCACGCATTACTACGCGCAATTATTCACGCGTCATTTGCAAAAACGCGTAATTATAATAACGCGTTCTGTGAGTCATACAGCGATGGACCCCTGTTGGTTTTTTGGTATCTCACGGAGTATTATTGCTGGAAAAAGCCACTATGTGCTTATGTGTCCAACTAATTTAGTGTCCCAAAACTTACAAAAAATAGAACATCACGATTTTGCTGTTGCTGAACTAAAGCTAAGATGGAAACGGAACATAAGCCAATGATTATAAATGTTTTCCGGACAAGTTGAATGTCTTCAGTGTCATGCAGCATATTAAAATTTGAAGTCATAATTTCATATCATCTGGATTACAGTAATTCTTTTAATGTTGAATTACTGTTACCATTGTACATTATCACATTACTATTGTAGTACTGTACTACGACCGAAAAGCTAACTGCAGTCCGCAACAATACCATGACCATATGAATCCGGAATAAGACGAAACCAGAGGAACGTTTATTCAGGTGGACAAGTAGGGTCCATGAAGACTTATATAGTCTAATTCACGAATGCTTAAAGATCATTCTAATACATTTCATAATCTAGGAACCTGTTAGGAAGACGGCACTGCCTTCCTGTTCGACTCTGAATGGTGTGAGTTTGGAGTTGGTCATCTCTAGGAGATGTGTGATGTATTTCCCCTCGGACCTGACACCTCATGCGCCTAGGGGAAAAAGTGTGATGCGGTTCCCCTCGGACCTGACACCTCATGCGCCTAGGGGAAGTGTGATGCGTTTCTCCTCGGACCTGACACCTCATGCGCCTAGGAGAGTGATGCTGTGTTTGTGGGACGGGTAAAACAGAGTCGATATCCAGGTCATCTGTCAAAACAGCATCCAGATCATTATGCAGAATTGATGAGGATGGATCAATACCATATGGAATGGTTTCATCCGAATCCTCTTCAAAAATGGAAGCACGGTTATCATCAGATAACCTAAGGCCATTATCGGGGGATAATAAGTCATCATCATCGCCATGATCTTCAGAGTTTATAGCACGTCTCATTCGCAATATCCAGAGAGGTAAATCACGATCTCTGCACAGCTTTAATCTATCATGGTGAACAACTAGTTCCCGGCGTTGGTTTTTGATACCAAACAGTGCTTCTGACAACTTTTTATAAATAATAAATGGACCAGTCCAAGGAGGTTGTAGTTTACTGGACTGACCTATTTTAGTTGCAGAATTAGCAAGATAAACTACATCACCAACATGATAGGCATGCTCATGCAAACGTAGATCATACTCTTTTTTCTGGCGCTTCTGAGCCATTTTAAGGTTATCCCGTGCTATCTCATGAGTTTCATGCAACGTTTGCTGTAACTGTTGGACGAACTCACTGGCATCTGAAGGGCATTCTCTGTAGTCGCAGACACCGGGCATTTGCACATTATGTCAATAGGCTGTAGTACTTCTCGACCAAGCATCATCATGTTGGGAGTATACCCCGTCTGTCGGCTTACAGTAGATCGTATAGCTAATGCGATGAAAGGAATACACTTGTCCCAATCTTTCTGTCTGTCATGCTCTTGCAGGTAACACCGTATACACTGCAAGACAGTACGGTTTATACGTTCAATCTGTCCATTCGAACATGGTCTATAAGCTGTGGTGCGTGTTTTTGAAATCTCCAGTAGATGGCACAGTTCCTTAAATAGGTTGCTCTCAAAGTTACGACCCTGGTCGGTGTGTAAGAAATATGAACAGCCAAATGTGGTGACAAAACGCTCCACATACGTTTTGGCTACCAGTTCTGCCCCTTGTTCAGGGAGCGCATAGCACTCAACCCATTTAGTGAACTGATCTATGATCATCAACACGTATCTATTTCCCAGTGTAGATGTGATAAAGGGGCCCAAAATGTCCATATGTACCCGTTCCAAGGGAAACCCAGCATGGAACTCGCCCAGAGCAGCTCTAGGTCGGATGGAAGCTTTTTTGCTACAGCTACAAATCCGACAGGATTTCACATACGCCACCACATCACGAGAGTATCCGTGCCAGATATACTTAGCCTTCACTCTCTCTAATGTCTTCTGCTCACCCATGTGACTGGCAAGCTTGGAATCATGACAATTTTCCAAAACCAGCTTCTGGAGAGACTTTGGGACTACCAGCAGATTCCGTCCCACAAACACAACATCACTCTCCTAGGCGCATGAGGTGTCAGGTCCGAGGAGAAACGCATCACACTTCCCCTAGGCGCATGAGGTGTCAGGTCCGAGGGGAACCGCATCACACTTTTTCCCCTAGGCGCATGAGGTGTCAGGTCCGAGGGGAAATACATCACACATCTCCTAGAGATGACCAACTCCAAACTCACACCATTCAGAGTCGAACAGGAAGGCAGTGCCGTCTTCCTAACAGGTTCCTAGATTATGAAATGTATTAGAATGATCTTTAAGCATTCGTGAATTAGACTATATAAGTCTTCATGGACCCTACTTGTCCACCTGAATAAACGTTCCTCTGGTTTCGTCTTATGGGTCACCGGTTGATTTATACCAAGGAAGCGAAATTAATATCCGCTAAAAAAGTAATATCACCTACTGAAATAAGTCGTAAGCGTATGCTTACCGAAATATATAAATCACTGAGTAGTGATGGTGGTGCAACTCCGGAGAACGTCTAAATGAATCTTCCGAAGCCAAACCAAATTCAGTAACGTACCTGCATGCAAACCATCCTTCAGAAGCTCGAAAGTATAATGATAACGGACGCGTTTACGTGCACTAGATTTTTTACGGAGTATTAACTCTACACTGCACTTGATGGTGTGTACACCAATATCTGCATTAATTTTCTCAATTCTATCATTGAGAAGAGAGAGTTGGTCATGCAGTTGCAGCTCTTGGTCTTTGAAGGAACAGGGATTCAAATGGTGAAGTTGCTCATTATACAGGACCAGAGAATACGCCGGGATATCGATAAATTTCACCGTTTGGCCGTAATGCCTTACTATGTCTATCGCACGTTGATAGTGTTGGCAAATGCGGTCTACCGCGAGTTCATCATCGGCTGTCCTTAAATAGACAAAACCGTCGCCTCGTTTCTCGGTATGGTCGCACGTTCCGGCCCAGATATAGAAAACGATCCGGTGAAATTTCTGAACGGCGCTGGCTATTCTCGACTGCAGAATATTGACCAAGTCTTGTGTAGTACCACCGCTTTTACACCAATACTCAACAAACCCAGTTTGATCAGCTCTTTTCAAAATGAAACCTTTACTTGTACCCAACAAAATCGCTTTGTGGGTAAAGGACTGATCCAACGAAAACTGGGTGCGAGCCAAAAACTCCTCAGATTTAACTTGAAAAGGAGGCATAAGCTGAGTATTGTTTCAACGGAGTAACTAGCAATGTGATTATGAACTTTTTGAATTAATAATAACAAGAAAAAACCCCAAAACAAATAGTGTTCAGCGTAATTAGTAAACCTAATATTACAATTGAAACATATTTGTTAATTAGAAGGGAGATTACCCTCTAATGTTCAAAAAGTTAATAATAATGATAATAATAACAACAAAAGTGATTTATATCACTTCTTTATTTCAAATAATTCTGAAATAAACAAAGAAATTGAACTGTAATTAACATATAAAGAAATATCGAAAAACCGACGGTTAAATTACAGCTCAGAATCGCGTACATATGACACTGAAGACAACTAACAATAACAATCCAGAAACTATAGGGTTGTCATTCCACGGAATACTGACATAGATGATAGGAACTAAGCACGAAAATATACCTCAATTCATTACAGTTCAAATAAATAACATTGAATCTTGAATTTATGACGTATATGACGTATATTAATCTATATACCCGACATTTGCATGCCTAGTATAAATAAATAATATATATTTAACTATAACTCACCTATCATCCGTGATTGTTAAATACTAAAAAAATAACTATCAATAATCAAAATGGCGGCCAAAGTCTGTAAAATTGACGTTCGGGCAGGACTAGAGTAGTCCTTATATTTCCGAGAATTCTATCTTTTTTTTCAGCAAAATCGTGAGTAGAATTTAGAAATAACTAATAACAATTTTTTATTTAGGGCCCAAAGTACTCCTGACACCATTTGTAGTAACTTAGCTACGTATTAAAGGTTACTCACCCAACAGAGGTCTTGAATCGGCCAGTGGAACCAGCGGCAGATGTGCACGGTTCAGGTTCCAAGGTACGACTGCCGGGCGTCCGTAGAAACGGCGAGAATCAGCTAGCCCGGCAGCCGCGAAACCCGAACTGCGGAATTGCGGGATACCGCCAGCACCACAGTTTAAAGGGTACACATTCACACCAACACGCTTGAAAATAAAATGATTGAAAATTGTATGCTATAGAGGTTTAAAGGGTCTATTTCACAGCAACAGGTTCCAGTCCAAATAATTTCAATTGTTCAGGATCTTTTCAAATGTTTACCTCTGCATCGTAAAATCGTGATTGTTGATCTATCGAGATTTATCGAAAAGTCCTGAATACCATAACGAAGTATCAAGAAATCGTGCACGCCTACTAACGTGTCACGGTCGCACGTACGCGCTGATATGCAGATTTAAAGCAGTCCTAGAATAGCAATAATTCACTAGATATTTCCAAAGTAGATTAGGAGATTGCTTGGGAATATCAATATCAAAAAGAAGAAAAGTTATTGTTATCAAAGAATAAGCATCCTATTGGGCCTTTCTATTTTTAGCTAATCTCCGCCCATCTCTAGCTAAGCTCCACCCATACGTCGCTCGTGTTAGGATCGCTCGATCTCTCTGACTATCAATTTCCAGAAAACTACACAAATAAGCTTTTGAATAGTTTGGAACTAATTTGACTGGGCGCTTTTGCTGCCTATAATGGCAGCAACAGTGTCCAGTCAAATTAGTTTCAAAATATTCAACAGCATGTTTATTAAATAGTAGAGACGTTAAATTCGTACAACGTGTAGGACTATTAAGAGTTAAAGACGGGCCATATAGAATCATGTATGACGTAATGATTGTGCCGTCATCTTACAGGTCGCGTAGCTGATTATGACGTCATATGACAGGTGGATACTCTGGAAATGTGAATTGACTGACCAACCATCAGTGATACAAGGAAAAGATATTTCCATTACAACCCACTGGCTCATTTCCTGACATCGGTTACAGACAGTACAAAAACTGGTGAGTATTTCCAAATGTTGCTAAAAGTTGTTGCTCTCTAAGACACCAACCGCTTTTGGAAACACCATTTTGAGAACGAACACCATTCGTGGTCTGAGTAATGAAACCATGGTTTGAGTAATATTTTCCGTTTCTGTTTCCAGCTAAGTTCCGCCCCCTTTTTACGTGTGTTGGAAGCGATTTGAAACTTTGAAATCTGAATTCCTGGAATCTAACTCTTCACGCTAACTAAGCTAAGCTGTTGAACATTTTGGATCTAATTTGAATGGGTACCGTTGACGCAGCAACAGCTCCCAGTCAAATAAGTCTCAAAATAGTCAGCATAATATTTATTAAATTGTAAATTCATTATTGACATAATATTCGTACCCTTTATGCTATTTCTATATCGGTATCATAGATGGTTTTGAATCGGGTATAATGCATACAGTGTTTTATTAACTCATTCAACATTTCCTTATGATAGGCCTATGTACGGTGTATCGTGTTTATTATGTCAATGGCGTTCAACTCGTTTGATCCTTTCTCTATCCGACAAAGACGATTTTATTCTATTGATGTTTTTAATCTTGTAATGAAGATGTCACTAAAAGCACTCTAGTGTCATGCATTTCCAGATCAATATCCGGATTTGTCACTATTTATTTGAAAATAATGCAGATGTAATTACTTAACACCACGATTGAGAATTCTTGCCATTTTCGGAGAAACCTTTACCTGATTTGAATTTCAAATTAACGTTCTTATGGCTAAATTTGGTCAATATCGTTTTTGACACATAATTGACATGTTCGCTGTTCTCGTGGGGCTCTCTCCCAACGACCCTTCCCAATAGGTAAATGGAGATAACCGATTCTAAATTTTGTGAATGTTATTCTATTCATATCTTTAAGCTTGAGTAGACGCGTTGTATGTTTTTCCCTTCCACGATTCTCCCATTTGCCCTTCCCACTTCTGTTTAAATTACTTCAGTATGACGTTATTCCTGATTAATTCTCTAGTGAGAACACGGCCCTAGGACTCCCAGGTTAACTCTTTCCTGACGAAGCCTGCCATAACTGGCCGCTGTAGTGGTCATGAGGAATGTTCATTTGAAGGCCAAGAGAATACCTTTTTAAAAATTTACCACAGGAATGGCTGGCTCGGTAACCGAGCCAGCCATTCCAGTGGTAAACTTTCAAAAATAGTATTCTGTTAGTCTGCAAATGGGCATTCAATAAGGAAGTATTTTGATTTTCTTGATAAAATTTCGTCGTTTAAAGGGTCCACATTCACACCAACACGCTTGAAAATAAAATGATTAAAAATTGTATGCTATAGAGGTTTAAAGGGTCTATTTCACAGCAACAGGTTCCAGTCCAAATAATTTCAATTGTTCAGGACTTTTTCAAATGTTTACCTTTGCATCGTAAAATCGTGATTGTTGATCTATCGAGATTTATCGAAGTCGTGAAATATCGAGAAATCGTGCACGCCTACTAACATGTCACGGTCGCACCACCGCGCTGATATGCAGATTTAAAGCAGTTGTAGAATAGCAATAATTCACTAGATATTTCCAAAGTAGATTAGGAGATTGCTTGGGAACATGGTATCAAAAAGAAGAAAAGTTATTGTTATCAAAGAATAATCATCCTATTACCTTTCCATTTTAGCTATGCTCCGCCCATCTCCAGCTAAGCTCCACCCATACGTCGCTCGTGTTGGGATCGATCGATCTCTCTGACTATCAATTTCCAGAAAACTACACAAATAAGCTTTTGAGTAGTTTGGAACTAATTTGACTGGGCGCTGTCGCTGCCTATAATGGCAGCAACAGTGTCCAGTCAAATTAGTTTCAAAATATTCAACAGCATGTTTATTAAATAGTAGACGTTAAATTCGTACAACGTGTAGGACTATTAAGAGTTAAAGACGGATCATATAGAATCATGTATGACGTACTGATTATGACGTCATCTTACACGTCGCTTAGCTGATTATGACGTCATATCACGTCAGATGATAGGTGAATACTCTGGAAATGTGAATTGACTGACCAACCATCAGTGATACAAGGAAAAGATATTTCCATTAAAACCCACTGGCTCATTTCCTGACATCGGCTACACAGTACAAAAACTGGTGAGTATTTCCAAATGTTGCTAAAGGTTGTTTCTCTCTAAGACACCAACCGCTTTTAGAAACACCATTTTGAGAACGAACACCATCCGTGGTCTGGGTAATGAAACCATGGTTTGAGTAATATTTTCTGTTTCCGTTTCCAGCTAAGTTCCCCCCCCCCCCCATGTCTGTTGGAAGTGATTTGAAAGTTTGAAATCCGAATTCCCAGAATCTAACTCTTCACACTAACTAAGCTAAGCTGTTGAATATTTTGGATCTAATTTGAATAGGTACCGTTGAGGCAGCAACAGCTCCCAGTCAAATAAGTCTCAAAATAGTCAGCATAATATTTATTAAATTGTAAATTCATTATTGACATAATATTCGTCCGCTTTATACTATTTCTATATCGGTATCATAGATGGTTTTGAATCGGGTATAATGCATACAGTGTTTTATTAACTCATTCAACATTTCCTTATGATAGGCAGGCCTATGTACAGTGTATCGTGTTTATTATGTCAATGGCGTTCAGCTCGTTTGATCCTTTTCCGCGCCATCTGACAAAGACAATTTTATTCTATTGATGTTTTTAATCTTGTAATGAAGATGTCACTAAAAGCACTCTAGTGCCATGCATTTCCAGATCAATATCCGGGTTGTCATGTATTTATTTGAAAATAATGCAGATGTAATTACTTAACATCACGATTGAGAATTCTTGCCATTTTCGGAGAAACCTGTACCTGATTTGAATTTGAAATTAACGTTTTTATGGCTAAATTTGGTCAAAAACATAAAATATTTGCTTATTGAACTCCCATTTGCATACCAAGAGAAGAAATTTTTTAGATTTACGACGGAAGGGACTGGCTTGATTATCGAGCCAATCATATCAGTGGTAAATCCAACTCTATCACCATGTAGTATTAGTTGTAATTTATTAGGCGTTTTCGGGAAACTGGAGTGAACTTCTCAATTTTTGCGAATGTATTATTTATATGAAACAATCCACTATATAGGCTCCAAACATAACGCAATATAGGCAGCAACAGTCAGTCAAATTAGTTTCAAAATATTCAACAACATACCAGTATATTAGCTTGGTAATTAGGGAATGTGAATTCAGGATTTAAAGTTTCAGATTGATTCCAACGCGAGAAAAACGTGACCATGGCCGTATTCTCATTAGTATGGCGTTATTACTGATTAAGTCTCTAGTGACAGCACGGCCCGTAGCTTATTTAGAAATGAACGGATCATCGCTAGAAATGAATCTCTTTGTGATTCAGAATATTACGTTGTCATAGAAACCTTCTAGGAAACTAAAAACCTGATCCATCCTATTAAAGGTGCAGAATGCTTGAAAATAAAATTATTGAAATTGTATGCTTTTAGAAGCTTAGATGTAATGATGAAAAATAAATCTTAACTTGAAGAGTTGAAGAATTAACTTGATGATTTCATTTCGTATAAATTAATATAATTTTTAGTTGTGAATTTGAATTAGGGGTTCGTGTCTCTAATTCAATTTCACAGCATAAAAATTATATGATTTTATATAGAATGAAATAATCATATGTTAAGATTTATTGTGGTTCTCTACATCTAGACCTACGAGTTAAACCCAAAAAAATCTACAATTTTAACAATTTTATTTTCAGGCATTCTGCTGTGAATATAAATCTTTAACCCTTTAACATTCATATAGGGCTAAGCCAAAACGGCTTCTGCAGTTGTCTTGAGAAATGTCCATTTGCAGATCAAGAGAAGGCTATTTTTTAAATTTATCACTGGAATGACTGGCTCGATAACCGAACCAGTCATTCCAGTGGTAAATTTTCAAAAATAGTCTTATCTTGGTCTGCAAATGGACATTTTCTATGAGAAAATTGAAATTTTCGTTAACAAATTTAAGGGTTAATTTCCAAGACCAGACAAAATGCACACGATGATAAAATAATGCTTAGCCATGCATCAAGAACTACAAATCAAATTAACAGCCCCGTTACATGTTTTCATTTTCAAGATAGGCACCAGTTCACTAGCAGTCCGATATTGTTACCATTGGCCAGCATCGCCTGCGAAAATACCGAGCTGGAATTTGACTGCCCAGGAGAATATATACGTTTCTCTGCGAATTAATGCTATAACGTATTCGTTTTACGTCGCTCACCAAGTACACAGTTTAAACATGTCGTGAAAACATGTGCACGTGACAAATTGTACATCGTAGGGCGAAACCCAATAGATTTTTTTATATGATATTTTCTATGCAGCCACATCCGTGCTAATACATGCATAGCATGTTGGTTAGAAACAGAAGAATTCGTGTATTATCATCCCGGATTTAGATTACAAAACGAGTCATTTTGGCTGACTAGAATCTAAACAATGCTGTCCTTAAAGGTATGTGCGGTTGCTATAGAAACTGCCTCGTGTGTAATATTGGTTAACCCTTGTAAGCCTAATCTTGAATACCAAGAATATCATTCTCAAGTTAGGTCTATCTCTACGGAAAAGCTGTTGGATATTTTGAAACTAATTTGACTGGAATCTGTTGCTGCCATATTTTGTTTCACTACATCTAGACCTACAAGTTAAACCCATATGCAGCAACAGATCCCTGTCAAAATAGTTTCAAAATATTCAAACGAATAATTAGTAAATTATAACGGATTTTTGGTATTTGGTCTTTCATGATCAAAGGGTTGGCTCTGCGCTCAAACTCACGGTATTGCTATGGCTTATCTACGTGAAGCGTGTCATCCACGGAAATAGGAAATCACTTTCACTAATTCAGTAGATGGATTCATTTCTACAGCTATACCACGTAGTCATTTATTGTTAAACTCCGCCCACTCTTTTACACCTGTTATAATAAGTTGAATCCTGAATTCCCTGAATCCTCATGTAATTATAGCCTACGGGTAGCTTAAGCTGTTGAATATTTTTTAACAACTCCCATGTAAATTAGTTTTACAATATTCAGCAGAATGTTTATTAAATTGTTAATTTATCAAAGACGTACAATTCATACACTATTGACGAACTTTTGGATTTTCATGACGGAACTAGACATATCAATATGACTGTGACATATGCTAATTAATGACATCAGATGCTTGAGCGACATATCGGATCCATTCATTGACTATATGTATTCCATATATGTTTTCCGCCCATCTTTCACGCATTTCGCTCATTTTTTTTAGTTACGCGTGCCGCGCGCACACACTCACTCAAGCACGTGCGCACGGTTCGATTGCGCGACGAGAATAACCGAGTAAGTATTTTTTATTTATATGACTGTATCTAGACATCGTAAAGATTATTTCGTGATCTTATCAATGGACCTTTCCACTTTATCCATCAATAATGACGTCATAATCAACCACGTGATGTGTGGAATGACGTCATAATCAATGATGTCATGAATGACGTAGATAAGTTCGTCACGAACGCCTAATCCATGACGGACTAAGCGTTGTTGTACGAATTGTATGTCTTTACTATTTAATAAACATTCTGCTGAATATTTTGAAACTAATTTGACTGGGCGCTGTGGTTGCCATTAATCAGCAAAAGCACCCAGTCAAATTAATTTCAAAATATTCAACAGCTTACACGTATAGTTTTCTGTAAATTAATAGTTAAGGAGCAAAAGCACCTAGTCAAATTAGTTTTAAAATATTCAACAGCTTACCTGTATAGTTTTCTGGTAATTGATAGTCAGCTAGATAAGGGATAGATCGATCCCAACACGAGCGAGGTACGGGTGGAGCTTAGCTAAAGATGGCCGCAGCGTAGCTAAACCGGGATTCCTCCATTGTACAATTCACTAGCATTGCATATTTTTGCACATCAATTAATTGAAGCAAGCGAGCAGCCAGCAACTGAGATTACAAAAACATACAAAATAAGATTTGTCAGTCATAATGAATAACTAATTGGTAAAATGCTTAGTCTGGCTTGTAAAACAATCATTCTGTAAGTATTACTTTGCAATCCATGTCCCCTACCTGGTGATATAAATCTTTAGAGATTGACTGTCAAAAATTTCATTAAAAATTGTCAAAAGCAGCTGAAGCTCGAACTTGATCTGTAACTTCTCACAACATAGCAATAAACCAAGTCTGAGCTATATATGGTGAAGGAGAAGGAGAGTCTTGAAAGCTGATATGTTTGTATTTCATAAGTCGAAAGGGGACATAACTCCATAAAAAATGATGCAAACGCCTGAAACTCGAACTTGCTCTGTAGTTTCTCATAATAACGTAATGTACCAATTCTCAGTTGAATATCTTGAAGGACTGCGAGAAAAAGGGCGGAAAACTAACATTTTTCGTATTTCATATGTCGAAAGGGGGCATAACTCCATCAGAAATTTATGCATACGCCTGAAACTCTAACTTGGTCTGTAACTTCTCATAACAAAGCAATGTAGCAATTCTCAGTATAATATCTTGAAAGACTGCGAAAAAAAGTGCGGAAAACTAATATTTTTCGTATTGAATAAGTCGTAAGGGGGCATAATTCCATGAAAAATTGACGAAAATGTCTGACACTCGAACTTGCTCTATAACCCCTTATACTAAAGCGATGGAACAGATTTTTCCTTAAATATCTTGAAGGAGTGCGGAAAAAGAATTGCGGAAAGCTGATATTTTTCATATTTCCTACGTCGAAAGGGGGCATAACTCCATCAAAAATTTACGCATACACCTGAAACTCGAACTTGGTCTGTAGCTTCTCATAACAAAGCAATGTAGCAGTTCTCACTATAATATCTTGAGACTGCGAAAAAGTGTGGAAAACTAATATTTTTCGCATTGCCTAAGACGAAAGGGGGCACAATTCCAATAAAAATTGACGAAAATGTCTGAAACTTGAACTTGCTCTGTAACTCCTTATACTAAAGCGATGCACCGATTTTCGCTTAAATGTCTTGAAGGAGTGCGAAAAAAAGTGCGGGAAGCTGATATTTTTCGTATTTCTTAACTGGAAAGGGGGCATAACTCCATAAAAAATTGACGTATACGCCCGAAACTCGAACTTGCTCTGTAACTTCTTATACCAAAGCAATAAACCAATTCCGAATTGAATACCTTGAAGGACTGCGAAAAAAAGTGCGTAAAACCAACTGCGACAGACGGACGGACGGACAGACGGAGTGCACACCTATAGTTCCCCCCACACCCACCCCCACCCCGGTTTTACCGGTAGGGACTAATAAGAATGCCTTTTCAGTTAATAATAAAAGCACGCAATTTTTTAACAATTTTGTCTTTAAAGCATTCTGGTGTACAACATGCATACCAGAATGCTTTAAAGATAAAATTGTTAAAATTGCGTACTTTTAGAGAATTAAATTGTGAAACGAAATCAATCTTAACATATGATGATGATTTAATTACGTACAGATTAATATTCAGTTTAAGTTGTGAAATTTAATTAAAGACACGCGAGTCAATAATTCAACTTCACAACCCTAAATCGTATTAATTTACACGGAATGAAATCACCGTAGTTTATTTCGTTGAGTTACACAATTTAAGCCTCAGAAAGCACGTACTTTTGGCATTTCTCTTTTTGACAGATTTGGTGTGATTGTGCACCTTTAATTTTTCTCATCAGATTACATTTGTCTTACATAGCGATTCCTTAAAATACATGCTTTCATTGTAAAAAGAGAATTGTTGTTTGAATGCGTTAATTCTTCAAAGGCCACTCGACTCGCAGACGATCTCATTGCTGACGGGCAATCGGCATTGCGGGGCCTGAGTGTAATAAAGTGAACTTGAACTTGGTGGAAACCTATAGGCAATCTCTTTATTATTTTGAAAAATAAAGGGCAGATATCTTACCTAAATATAGCTACGTACGTCCAAAATACTACAGATTCCATATGTTACTCTCTACGCATAATACAGAGTTGCTACTAAAGCGCTCTAGATTTAACAAGGTGATCACACACCAATTCCCAACCTGTAGGAATTAAAACGTACAATGACGATGAGGGCACGCTATAACACCGACGACAACAGTAATGATGTTCCTGAAGACTATAATAGTAGCAATGACGGCGACAACAATAGGAAAATACGAGGGCGTTAAAAATGACACCAATAGTGTCGATATCAATATCACTGATCGCTAACAATAATAACGACAAGATGGTGATGATGAGGACAATGCCGATGATGACGATAAGGACAATGAAGACGGCGAAGGCAAAGATGTTAACCGATAATGACAACATCAACAATACAAGAGCAACAACTACAATGGCAAAAGAACACCAACATCAACAACAAGAACACCAACAACAAGATAACAAAACAACACCAACAACAACAAGGAAAACAACAACAACAACAACAACAACAGAAAGACAACAACATCAATAATAACATCAACAGTGGGACGACAACAACAACAACAACAACAACGATAATGATAATTCTAATTATCCGGATTTATGACATAGATGTATACTGTATCTTGTAAAACGGCAAAATCTAACCATAAATATATAATGTGTACCTGCTCCATATAACTATTATTTAAATCTCCCATACACCATTCTGATATGGTCTGGCGTGTAGATAAAACATTTCATTTCATCTGATTTCTTTCACTCCATCATGCCTAGATGCCCTTCGCGTGACACGTCATTGCAGAGGGGACATAAAGCCGTCGGGAGGGGGGGGGGTTGTTGACAAAGATAGAGTCACGGCTTATTACACCTCGGTGTGAGCCCGTGAGCGGCCTATAAAACCAACTAAACAACAACAACAACAACAACAACAACAACAACAACAACAACAACAACAACAACAATAAGATTGTAACATTTTATCGACTCATTTTACTTTTGAACATTAAATTCCATATAGGTTTTAGGGAAGTAGGAGCATGTCGAACAATGCTTTGTCCACTTTTAGCGTTCTCTAACCTACGCATATTTTTATTATCGTTATCTGGACACGAATGTACATTTCCAGTTTTAGCTATGCCCGGCCATCTCTATCTAAGCTCCACCTACACTTCGACGTGCTGGGATTGATCGATCTCCGAATGCCTTAACTATCAACTTCCTGAAAACTATACAGGTAAACTTTTGAATATTTTGTAAATAATTTGACTTGGCGCTGTTGCTGCCCAGTCAAATTAGTTTCAAAATATTCAACAGAGTATTTATTAAATAGTAAAGACATACGATTCGTACAACAACAAATAGTCCGTCTTCAAATATGCGTTCGAAACGTACACGGTATCGACGTCATTCATTATGATGTCATTGTACACGTCGCGTAGATGATTATGACGTCATAGGTTGAGTTGATAAAGTCGAAAGGTCTTATTCGGAGATGTACGAGGTTGATAAGTACACCAAAGTGGGCATACGTGTCTTGTGAGGTTCAACATCAATACACAGAAATGGCTTACAAAGCATCTTTCGAATATCTCTGTATAGAAATCTTGGGGACATTGTATTTTGTAAGTGCGATGTTTGGAATAATGATCACGGCATTTGCTTTAGCGGATTGGCATTCATTTATTTGACCTCTCCCATTTTATCTATCCATCTAAACACGACTGAACACGCTTTGATCGAAGACTTTGATAGAGCCGTGTGCTATTATTGAAACATGTGTATATACACGGTCCTCAATAATAGCGCACGGCTTTATCAATGTGTTCGATCAAAGCGTCTTTAAATTTAAAGTACACATCGTTACATTATTATCACCATAGATTTATTATAGCAATACAACGCATATGACCATAGAAATCTTATATAGGTCTACAGCTGCGCGATATACCGATCTCACAACGTAAACCGGTTCAATATGGGACGCAAACCGCCGTAATCATGCTCAAGGCCAAAAATCGAGTTTAATTAAATTTTCCGTTTATCGATTACTGATTAATCTTTTTTTGATTACAAATATTGCTGCTAAGTCAGCCTCTGTAGTGGTCTTGAGAACTGTCAATTTGCCGACCTAAACAAGTCTATTAAAAAAGTTTTACCACTGCAATGACTGGCTCGATAACGAAACCAGACACTCTATGTAAATTTTCAAAAATAATCTTCCCTTGTCTGCAAATTCCATGAGAAATTTTTTAATATAGTGACAGAATTTGTGGATTAAAGGGTTAAAATGCAGACCCATTTGAACATACAAAAGTCTACATTTCCCTTATTTTCTATTTCCACTAAATTGCCTACGATAAATTGCACTCCGTCTGTAAACCTTGCAATATTTTGAAACTAATATGACTGTAAGATGTTGCTGTTGTTTGTAGCACCAAATCTCAGTCAAATTACTTTCAAAATATTTAACATATACTATAATGTTTATAAAATTGTAAATGATTGACCTTCTATTGATCTTTCGTATTCAGTGTTAACATAATCTAATTGGGTTCAAATGATTTCTCTCCTTAATTCTTATGTGCGTGATTGATGCGTGTTCAGTGTGTAGTATGTCTCGTGCTGCGTGAATAATTCATTCTCACAATTCCGTTAAGATCACACGATTACCTATATATCTAAAGCAGCGTTTTCACTGGAGAGTTAGTCAGGAATAAGGCCATACATCAGTAGGCCGTGTTCTCATAAGCCAGTGTTTTGGTAAAAACCAGGTATATCGGCTAGCGCTCTCATTGGACCGGCTCTTGTACCGGAATTAATACGTCATTTACTTCGAAATTTAAGCCCACCAATTCGGCGGTTTGCGCATAAAATTAATGGTAAAATTTTGAAAGCAATACAAAGTATGTACGACAATAGTAAATCTGTAATAAAACTTAACAATAATGTATCCGCAGCAATTACGTGTAGACTTGGTGTTAGACAAGGAGAAAACCTATCTCCTGTACTGTTCTCACTATTCCTCAACGACCTTGAACACTTTCTAGAAAACAACGAATGTAAAACAATAGCGCTGTATAGGAGAGAAAATGAAATAGTGACAATCTTCAAACTACTAATACTACTTTATGCGGATGATGATACAGTGATCATGGGGGAAAAACCCCAGGACCTGCAGAAATCACTTGATATATTTGATGAATATGTTGATAAATGGAAACTAGAAATAAATCAGGAGAAAACTAAAGTAGTAGTATTCGGAAGTATTAAACGGTATTAAAGCAAGCTTAAATTTAACATTAAGGGAAACCCAATAGAAATTGTTGATAGCTATGGACACCTAGGTATTAACATTTTATTCAATGGCCGTCTCATATGCGCGCAAAAACATATAGCTGAACAAGCCTGTAAAGCTGCTTATGCACTAAATCGTCGTGTGCGTACATTAGACCTACCAGTTGACTGCCATATACGGCTATTCCAAAAGACGATACTATATGGCAGCGAGATCATAGGCATTGAAAACTATCCTTGAAAAGGTAAAACTTAATTTCTTAAAACAGGTATTGAAAATAAAACGCATCACACCATCATACATGGTATATGGCGAAGTGGGAGAAAACCCAGTAAAGCTCTTTATAAAACAACGAATGGTCAGTTTTTGGCTTAGATTGGTAACTTGGAAGGAAACTAAACTATCAGCTCAAATATATGCATATGCACTAAATGATTACCTCCAAAACAACACGTACTACAGGAGGATAAACGCCATAAAGGGGATTTTAGAGGAAACTGGACTGGGTTACATTTGGACAGCTCAATCAGTAGCCCAGGTAAATGACATAAAACGAATTATCAAACGAAACCTCGAAGATCAATTTCTGCAGAACTAGTTTGGAGAAATGGGAGAATCATGGAAGGGGAAAACATATAAATCATTTAAGGAAACATTAGAAATGGAGCATTATCTTCAAACATTGACAGACAGAAATAGATTTACTTTTATAAAATTTAGAACAAGCAACCACTACTTACCAATCGAAAAGGGCCGATGAGAGGGAGTACGGAGAGATGCACGTACTTGTCACTTGTGCTCACAGAATGACATATGGGACGAGTACCACCATGTACTTGTGTGCGACTATTTCAAGAATGAAAGACAAAAACATTAAATTTTCAGAGCTATTCTCAACAAAAAACACATGGATGTTAAGAAAATTGTGTGCATTTATCCGTATAATATCAAATGAATTCCCGAAAAGATAATAATATTTTATTATAACATGTAAACAATCGACATGTATGTCAACAACAACAACAACAACAACAAAAATATAAACATAAGCAACAATAACAACAACAACAGTAATAACAGTAATAACACTAATATAGCAACAACAACAACAACGACTACTACAACAACACCACCACCACCACCAACAACAACAACAACAACAGCAGCGACGAAGATGATGACAGACAATAATGATAATAATTATAATAATAATGATGAATATGACGATATAAACAAAAAATGAGGTTAATGCCGATGGAAATGAGGACGATACTAACGACTATGAAGGACATAATAATGATAGTAGTTGTGACAAGCATACTGATAATGACAGTGATAATAATACTGCTAATACCAAAAATGATAATACGTTTAAACTTAAAATAATAATAATGATGATTATTGTAATGACGATGGAAATGTGTTTATGTCGTTAGTCTTCTTCTTCTTCTTTTCGATCGCTGGTATCACACTTGGAGAGCCGTTCTCAAGATGAAATCTGTGGTTTTCTGCAGTTCTTCCACAGGCCCATACAGCTTTTCAAGAATAGAGGTTGACAAAGGCCAGATCTCTTCTCTCAGCAGCTGATACGTACTGCAACATTGAAGTATGTGCTCTGTGGTCTGTTCTGCTTCTCCACAAGGACAAGCGGGCGATGTCGTAAGGTGGAACCGCCTGTACATGTGTTGGTTTAGTCTGTTGTGTCCAGTTCTGAGACGAAAAATGGTCACTTGCTCTGGCCTCGAGAGATGATGGTAGGCATCTTCTGATTGAGGTGTTCTATAGAGGGACTTAATGATAGTCTTCATCTCTGTATGGGTAACCATGTTTTCTGTCTGATTCTCTTCTGCACCCACCTTTGCCATCTTGTCTGCTTCCTCATTTCCTTGGACTCCACAGTGTGAGGGGATCCACTGCAGTGCTATCCGAAAGCATTTGATGGTTTGTAGTGCTTCTTCAAGTTGTGGCAGCTTACCTTTGGTGATAGCCTCAAGGACGGAGCGGGCATCAGATAAAAAGACAATCTGTGCAATAGGGTCTGCTGTTCTGCTGATGGTATTAGCTGCATGAACCAGTGCTTCGACTTCAGCTCTGTAGTTTGTGCAGTGTTTGCCTGTCGGTATTGCAGCTGACTCATGTTGTCCGTTTGGATACTGTATGTGCAGTCCGGCACCTCCGCTCCTAATTGCATCTTTGGCTGATCCATCTGTGTAGATCCTTATCCATGTCTCCTGAGGGTACATTTCTTCCAGCATGGCTAGGGTCAGGGCCTTCTTGCTCACATCACTGTGTTCATTTTTGGTTGTGAGATGAGGTACTGTGGTGCGAATAGCCATGTTCTCTAGTTTGTTTTCCCAGGGTGGAGGATCAAGGGTGTGGTTTGGATCTTCTATTTGTGCTGGCAACATCTCTTGGTGTTTCCTTTGAAGTGCTTTTGTCTCTTTCACAAAACTTGATCTTTTAAGTCTTCCTGATGACAGCTGTGCTTGCCTGATCTTCATCGGGTGGTTATTGAACGATTTGAACTTTGCAGCTTGGATCAGTGCTTTGCATTCCCTTCCTTTGCTAAGTGGGGGAATGCCTGCTATCTGCTCCATTTTTTCTATTGGTGTTGATCTCATTCCACCAGTGATGATGCGCAGTGCCTGGTTTTGTACTCTGTCGAGGTTCTGTTGATGAGATTTAGCTGTTGTCATCCATGAGCTGGATCCATACTCAAGGTGTGGTCGTACGGCACCTAGGTAGACGGTCTTGAGGATCCTTTCATTGGCACCCCACTTTGTTCCTGCCAGCTTCCTCATGATGTTTAGCTTTCTTCTGGCCTTTGCCTCTGCATTCTGGATGTGCTCCTTCCATGTTAATCTTCTGTCATATGTGACTCCCAGGTATGTCTGCTGGTCCTCGTATTCGAGTGGAGTACCGCCCAGTGTCAGATTGCCAACCTTGGTTTTGGTGGACAGTGTGAATAGCATGGCTGATGATTTTTCTTTGTTGATGGTAATACACCAGCGATTGGCCCAAGCTGTAATTCTGTCCAAGGCGAGCTGCATTCTGTACGTGGCAGTCGTTGTGTACTCCTCGGTGCACCAGCTTACGAGGTCATCTGCATAGAGGGCTGCTTGGATCCCATTGGGCAGCTCTGCTACAATGTCATTGATGAAGAGTATGAACAGAGTAGGTGATAATACTCCGCCTTGTGGCACCCCTTGTCTCAGCAATACATTCTGTCCAGATTGTCCATCCACCAGCACCCTAGCTCTGCGATTGTGTAGGTATGACTTGGTCCATCGGAACATGTTGCCACCGATGCCTGTGCGCCGGAGCTTCACGAGGAGGCCATCCTTCCACACCTTGTCAAATGCTTTCTGCAGATCGATAAAGGCAGCTAGCATCACCTTCTTGGCTTGAAAAGTGTCCTCTATGACCTGTGCAAGATGTGTTGTTTGATCTTCTGTGCTCCTGTATCTTCTGAATCCGGACTGCTCTGAAACTATAATGTTCTCTGACTCCAGGTACCACTGCAACCGCTGGTTGATGATGCGCTCCATGGTCTTGCATATGCAGCTTGTAAGACTGATAGGATGGTAGCTCAGCACTTTCGTCTTGTTCTTTCCTTTTTTCAGAATAGGAGTCATTCTGGCTTCCTTCCAGCACTGAGGAACCTCTCCATTGGTCCAACTGAGATTAAAGATGTCTAGCAACTTGCGAAGAGATGCATTACCAAGGTGTTGGATCATTTCATTCGTAATGCCATCTGGCCCGGGAGATTTCTTCTTTTTCAGTTGGCGGATAGCTTTCTTCAGTTCTGTTAAACTAATGTCAACTTTCATTGCATCGTGAGTGTTGGTGTCTGTTCTTTCCTTTTGCTCTTTTCTAACCTCCCTTTGACGCATTCGTGGTATAGAAATGTTGCTTTCTTTTGCATATGCCTTCGCAAAGGCATCTGCTGCCATCTTTCCTGTCAGTGTTTGTCCATCTTCTTCAAGAGTAATCTTCTCTCCCCTGACACCCTCATCATTGAGTGCTTTAGTCAGTCTCCAAAGTTTTGTGGTGTCTCTCTCTAAATTAAACCCTGCCGTCTTTTCCCTCCAGCTTCTTCTTTTGGCCTCCAGCTTGGTCTTTAGATACCTGGCTTTAGTTTGTTGTAGCGTGAAGTGGTTTTCATGACAGGGATTACCCTCTGCATCTTCTCTGGCCTTGTCTAGTTTATCATGTGCTGCTTGCAGTTCTGTTGTCCAGTAGGGGCGGTAGTTTTTCCTGAACCCTCGAGGAATCGCTTCATTGGCAGCCTTGAGGATACTTGAATTAAATTCCTTGACCACATTGTTGATGTTTCTCGCTTCTACTGCTATATTATGGGTAAGCTCATTGGAACGAATGCCGAACAGACTCCAATTTGCCTTTTTGTAGTTCCACCTTGGATGTTGAGGTGAACTGGTCGAAATACTTCCAGAAAGAGAGAGGAGGACTGGGCGGTGGTCGCTTCCTCCTAACTGCGATCCGACCACTCTACTGAGGTTTCTGTGAATGTCTTCTGTACAAAATGCCAAGTCCGGCGTTGTTGTCGAGTGCCATCGGCGCGAGTAGAAGGTAGGCTGATCTGTGGGATCGTTGACAAGTAAAAGGTGCTTTTCATCTTGCCATGCTTCAATGTCTTCTCCTCGTTTATCAAGTGTTCTGTATCCCCAGCTCTGGGACTGGCTATTAAAGTCTCCCGCAATGAGGAAGTGGCAGTCCAGGACCTGGATTGTGTCAAGTGAGAGATTCTTGTCATTAGGGCAGTAATAATTGACAATTTCAATCACAGAGTTGCTGGTTGTTACCTTGATCTTGATATATTCTGCCTCTTCCATAAAGGTTTTGATCTGGCTGGCGTTCATGCTGTTTCGGACCAAGGTCATCACCCCACCTTTCTTTCTTCCTCTTCGATCACACCGGAAAATCTGGTAACCTCTGATCTTAAATGGTTTTCCTTCTTGCAGGTGTGTCTCTTGAATGCAGCAGATATCAATGTTGTTTTCGTACAGGAACTGTTCGAGCTCTGATTTCTTGTTGGTAACCCCTTCTGCATTCCAGTGCATGATGTTGATACTGGGGTTCTCTTTGGGTTTGGTCTTCTCTTTCCGTTGGCCAGTAGCTCTCCATCCTCGTCCCCTGGCTCCACAAGACGAGTTGATGGGACCTCCAGTAGCTGAGGGTGGGCTCCTTCGAGGCATGGAGCCCGGCGCTGCACCTGCCTGGCGGATCCTCACAGGGCGAGCACCATTTCGATTGATTCGATCTCCAAGTGTAATTTCATTAGCGTTGTGCATAATGCTCTGGTTAGCCCCTCCAAATGTCTGGATTGACACCCAGTGGGTTACACCCCTGCGCCACGTTGAGGCCGAGCATATAGTCTTAAACAGGGGATGTCGTTAGTGATAATGATAATAAGCTAGCATGATGTTAATAATAATAATAATAATAATAATAATAATAATAATAATAATACAATTGTGTATAAATGATTACAGATGTGTACGTACAAAATAATTGTAATATGAAAGATCCCCATACGTCACAATATGAGGACCTGGGTGTAAATAAACTTGAACTTGAACTTATCTTCAGATATATCGCTATTGCTTCCCTATGTGAACGCGGCCTATTCAGTCACAATTTGCCAGGTAGCGTTACCGTCAGCTTTGTCTCACACTGTCTGGCAGGGAGCGCTACGACCAGCATTGTATCTCGCTCTCCACCAGGTAGCTCCACCGTCCAGTCCGGGATTATCTTCTCGCAGTGTGAATGCAAACCGATATATCGGCTAATTATTAACCGACATAGTACACGAAATAGTTAAACAGGATTAGGCAATGAGAAAGAGGCCTAAAGCCCTGTTCTCACTAGAGACTTAACCCGGAATAGCACCATACCCCACTATACACGCAATACTGAGGTATGGCATTATTCCCGTTTAACTCTCCAGTGAGAACATGGCCTTGGACTAAATATACAAACCCGCTAAGCTAAACACGTACTCCACATCACGAGTTCCGAAGGACTTTTAAATTGTCGCAATTCTTATACAAAATAAACATGTTTATTGGCGCTGTATTTCTGAGCGACCGAGTTATCTAAACATCTAAGCACGCGGTGGGTTGCTTAGACCGTGTTCTCAATGGAGAGTTAATCGGGAATAATGCCATACCTCAGTATTGCGTTACGCCGGTTAAGTCTCTAGTGAGAACACAGCTTTAGTTTTGTTGTGATAAGTCTTTAAAGCTAAGATCACATGTTAGCGACAACCCCGACCAGGGGTGTCAGTCTCCGAGGGATTATATACCGGTAATGATCTTAATTCAATAGGCGTATTCTCTAATCACGCGCCACCTCTTGTAACAGCGCACAGTCATCATTACCGGGATGTCTAACCAATGTAAACGACATGCCTCGATGGCCGCATATCATCAGAATGTTAAGATGAGAGTAATTGATTGAACGTTTATGCTGTCCGTGACACCAACACTTTTCAGCAAGCAGTCTAAAAGTAATAGTACCTTCTTTAATAGATTAGCAAAAATTAACGTAAATATTCCGATGTTCAACACGTGTTGATTAAACAAACGATGAATTTCGCACATTAGAATTAATCGATTGTAAATAGAACACAAAAATCGGTAAGCTAGATTTTAACAATTACTGGCGCAATCGAAAAGGAATGTTATGTATATCTTAGTCATGCTGCTTATAAAGAAAGTAAGTCGTGAGCGTGTATTTTGGGTCAAATGTTCCAGACAAAACGCGTAGAGTAAAACTTGCCACATGCTTATCTGTAAACATATTACATACAATAATTACACCGACTCATCTTTGGGCCCCACTCACCCCATAAAACCGATATGTGGTTCAAACCGGTTTGAAAATTGACATCGTCAGCGGTTTGACATTATGTCATACCGCGCAGCCTTATTATATCTTCCATTGCTTAGTCGAATAAGATTTCAGATTAATTTAGCCAACCAAATATTATTTACGCTAAAAAATATAAATTCGGATTATGAGTGTGTGCTATTCTAATAACGGATAACATACTGGGAGGGGTGGAGTGGGAGTGGGGGGGGGGGGTGGTGGTGGGGGCGGGGGGGTTGGTGGTGGTGGCTGGATGTTAGTGGGAAAGATAATAAATTAGCAACAAGGCTGTATAAGCTATTGCATACCATTTTCAGTAATGATGTATTTAAGTGGCCCTGGATTAGCCATATAAAAACCGGGCTGGAAAATGCAGGTCTTTCATTCGTATGACGTAGCCAACATCACGGTCAGTTAGACCGCCTAAAATTAAGCATAAAACCGCAGCTCTCTGACGAATATATTCAGAGATGCGGATTATACTGGAAATTGTTAAAAAAAACAGCCGACACTAAGCAAAATATAAAAATTGCCCTCGATGAATAACGAATTTTTTAACGCCGTAAACAATCCTAATAACGACTTTTACCAGACAGATATTGACATTAATATCTATGTAGATGAATATTTAACAGATGACACACACACACAATATTTGATGAGATAAATAAAGAAATAGCCGAACCCAAAATAGAAAAAACAGTAAAACAGTTAGATAACAGTAAAAGCGCTGGCCCAGATTTACCAATAAATGAATGGACCTTTCCAGAGTATGTACCCATCATATGACGTCATAATCATCTACGCGGTGTGTAGAATGACATCATAATGGATGACGTCATGAATGATGTCGATAAGTACGTCACGAACGCATATTTGAAGACGGTCTATGCCTTGTTGTACAAATTGTTTGCTTTTACTATTTAATAAATATTCTGTTGAATATTTTGAAACTAATTTGACTAGGCGCTGTTGCTGCCTATGGCAACAACAGCACCCAGTCTAATTAGTTACAAAATATTCAACAGCTTCCCTGTATAGTTTTCAGGAAATTGATAGCTAGGGCATTCTGGGATCGATCAATCCAAACACGGCGAGGTGTGGGTGGAGCTTAGCTAGTGATGGGCGGGGCATAGCTAAACATGGAAAGGTCCATTATATTCCAATGCGATCGATACGTTATTGCCACACATTACAGCGCTTTTAACTGCATATTTAAAGGTGGTATTTTCCCTCCAACTTGGTCAGAAGGAATCCTCGTGTCTCTTCACAAAAAGCGTAGTGTAAACGATGCGCACACTTATAGGGGCATAACACTTCTCAGCATACTGGACAAATTATTCACGAAAGTCCTAAACGATAGATTAAATGATTGGGCCGAATACAATGCTGTATATGTAGAAGAAGCGCAAGCTGGTTTTAGAGCCGGATTAAGTGCTGTGGATAATATATTTGTTATGAACGGTTTAATATCTCATTTATTGAATACAGGAGAGAGGTTATATTGTCCCTTTGTGGATTTTACTAAGGCGTTCGATTATGTAGTCCGAGATTGCCTATTGTATAAACTTTTAAAGGTGGGGTTAAAGGGAATATTATAAATATTATTATGTCCATGTACCAAGGGGTGAAGACCAGAGCTCGAGTAAATTCTAACATATCTGACAACTTCAAATGTAATACTGGGGTACGGCAAGGGGAAAACTTATCCCCTTTTCTATTCGCCATGTATTTAAATGCCGTAGAAGAAGAATTTTTAACAAGGGGCGCGGAGGGCATTGGCGTACAATTTCTGAAATTTCTTTTGATATTGTACGCTGATGACATAATCATACTTTCCGAAAGTAGAACATGATTACAAAGAGGCTTAGATATTGTATTTGATTATTGTAACAGATGGCGGCTGACAGTAAATATAGAAAAAACTAAAGCAATGATTTTCAGACGAGGTGGTCGTTTAAGGGCAGATGAAAAATGGTGGTATGGTAATAATGAAGTTGACATAGTCAACAAGTTTAAATATCTAGGGATTGTTTTTACCACATCTGGATCGTTTTCTTTTTTTTGGATGTTTTCCAAATGCTTAGCAAAACAAGCGCAGAAGACTGTGTTCGCTCTGCAGAAACATTGCAGCAAATTCATCGGCTTAACACCAGAACATTACTGCAAAGTATTTGACAAACTTATTCTCCCTATACTATGGTGCGGAAGCGAGGTGTGGGGCTTTCATACAGCATATGCCGTTGAAAAATGCCATCTTCGCTTCTCTAAGCAGTTGCCTAATGTAAAACAGAGTACGTAAAATTGTGTTGTTTACGGGGAGTTAGGGAGGGTGCCTTTGCCGTTAACAAGAGAAATAAAATTATTAAAATATGGTTTAAGATTCTTGACACGAAGCCGAACATAATAGTAAAACATGTGTATAATACTTTGTATCAAGACTGGAATAACAACAATAATTGCATAAATTTGGTCAAATAAGTACGAGATATGCTATGTACAAAGGATTTTAATGGTGTATGGGAAACGCAGAGAAACACTGAAAACGAAAATCAGTTTGTTGTTGAATATAAACAGAGAATTTATTACATTTTTCACCAGGATTGGAGGGGGCAATTAGAAGCCAACAATAACACTTTGCTATACAAATACATTTCAGATGATTTAACATACACATTCTACCTAGACAAAGTAAAAATTGCAAAACACCGCCATTCATTGTGCAGACTCCGAACTGGTGCAGCCGTAAGATCATTGAAATGCTTAATCACTTTAGACATTCCATAAGTTAGCAAATTACAGACGCTCTGGATACAGTTAGCCACAGCTGTGTTTTATCAAGGAACGGACAACACCCGATGGACTACTGCAGTGCCCTGGATTTGCCACTGGCCTCGCATGGGACAATTATGACGAAAATTGTGAGACATTGTCCAGATGAGGCAACACTCCATGATACGGTCGGTAGTTTTTACTAGAATATTGTCGTGCTTGAATCTAAATCTAGTGTGCATCAACTAAATCAGGGTAGAACTGATATAGTTTCTTTATCTTCTTTAAGTAGGAAACATCGAAAACATTCTTTTCAGGTGGAAGATATCGAACTTGAGCCATACAGGAAAAGCCAAAGTGTGTAAAGTTCCAATATGATATATATGATATATCTTCCGCATTTTATGGATTTTTCCAAAGATACCCAAAGCTGTGGAATCCTAATGTCACCCTTGTATTAAAATTGGAGCCGATCTGGACCAGAAGTTTCGGAGATATCCAGAATTGGATCCGATCTGGATTCAGGTTTTGTCAGGAAAATACATCATCTTTGTGTTAACATTTGAGCTCAATTAGATTAGTAGTTTTTAAATACATCACCGGATACGCATGCGCACACACACGTACGTACGCACGCACGCACGCACGCACGCAGGCAGAGAGATATGCAGACAGACAAGCAGGTACGTTCGCACGCACACACGCACGCACGCACTCATGTACTCACGCACGCACCGCTGAGATAAACACGTACCAGATAAATCCCGCACCATATAAGCACGCACCTTGAAAGTTGAATGTTGAGGTTCAAGCTAGTGTTAGTAGATGTTAAAATGAACTGTCATGTTGACAACTACAAATGTTATAATCCTTTCTTCATCGTAGATGGTCAAAGACTAAATGCCACGAGATAGGCATATTCTCTAATGTATTATAATAGTTCCAACATTTTCCCAAGCAACAATTCAATTGAACACAGAGTTGGGGTTTTTAAAATATATATATTTTCATATCTTCGCATTCGATACGAACTATTCATTGTGACATACATACTGAGATAACCCTTCATAACAATAGTCCTGACCACAGTCATATATATATTCTATCAGAATCTAGTTTCAACAGAAATAAATGAGTTGCCGTGTTCAATTTCTTTGTAGCGTTATGAATGCGTGGATGCTAGGTAAGGGAATTAGCTATTATCCACGGTGGCAAGGTATATAGTCTAGTCTATAGTATATAATCATTGAACCTGTTCTCAAGGTCAATCGCCATAACCCTTCTTGTGTCAACAACACCTGGAAAGCGCTCACAATGCTACGCGATATCAATGGACCCTTTCACTTTATCCATCCATCATATGACGTCATAATCAACCACGTGACGTCGTGGATGATGTAGAAAAGTTCGTCAAGAACGCTTAATTGATGACGGACTAAGCTTTAATATTTAATAAACATGCTGTTGAATAATTTGAAACTAATTTGACTGGGCGCTGTTGCTGCCATAGGCAGCAACAGCATCCAGTCAAATTAGTTTTAAAACAATCGACAGCTTACCGGTATAGTTTTCTGGGAATTCGTAGTCAGTGAGTTCAGGGATCGATCCCAACACTGCCGGTGTATGCGTGCGTGTGTGCGTGCGTGCGTGTAAAACTGGATTCCTCCATTAACCCTTTAACGCTCAAGATTAAAAAAAAAATCCAAATCTTTGCTCAATAAATATTGGCAGTCTAATAAAAAAACCTAATTTTTTGGTAAAGTTACTACAGGAATTGACAGAAATAGCTTTCGGTTGTGTTGCAAACGGATA